>JASPKZ010003799.1:0-427500 GCA_030220185.1 Diploptera punctata | reverse complement strand
GAGGAAAAGTACTGCATTCATTGTTGTTTGCAGATGATCAAATAATTTTTGCAGGGGATGAAGATGATATGAAATATATGATAAATAAACTAATGGAAGAATATAAAAAATGGGGACTGAATATAAATATACAGAAAACAGAATATATGTGTTTGGGACTGGATGTGGATGAACTCATACTCGAAGCAGGGAAAATAAGAAAATGTGAATTTTTTTAATACCTTGGGTCAATAATTACAAGTTTAGGTACCTGTGAGAGAGATGTACAGACTAAAATTGCCATGGCAAAAAATGCAACTAAGACATTATATGGAATAATTTGGAACAAAAACATTACAAAGGAAACTAAAATGAAAATTTATAAGAGCATAGTACAGAATATTTTGTCATATGGAAGTGAAACTTGGTCTTTGACGGAATTACAAAAGAATAAAATTAGAACAGTTGAATTTGATTATTTTAGAAGAAGCCTCCAAAAAACAAGACAGGATAAAATAAGAAATTAATTCCTTTGGAGAGAAATGAATGTCACCACATCTGTTGTTAAGAGGATTGAAAATCAAACGCTTGAATGGTATGGTCATATACAAAGAATGGAAAATGAAAGATGGCCAAAAAATATATACCAGTGGTCACCCCCTGGAAGAAATAAACGTGGCAGACCAAGATGGAAATGGAAAACCTACGTCAGAACCATAATGGATGATAGGAATTTGGAAGAGGGAAATTGGAATGATAGAGATAAATGGAAACTGAAGACGGCAAACCTATAAGCGGGGGAAAGCCGAAGAAGAAGAAGTCTTAACGAAGATCTTTAAAATTAAAGTCATTAGCGTCGACATTTAAAGTTGGGCTGAAAAAGTCGTTTTTTTATCGGAGGTCTCTTATTTGAATAATTGTTGCGTGTCGTAAGTATATTGCAGGGGGCAAAGGTTCTACTTACCTTCCGATGGGTTGAACCTGCGAAATTTGGAACCAGATGCGAATATAATTCCATAAGACCACCGGGATTGACAAAAAAAAGTATCGGTACTCTCACTAAGAGGCCATGGAGACGCATGTGGGTGTAAAACGCAAGAATTCACAATTCGGTACAAAAAGGAGATAAGGTAGTTAGTATATACTCCGCAAAACTTTACTCCGAATTTGTTTGGTAATTATTTTATGAAAGGCTGTGCGAGCCTCGGGGTCAATCTGGATGTTAGTTCCGGCAGACTATTGGTTACGCTCCAGCATCTGGTTCGCGTGTTCAAACCTAGCAGGATATATGGATAGAGGATGTGGAAATTTTGATCACGCCTTTCTTTGAAAGGAAAATAAAACATTTGGTCCCGGAAATATATTTCAGAACGAAAATAATTTCATGCTGAAATAAGAGGCATCAGAACAAAATTTGTTTGCTCTTTCACGACCAGATTTTAATTGCGACGCTTAACATCAGTGTATTTAAAGGACTTTGTTAAATAAAATACTAAGATTAAACCAATCTGGATGTGAATGATCAAATATTCACCCCGACGCGACGCTGCTGTTCATTGAATTCTGGTAATTAGACCGACATTAGACTTCTTGACGTCTGACCCTACCTGGCCCACTAACGTAGTTTAGAAAGTAAAGTAGAGTAGACTAACTAACTAACTCACTGGCTCTATCGAACCCGTAGGTTCATGGCCGCGCGGACATAAGCTCTCCATACATCCCAATCCTGAGCCAATGTTTTCCAATCATCCCCTGTATAATCTACTTCCCTCAAATCATAGTTAATGTTATTCTCTCACCTCATTCTTGGTCTACCAACTGGGCGTTTTCCCTCTGGTTTTCCTAGACTAGAATAATATAAAAATAGTTAAAACATCAAATGTGAACTATAATTAAAAACATGCTGTAACTAAAATATTAATACCAAGACTGATTCATACATACATTTGGAAATTATAAATAAATTATACTCTAACTTAATAATACTAATAATTAGGGCAATGATTTTAATGCACAATAAAACACAGGATAATGCATTATAAAAAAGTAATAATGCACTAACAATTACAAAAAATGCACTAAAATAAAACATAATGCATTATAATATTTATAAAATTCATATTTGCAGGTTAATGCAATGTGTTCACTTTTTTTGTCCTACATTGAAATGTACAACAAACAACCTGTTGTAGATTGTTGAAGGAGAAACATTTTTGATTGTCTCTTAATAATGATTTGTGCATCGAGAAATTTCTTTCCACTTCTAGGGGTTCTTAGTTAGTTAGTTAGTTAGTTAGTTACTTACTTACTCACTGGCACTATCGAACCCATAGGTTCGTGGCCGCGCGGACATAAGCTCTCCATACATTCCTATCCTGAGCTAATGTTTTCCAATCATTCCCTGTATAATCTACTTCCCTCAAATCATGGTTAATGTTATTCTCCCACCTCATTCTTGGTCTACTAACTGGGCGTTTTCCCTCTGGTTTTCCTACAAGAAGCTTCCATGCACGTCTTTCATTCCCATTTCGTGCCAAATGTCCTGCCCATGGCAGTCTACGAGACTTAACTGTTATTATATCTGGCTTCCTATAAAGACCACATAGTGTACTGTTATGCAGTCTTCTCCATTCACCTGTTCATCTCTCTTTGGTCCAAACATTTTCCTAAGAACTTTATTCTCAAATACTCGTAATCTCCTTTCCTTCCTTAAAGTAAGAGTCCATGTTTCCCATTCATATAATATAACTGGTAGATTAATAGATTTATATATTTTCAGTAATAGTAAATATTTAAAATACACTATATCACTAGATTGTAAGTCTCCTGGTAGTACTCCTACATAATAATTTTCACCCGATATAACATCAGTTACTGAAGGCAGCATATCAAATCTTTTATTTTTACTCAAAAGCATTATCATTTTCTTCAATACATCCTTTCCCATTTCCCCACTCACTTTTTCTAGATAATTTACTACATTTTCTCTAGGTCCTTTGCTCCACTAATTGAACTCCTGATTTCTATAAATGAATCCTATGTACAATTAGTTGGAATGTTGGAAAGCAGAAGCTCTTCTCGTTTCATAAAATGCAAGTTCAAGTCAATTTCTATACTGGTAGAGACAGTAGAAGTAAAGTATATTTAAAAATACACATTTCCACGCAAAAACGCATAAAACTGCCAAATAGTATGTTTGAATGGTTGAAATAAGCACACATAGGCCTATGCTAGAAAATTCACAAAAAATACAATATACCAAAAAATTGATAAAAATGCAAATAAATGTAATAACAAAACTGCCTATTTAAGATCCTTTTCTGCCAAAACGCATTTATATCTAACTGAGCATTGTATAGTTCTATAGAAAAAAAGTTGCAAATGCATAAAAATCCTTGCCCTACTATTAATATCATCATCATCATCATCATCAACTACTCTAAGTTAACCACAAACAGGAATTAATTAAAATATTGGTAATGTAATAATCTGTAAGGATAAATATTAAATAACAGTTAGCTTCTTTGAAATTATTATTATTATTATTATTATTATTATTATTATTATTATATATTAAAACTATTTTTAATACAATAATCAGAAGCATTATTACATATGGAGCTGATGTGTGGGCTTTAAATGCACAAATGAAAAAAAAATTACTCGCCACTGAAATGGACTACTGGAGACGTGCTGCAAGAATATCCAGGAAGGATAAAAACAGAAATTCCTATATAAAAGAAAAAATGCAGGTACAATATTCAATATTATATTTTATAAAGAAGAAACAATTAAATTGGCACGGACACATTATAAGGATGGAAGAAGGAAGACTACCTAAGATAATCATGGATTGGGTACCACAGGGAAGGAAAAAGAAGGGTAGACCAAATATTACGTGGATTCAGGGAATCAATGAAACTAAGAGGGAATGGGAAATAGAAGAAGATATATGGATGGACAGACAAGAATGGAAAAATGTGTTGAAACAAATGTGTAGTTAACTGTGAACATGGGTACCGGAAAAATGTATATTCATTGTAAAAGCCGGAATAATAAAAAAAATATTATTATTATTATATAGTTATAGTTTTTGTTACTTAAACTTGTTAATTAAGGCATTTTAATAGAAATATATAGTGTAATACATGAGTTCTTTAAAGTTAGTGTCCAACAATAATTTTTCTTATAAACAATGATATTACGGTTTCTCGAGTGCTACGGTAGATAAGCAGAAGGTCAGAGATCAATAAGCAGGGAGACGAACATGATCCTTGTGGTATTTCTCCCGGGATCTGAGATTTTCAGTCCCATGTTATTGCTCGGATTACTCTTGCTTCAGCACTCCGATGCCCAGAACCTCTCAATACTGTGTCTAGGGAATAACCATTTTTTTTACCCTTCTCTATTAACAGAGAAAACAAATACTAAATGCATTCTCGTGTTTCCATTAATAACCATACTTGTATCAATTTGATTGGTTTTTTTAAACAATACCAAAATAAAGAAACGAAAGTCATTTATATAAAAATAATAAATAAATACACAAATATATAAAATATCAGTTGTATTTAGTACAATTGTAGTTTACTCGGAAACCCTAAAGATAAAGTCGATTGTATAGAGAAATCCGGGATTTATGAAATTGCAATAGTTTACTCGGAAACCCTAAAGATAAAGTCGATTGTATAGAGAAATCCGGGATTTATGAAATTGCAATGAAATATTAAATGACCGAACTCCCAGCATAAATTTTACGTATGAAGAGGAAGAGAATGGAAGGCTGCCTTTTTTAGATATGATAATAATTAGAAACAATTATAGATTGGAATTTGACATTTATAGAAAAGATACCAGTACATTTAGATATATCCCGGCAGATTCTCACCATTGTAATCAACATAAAATGGCCAGTTTCAATTTTTTAGTTCACCGTCTTATCACTTTTCCGTTAAGTAAAAATAGATATAATAAGGAATTACAAACCATTAAAGATATAGCTAAGTGTAATGGTTTCAATGGAAATATTATTGATAAGTTGATTCGTAAATTTGAATTTAGAAAACTTGTTATGGATTCTACAGCTTTCCATTCTCCTATTAATAAAGCTAATTTTGCTATTATGCCGTACGTTCCCTCTTTAACTAGAGGTTTGAACAAGATATTCAAAGGACTAGATACTAAATTGATTTTCACTTCCACTTTGACATTAAATAGTTTACTCGGAAACCCTAAAGATAAAGTCGATTGTATAGAGAAATCCGGGATTTATGAAATTGCATGCAATGACTGTGATTTGAAATATGTTGGGCAAACCAGAAGATCCATTTTAACTAGATTTAATGAACATATTGCCCATTTCAGACTCAACAGAATTGAAAAATCTGGAGTTGCCCAGCATATTTCTGAGTACGGTCACGCTATCAACAAAAGTAATCTTAGGCTGGTTCGTTCGGTCAGGGATTTCAAATTCCTTAACGTCCTTGAAAGTTTGGAAATTTATAAAAATAAGGATAAAATAATGAACAAGGACAAAGGCCCTATTCCGTACAGCCCCCTCTTTTCTCTAATTGATAAAAAAGAGGATTAGTTTTATTATGTTTTACTTTCACTTGTGAATGATTGCGTCATGTGACGTAGTTTGTTTTTAACTGAATTTGTATCTTTATTTTTTATCTATATTGTCTTCAGTCAATATCTGGTCTTGAGAATGACAGCTTGGCTGTAGAAACTAGTTGACCATTTTAAATATTTATTGGTGAAATGGGCATATTGACTGTATATATATTTTAATCAGTTGTATTGTTTTATCAAACAATTTTGAACACATGATTGCATTTGAAATTTGATTTGAGAGTTCCTAGTTGAAATCCCAGTGCCGATCAACAAGGCTAAATTTTTGTTTTTCCACAGTTCAGGCAAATACTATTTCATGGCTCAATAGGCCTAAAGCTGTTAATCTACTAGCCGACTGCTGGCCTCATATCCTAATTTATCACAGAGATAAAAATGATCATTGATCAGACAGAAAACATGAGGTCAATATGTAAAGTCCCCAGCCGTTATAACAAGTTTTCTCATCTTAGAGCCCTTACTTAGTGTAACTTCCAATCCATTATCTTTCTAATTTATTGATTTTTACATGGTCTGATATGGAGGAATGTTAGGACATTATATAATCGTGGGCCACTACAAATATTAACGCGGAAATTAGACAAATCGCCCTTGCGCGGCCATGAATCTATAGGTTCGATAGTGCCAGTGGATTAGTTATATGGTCTGGTCTGGACATTCTACCTCTAAATCTCAAAGCAATCTATTTTCACTGCTAAACTTTTTTCCCCTTATAATATTCTTTAACTACATTTCAGCCCTATAGATTAAGATAGATTAAGATAGATTTAATTAACAGATTTCCTGATTTATTATTTTCATATTTACAAATATATATTTTTTTATATTTTTACACATACATACGCTCTCTCTTTCTTTCTTTCTCTCTCTCTCTCTCTCTCTCTCTCTCTCTCTCTCACTCTCTCTCTCTCTCTCACACACAGATATATACATATATAGGCCTATATGTGTGTGTTTTTAATGTTTTTATCGGCCGCGGTGGACTAGTGGTTATGCTCCTTGCCTCTAGTCCCGAGGGTCGCGGGTTCAAACATGGCCGGGGTCGATGGATTTTTTAGGATAGAAAAATCCAAGGAACAAATCCTCCGGGAGGGACTTTAAGCCGTGAGTCCGGAGTTTGAAGATTTTCAGGCTCGTAAAAGATCCTTAAGCCTGAATGAAAAGGCCTCAAAGCAAAATTTACCGAATTTTCCCGTCCTAGTACTACCTTGGTTCTTATATGTCAGTATGAGGCGGAACGCTGACCACGGACCACTCAAATGGCATCTATACGAAAACAAGTGTAACTAAATTAGTATGGTTCAAATTCTTCCCCGTAGGTGGAGAGCGCCTAAATCTCTGTTAAGGGAAACATGGACTTACAAAAAAATGTATATATATATGTGTGTTTTTTTTCAGTACACGAAGGTTTCAGAGATAGAGGCTGAAAGCTCGGGTATCAGAAATTTTATCTGTTTGTTAACCTATAAAAAATATAAATAAACAATTCACTTCTCACGTATTGATTATCATTTTCTATAAGTTTTTCAAACATGTGCAACGATATACCGTTGATGTAACACTCAACGACACAAGAGAAATGATGCCGATTCAGCAAATGTTAATTATCTCTTTGAAATTAGATCTTTGAAGTCGTGTTGAATGTTGTACATTTGAGATGTATTGTATGTTACTAGAAGACAAATGAATGCCCAGAAATAGGACGGCAACTGGTTATATGTGCTTATAACTGACTTTATATTTATACACATCGCAAAACGTATTCTTCAGCTTCGAAAATAATCAAACCTATGACGCAGTTTAATTTTACAGTGCATTCAAGCGACCAGTCGGAATTTGAAAGTTACTTACTATTGGTAGACAGAATAGTTTCCATCCGCGCAGCCATTTTAATGAAAAGTCGTTCTTATTTATGTATCAAGATCAGTACTCCAAATTATCCTCGTTCAAAACACTTTATTTTTTTTATATCCCCGTTTAACTCGATTTAAGCCTACTTAGGTATCTAAAAATTGAACTCTGAACGTTAATTTAAACTCAGAAAGGGGTTCAGTAAACATTTTATTGCTTCATCAATATTCGAGTGATATACTTGACATTTTTAGATGGGGAAATGACTCCCCGATATTGATTGTAGTATTTAGTATGCCATATAGGATTATTCCGGCGATATTTCTATAGACTGCAAAATATGTGGGTTGCACTGCGACCGAATCACCTGTTACAGTGCAAAAACATAGGAACCTCGATAACAGACTTCTGTAAGACATGAAAACAATTGAACGCATAAACGCGATCTTTCCACATGACCTGGCTGCAATAATATATATATATATATATATTATTATTATTATTATTATTATTATTATTATTATTATTATTATTATTATATTTCCATAGATTAATACGATTGGAAAGTTTAACTTCTTTGAGTTCATTGCTTTCACTTTCTGAATTTTACCTAATGAGAAAAGTTCACACGGTGGGTTTAGAAAATACAGACATCGTAATATTTCTTAAATTGTTTTAAGAATATTATAGGAGTGAAATTTTTGGTATAGGCCAATCTATTGATGTGCTAATTGAGCAAGCCAAGTTTGTTGCAGCTTATTTTTAAAGAAAACGTCCTTTTTTTTTCTTACTGAAATCCATATACGTATATATATATATATATATATATATATATATATATATATATATATATATATGTGTGTGTGTGTGTGTGTGTGTGTGTTGGAATACTTGGGTAGCGCTAAACGTACAGAGTTTAGAGACTCTTGTTCAAATTCCGACTCAAGCATTCATTTTTTTTTTCATATCATATTTGCCTTCATTGCCAAATGTCAGAAATATAGTTATAACATCTAATTATACAAGCGTTACTGCTATAAAGTAAATATCTCTTTAAACATTTGCTTAACTGTTATGTTGGTCACAAGATGTCAGTCGGAACGATTTTCATCTACCTCTTGTGTGAATTGAGAATACTACATATATAAGAAACATGTATGTTTGTGTTGGAATACTTGCGTAGCTCAGGTCGTTAGAGCGCTAAACGTACAGACTATTGGAAAAATTATGAAACAAAACTAATGATATACCAGTAACGTATTTCTAAAATGTGTGAATTATGTTATTAATTAGAAACTACTGTTTTGGAGGAGACAAGTAGCGATAACCCTGAATGCCAGTCAGTGTCTTGTCCAAGGAAGAGCTAATTGCTGTGTGGCTTAATAAGATATCCTTGCACATGCTCACAATACTTGAAAGGAACACTGACTCCCACGGGTTTAGGGACCTGCTGCTCCTTGACGTTTAGGAATTCGACCCCAACTGAATTTTTTCTGCTTTGTAAAAGGCCGTGTCACGACTGTCTTGAGCTTGGAAGGTTGCTGTTAAAGATTCTGCCAGAATGCACTAGACTTCTTCCATATTGAGGAACTAAAAAAAACTATTTAATTCATTTATTATATACCAACTGATTCCCACTTCCTCCCTACAAGGAAATAAATGATGTAAAGAATTATAAACAAAAACAAACCTAATAGTATTACACAAAGTCAATAAAAACCCAAATAACTAATTTAAAACGTTAAAAAGAGTCAACGCGCTTCAGTAACGACGCTGCCATTATCAATACTTAATATTTGAGTCAACATTGTCTTGATAATAGTAGCGTCGCTACTAAAACGCGTTGACTCTTAATTTTTTAAATTGGCGATTTTGATTTTAATTGACTTTGTGTAATTCAAGCTTATCACCAAGAAGATCCTATATATTAAATACAAAACATAATAAGTTAAAAATTTGTAGTTCCAACTGATTGCTAAACCCATTTAAACAAAATATTTATAGAACTGAGAACTTTCATGGTACGTAGTAGAATTGGTCGGAGCACAAAGTTTGCCTCTCACGTCCTTTTATTAAAGTCGATAGAGGAGAGCGACTACATCAATCGTGGACCTGTTGATCTGGTGTATGGGTTTAATAAAAAAAATATTACATCAAATGTATTTTGCAGGTTGTCTTTATGGCATTTCTGGTATCCTCTTCTGGCATTGGTCGAATTGTAACCCACTTCTAAAGTATGGCGCCTGGAAGGCAGAGTTTAACGTTACACAAGCGCTGATATGATAGTTATATACTGATAATGAAGCACCAGGAGAGTTCCTTAAATCTAAACATCACCCAAATTGAGATCGTGGGCGACCACAGAATACTTCCCACTTAAGATAAAAATTCCTGTGTGCCTGTGGTCTGACCAGGATTCGAAGACAGAGACTACCGTGAAACTATAGTCAGAAGCACTGACCACTATCACATGAGGCTGGACATAAACCACAATTTGATTCAGATTTTCTTTTTTTCAAATACATCTTTTTAATATAGAAATCCGAATAATTCCATTAATGGTAAAATGTTAGTAATACTCATCCACTGACATTTAAAGGCAGGAACTATACTCCCAAGTGGCAAGAGTACACTAAGTATTGTCGCAGGATAGTCAGGAGTCAGTTTCCGGCTACTTTCTTGGCTCTCGCAGCAAGTGGTGGAAAGAATTCAAAGGAATTCGACCTCGGCCGCAGTCTAATTCCAATTTACAGTTAAATAAAGTATGAAAAAAAATGCTTAAGGTCCGGAGTCTTCTAAGGTTTTATAGGTTTCCTTAGAGTAAAGGTAAATACCGTAGGAACTCTATTTGTCCTACCATTAAGCTCCCAATTTGATTAAAAGTTATTTTCGAAATTCCAAATTAAACCAGTAGAGGGATTGGACTTGAATTCTTGAAGGTTCATCTCTGAATGGGGCCAATACTCAAGTCACTGCTCATATTAGGATGCTCTAAGTTGAAGGGCGCAAACATGAACATTAAGAAAATTGCGATCAATAAATCAGTTACCAGTTGAACTGGCACAAAGCTGTATCTGCTATTTAAATATGCAAATAATAAATTAAACACACTAAATTCGAAAATCCACTGAAATCAAATTATAAAAAAATTATCTTAATCCAAATTGACGAACCTTCTAAGTTCCAAAAAATGAAGTAAAGGTAAAATGTTCCCACTGTATGTCATTGGAAGCCTTGAGGTAGTGGGAGGTTAGCCTCCCACCTTTCTAGAAAATCGGCACGAGATGTCAGCTGATTTATCAACCTTGGATGAGGGTCACTTTACTCGCGTCTGATTCTTACCTTCGTTAAGAGATCGAGTCGATCCCACAGCCTTCGTCCCGCCAGAAGTTTTAGAACAGCTTTAAAAATCCTGATCCCACCGGGTCTCGAACCCGCAACCTTCTGGTTTATAGCATAATGTCGAAATAACAATAAGAGATAGATAGATAGATAGATAGTTAGATAGATAGAGAGATAGAATCGTTATAGCAACCAGACATATTACAATTGTTAATGAATTTATTATCACATATTATGCAAAATTCATGAGGGTTAACGCACTCTCTTTGTTCCCTATGTCAAACACTCTTTTAAAGCAGAGGCTGGCGGGTAGCGTGCAACTATCTTTAAAATGTCACATTCTGCGCTGTCTAATCTTGACTTGAGAGGGCCCTGAACCTCTGGATTCGATAGTGCAGTTATTTATTAATTTCATTTCATTATTTAAGTTGATAAATAACTAAATAAACAAAACGAAATATAAAAAAAATACAACATGGCAATATCATCAGAAAAATAAAAAACAATGGCTATCAATGGCGCTCATCCAGTTCCGACAAATATAATATTATAAATTACACCAAATAGAACAAGTGGTAAGATATAACTTCCTAGGTTGCGTAATATCATGCACATCGGAAACAAATGTAAATAAACTAAATAAGTTTAATTATATAAAAGGAACACTAAAAAGAACTTTGAAAAATAAAGCCAGGAAAGACTCTATAATGAAATTATACAAGACAATGGCAGTTACTGTTATTACTTACGATACGAAACTTGGGCAGTGACAACACAACAATCTGCCAGAATACAAACTGCTGAAATGAAATTCCTCAGACTAATAGCAGAATATCAAAGAACAGACAAAAAAACACAGAAATAAGACAGCAATTAAGAGTAGAGGAATTAAACACAATAGTGAAATACAGAACAAACTGGAAATAACACTTAGCAAGGATGACTGATAATAGAATACCAAAAGCATCATACAAGGAGAAGTTTGGGAAGATCAAAGAAAATATGGAAACAGCAGCAATTTGGAGCCGAAACAGGCTAGTAAATAAGCCTAAACCGTGACGAAGAAGAAGAAGATTAATACGTAGGTTCTGAAAGAATTCAACGTTGATACAAGAAGTAATCTTAAAGTATACTCATAATTAGGGAGCGGATTTTTAGGTTCTAGAAGTAAACATTGCAACATAGTATAGTGATAAAATCAATTTAATAAGTCTTTATATTCAATCAACTGATTTGTTTTATAATATAACTTATAAAAAACATTTCTCTATGCTGTGTGTGGGATCTAGCAATATTACATTATTTTACATCACACATCTTCGTTTTAAATTAAAAATAAATAAAGTAGGCCTAAATAGAACAATATTTCTTTTTAATTTAAAAGTAAGATGTATAATATAAATATAATAATGCTAGATCGCACACAAACATTATTGAGAAACTTTTGTAAGTTATATTACAAAAATTAATTGATTGGATATAAATACTTATTAAATTAATTTTATCACTGTACTATGTTGCAATCATAACTTTTAGAACCTAAAAATCCGCTCCCTACTCATAATGAACTGGCTCATATGTAATGTCCAAATTATTAGGACTACTAGTCCACCGCGGACGAGTCACGCAGCGAACCCGAGTTCAAGTCTTGGACGGCAAAAGTTTCCTGGGTGAGGTTTTTTCGGAGTTTTTTCCTCACCTGTAAGACAAATATCCGGAAATTTTAAGGCCCAAACTGTCCCCGAACATCATCTGGCCATCATAATCATCATTCATATTAGCCTTAGATTAAGTTTAGGATTAAGAACTCTCCTGACGCACCACTATCATCACATCATCGCGATCCCCATCATATCATCGGAGCAGCGTAACCAGGTCTTCCAGGCGCCCCAAAATTAGAAGTGGGTTACAATTACGCCAGGAGAGAACTCCAGAAATGTCGGAATTACAACCTGGGGAATTGATTAAAATTATTATTAGGATTACTTGAAGCCACTTCATCACTTCAGGTGGTGATTTCTCAGGATCCAGATGATGCATCTTTTATGTAAGGAAATTAGAGATAGAATACAAAAAATGTGGATTACAGATAAATTGTAATAAAACAGAATATCTTTCATTGGATACAACAGATGAGCTAAATTGTAATTCAGGAAAAATACGGAATATTAAACATTTTAAATATTTAGGATCTAATTTAGATAAAAATGAGAATTCAATCACAGAAATTGAAATAAGAATAACTGATGGAAGAAGAATCATTGGTATGTTGAACTGAGTGCTTGGGAATAGAAATAAAATATACAGAACGAAGGAAATTACCTATAGTTCAAGTTCTTTTACAAAACATTTTATTATATGGGTCCAAAACCTGGTCAGTAAGTAGAAAACAAGCCAACACGCTGTTAGCAGTTGAAATGAATTTTTGGAGGCGATCGACAAAAATTTCAAGAAGGGATAAGGCCAGAAACAGCACAATAAGGGTAATTAGGCAAGTTGAAAAACATTCGGACTGCGATGAGCAGGACATGTGGCACGAATGGGGAATGGAAGAGGTGCATGGAAGCATCTTGTAGGAAAACCAGAAGAAAAACGCCCAGTTGGTAGACCAAGATTGAGGTGGGAGAATAACATTAACCATGATTTGAGGGAAGTCGATTATACAGGGGATGATTGAAAAACATTAGCTCAGGATAGGGATGTGTGGAGAGCTTTTGTCCGCGCGGCCATGAACCTACGAGTTCGATAGTGCCAGTGAGTGAGTGAAAAAAAATATATAAGAAAAACGTTTGAAATGGCATGAACGTCTTATAAGAATGGCAGAAGGGAGAGTACCAAAGAAGATCCTTAATTGGAAAGCTAATGGAAGAAGTGGAAGAGGCAGACCTAGAGAACGTTGGATAATGACGTTAGGAGAAGTATGGAAGCTAGAGATTTGAGGGTAGATGTTTTAGACAGGAACCTCTGGCAACAAATCACCTTGGGTTGAAGGAGAAACACTGTATTGTGGAATATTCCTAATAAAAAATGACTTGAAGCCGAACTACGAATAAAAGTAATTTTTCCAAAATCTGTGCTAACAACATATTATAAGCTAATACTTTCTAAAACGCATAGTCACCAACGTGTAGTCAGACATTTGGAATATTATCTGAAAAAAAATCATGAAGGCTGATTCAATTACTGCAACGATCACTGATACCACTTGACAATATGAAATAAAAATTATATCATACCGATATCCTAAAAATTCACTTTTTTAACTCAAAATGTATTCTTAACTGACCGTGTAATATTAACTTGATTGTATGCATATACCCAAGTGTTCCCTAGTGGAAGTTTCTTAACAAACTAATTGAGTTACGCTTATTTACCTACAGATGTAAACGAGTGACATGTAGTTAGTACATCGCCTCAATAAGACACCTAGTAGGCAACTAAGGCATTACTTGGATGGATGAAGGTCTGTTAAATTTTGTACAGAGACATTTTTCAATCAGGCTTATGACTCTTTTTACGAGCCTGAAATCCTTGAGACTCGAGATCGCGGCTTAAAGTCCCGCCCCGAGGACTTTATTCCTTGGATTTTCCCATCCTAAAAACCCATCGATCCCGGTCGGGTATGAATCCGCGATCCTCAGGAATAGATGCAAGGAACATAGCCATTAGACCTACTTATATGTCCATCCATAGTAATTCTGCCCGAAGGCAGGTCCTTCACTGCAATCATAGCATTTGCATACTATGCTTGTAGCTTTACTAGGGAATTGTAGGTGTGGTAGCTTCCCGTTGCTTTCCACACCGATGAAGGATGATGATGATGGCCATATGATTTCGGGGACCGTTTTGGGCCTTGAAGTTTTCCTGACATTTATCTTACAGGTGAGGAAAAACCCCGATAAAACCTCACCCAGAAAAACTGCCCCGACCGGGGATCGAACCCGGGCCGGCTGCGTGACAAGGCAGCACGCTACCTCGAGACCACAGCGGTGGACTACTTATATGTAGTCCTACATCATTTATTTTGATTTCTCTTGCTTGTTTACTTTTAAAATTACTTATTAAGTTTACTATGGTTTATTCATAGACCCTGTGTTGGCTAACTTTGCATCCGTTTTTGATTCAGTAGATTATATTGCAATATTCCAATATCCACCATTTTATAAGGTCACAAAATACTTAAATTAGATATAGTATGAAATAAAACACAAACTATTTCTGTATATTGCTACAAAATGCTGGTTACTCGCACTTAGATGTTAGATGAGTGAATTGCTGTTAAGTTTATTTTTCAAGCTCTTGACTGCATGTGTTCCACTCTGCGGGTCAAGGGAAACCACTTGTGTTTCTATGATTCTCAAGGGGATACGGTTAAATCTATCAGTTGTGAATACGTTTCATGACTGCCAATGGTAACGAACTTCAACTTTTTAGCAAACGCTTCATTTTATATCAAATTGTTAATACTTTTTGTTCAGATGGCTGAAGTATCACCAACAATTTCTTATATTATCTCATTCATGTAATTATTTAAAGACATTTGTTTCTAGACCCAAGTGTCGCGGGTTCAAACTTAGCCAGGATGGATGGATTTTTGGGATGGAAAAATTGAAGGGACAGGTCCTTCGGGAAGGGCTTTAAACCGTGGATCTCGAGACCGAACATTTTCGGGCTCGTAAAAAATCTTCAGGCCTATGAAAAGATGCCTCTGAGCAAAATTTAACCGACCTTCCTCCTTCCAAGTAAAACCTCAGTTATCTACTAAATATTTAAATAAGGTTATATGCTGACCATCACGTTTCTTAGTGACATCTATATGGAAATAAGTGTAATTAAATTAGCTTGGTCACGAGACTTCCCCATATATTAATTCTTCATCTTCCTTTCATGTGATAGACCTAGCGGTCTCAATCCAACGTTTGAAGGGCCTGCCCAATTCAGAGTAAATGCTGTATCATAATGACGTCTGTCCAGAGGCCTAAGGTGGCAACACCACCAGTGGACTTACTTCAGGACAGTAACGTGTTGTGAGGACTTACCTTACTATAAATTCTCACAGAAAATGTTAATATAATCTTAAAGTGTCCACCGCTGTGGTCTCGAGGTAGCGTGCTGCCTTGTCACGCAGCGGGCCCGGGTTCGATCCTCGGTCGGGGCAATTTTTCTGGCTGAGGTTTTTATCGGGGTTTTTCCTCACCTGTAAGACAAATGTCAGGAAAACGTTAAGGCCCAAACGGTCCCCGAAATCATATGGCCATCATCATCATCATCATCATCATCATCATCATCCTTCACCGGTGTGGAAAGCAACAGGAAGCTACCACCCCTACAATTTCCTAGTAAAACTGCAAATCATAGCATGAAAATGCTATGATTGCAATGAAAGACTTGCCCTCGGGCAGAATTACTATGGATGGATGATGGATAATCTTAAAAATAATGCCATAGGAAAACTGTGTTACAATGCCAACTTGCTTCACTGATCATGCTTTGGGTATAGTAATTAACGGATAGATGGGGTATATTTTCTTTCAATTTACTCACCATCTGAGCAGACAATGTAACGAAACAAACTTACTGGCACTCTCCAACCCATAGGTTCATGACCGCGCGGACATAGCTATCCACAAATCCCTATCCTGAGTTAATGTTTTCCAATCATCTCCTGTATAATCTAATTTCTTCAAATCATGGTTAATGTTATTCTCCAACCTCATTCCTGGTCTACCAACTGGGCGTTTTCCCCTCTGGTTTTCTTACAAAAATCTTCCATGCACCTCTTTCATTCCCATTCGTGTCACATGTTCTAGCCAATGCAGTATCAATTATTACCCTGGAATCAACTCAATCTCTAACGGAAATGACACTTGTTCTGGGAATAAAGGTGACCGTCACGCAGGACTGACAATCCAGCTGACATTTCGATTGTTTACAAAGGTGGGAGCCTTAACCTCATATTACCCCAAGGGCCTGTTAAGGCCCGTAGTGGGATCACTTTATATTTTATCTTACTATAGGCTATGTAATCCAGATTTAAAAAATACTCTCCACAAAAATATAATTAAAAGCTAAGAATTGGCGCCTATAGGGGCGGTATTTGCAATCGTGGCTGACTTTATCCAATTATACCCTCATTAACACGACTTTCTATAAATTCTAAATTATTAAAAATTGAATTTATATCACAGGAGTAAAGTTAACTTTTTTCCCTCAACACTTCTTAAGATTATCAAGAATGTTACCTTGTTAGATTGAGATAGGTTAAGATGTGCGTGTCTAATAATAGTTGGTAAAATGCTCAAACTAAACAACTCAATGGCATTATCGAACCCGTAGGATCATGGCCGCATGGACATAAGCTTTTCATACATATCTCTCCAATCATCCCCTGTATAATCCACTTGCCTCAAACCATGGTTAATATTATTCTGACACCTCCTTATTGGTCTACCAACTGGGAGTTTTCCCTCTTGTTTTCCTATAAAAAGCTTTCATGCCCTCTTGCATTCCCCATTCGTGTCACATGTCCTGTCCATTGAAGTTCTACAAGACTTAACTGTTGGTAAAATGCTTTATCATAAGTAATACCACGAGTGATTTCCAAATTATCGATAAATTCACGACTCACGAAGTGTGGAGTGAATTTATCTAGAGAATTTGGAAATCAAGAGTGGCATTTGTTAGGACTATTTAACGGATAAAATTAAGCTGTTTACTCACAAACCATTATTTAACTATAGTTATTTTAAAATATTTATATATTTAATGTAAACGGCGATGTTTGAAAACAAATGAGAAACGATAGGTGCACTTCATCTGCTTCTTTTGTTTATCACTGCAACCAGATCATACTATTTATTGCCAAAGGAACGCAATATTGTAAGAATGCTCTCTAGTGGAGAAAAAATGAAACACATCAAACTGTATATTAATTCATTTGTGATGTCGTATGATGTAAATATGACAATTATATTTTTCTGGATTATTACCTGGGAAAAAATACATTTAAGAAAGTGCAAACAGTGGTTTCTTTTTTTGGTGGTATAATCAATTGCTACAAATGTTGACATGTATGCACTATATATACAATCTGGGAGCCGTATTTCTTACAGGCTCAGTCACTGCAAAATAACGGTCAGACCTGTTCAGAATATTAAAAAGGAGGAGCTTTGTTTAATATGGTAATTATAACACTGATAAATATTTCGTGAAACACGACTCTGATTGGTTGTAAAACAGAAATCATTGAAACGTGATTGGTCATTGACTCCCATTTGGGGCATGAGTTAAATAGTCTATTAAAGATATATCCCCTTGTTACTTAAATTTATTTGCTACTTTTCTATTCTTTAAACGGTTTTTAATATGTATAATGCTACAAGTCCAAAAGTAACACACAGCAATTTGACCCATAAACAACAACAACAATAATACAGGGTTGTTTCCGATCTCCGATAACGAGTTACCAAGTAGATTGTGACGTTGGAGTGTGAGTCATCAGGACAGGAGCGTGCGAGGTGATCAAACCAGTCAGTGTGCTGCTTCTGTTACACTCGCACGCGTGTTGCTCTCATAATGCCTAAGAAGATAGACCCGTTTTGGGAAGGGTACATTACTGCCCTTTCCGACGCTAATTATAGTTATTCCGCGATTATTGAGGCTTGCAAAAACGTTATTTTATGGTGTCAAAGTGCGGAATTAGCTCAGTGCTTAATAAAAAGGGAAAGGGTCGCTTGGGATTAATTCCAAAAGGGAAAAAACGGGCAAATCCACGACCTGCTACTAACCCACACCCCAGATGTAATCAGAAAGGTCAAGGTCCTTATCTCTGGTGGTAACCCTGCCACACAAAGGGTGATTGCGAACAGATTGGGAATATCCCTTAAAACTGTAAACATCATAATAAACAAAGATTTAAACATTGAGAAGCGCCACAAAAGCAGGGTTCATAAATTGTTGCCACGTCACATTGCCGAATGCCGCACCAACAGCAGGAAACTATGAAAAGCACATGGCAGGAGAAAAATGGAAATTTTTGGTCACACTTGATGAAGCATATGTTTATCTAGGAGACTGCAACAAACCTCGGGCAATTTACTATAGAGAAAGGGGTGGAAAAAAAATTCAAAAGTGGTATGCCAAATGCAGAGAAAGTTTTTCCAATGGATTTATGGTCATCGCGGGATATTGCTACAATGAAAAACTGACCATTCGTAGAGTAGCTAAAAAGGCCAAAATCAACTCCCAGTACTACCAGGAAGACGTTCTCACCCCAATTTACCCGACTGAAATCCCAGCTCTCTATGGTACAGACAAAAACCAAGTCTGGGTGCACCAAGACAAGGCCTCCAGTCACACTTCGGGTTCAACCCTGACATTCCTGGAGAAATGGAGCAGGAAACTGGAATACATGCTATTCCATTCAGCAACATCCCAGTGAAGTCTCCTGATGCATCACCGATGGACTTTGTGTCTTTGGACTCTTCAAACGGGCACTGGGAAACAGGCGTCCTCGAACAATAGACGGTCTCTGGAAAACATATAAAGAGGAGTGGGAACTTCTAGACGTGGCTGTGCTCGTAAGAGTCTTCTGCAGCGGAAACTCCGATGCCGAACCGATGCTTGGGTGAAGAGCCATCAATTGGAGCGTGCTCGATGGTGGAGACACGGCTATCCTTAAGGTAAAACTTAAAAATAATTTGTTATCAGAGATCAGAAACAACCCTCCGTAATAAAATAATAATAATAATAATAATAATAATTCTACTTTATGAAGTTAGGCCTTTTGACCTGTTTTTACATCAAGTGGGATTTAATAAATCTTCCCATCTAGTAAATGGGCGTCCAACACTTCTAAGTCCTATTGATTTGTACTTTAATAACAGCTGAGAGATTCTATCTGTAGGCAGCATGTTCATACGAGTTGTTTCTCATATTGTCAATTCTATTTGTTAAATTAAAAATAAATAAATCTTTTCTAATATCTTCATTTCTTTTTCTGTCCAAAATTGTCACACGTACTACTGAACGTAAGAACTTAATAATAATAATAATAATAATAATAATAATAAATATTATTATCATTACTACTACTATTTAGGTATCCTAAGATTATATTAAAGTTTGAAGCGGAGGGCAATAGAAGAAAGGAGAGACCAAAATAATAGTGGGTTCAAGGAGAGGATTAACAGAAAATAGTGGAGAGAATAGGGATTTATGAAGGAGTAAAAATTACAATAGGTTGTAGATAAATTCCCAATAAAGAAAAGAAGAGATTATTGTTACTATTATTTATTCATTTAAACAGACACAGTTAAGACTATCATTCAACCAAAGCGAGACAAACGTATAGCACGAGACTCTTAGAAACAAATTTTTTTTGCAAATGCCTCAGGTTGTCTTTCGACATTCCTGGTGTTCTCTCCTGGCATGGCGTGCTTGTAACCCACTTCTGAGGTTGGGGCGCCTGGAAGGCGGGGTTACGTTGCCCCGATGATATGATGATGATAGTGTTGAGCCAGGAGAGTCCCTAATCCTAGGCTTAATCTAAGATGAATATGAATGATGATGATGATGATTGCGATGTCCATATGATTTCGGGGACCGTTTGGGCCTTAAAGTTTTCCTGACATTTGTTTTACAGGTGAGGAAAAACCCCGATAAAAAACCTCACCCAGAAAAACTGTCAAGACCGGGGATCGAACCCGGGCCCGCTGCGTGACAAGGCAGCACGCTACCTCGAGACCACAGCGGTGGACCGAAACAATAATATTTATTATTATTATTATTATTATTATTATTATTATTATTATTATTATTATTATGTCCACCGCTGTGGTCTCGGGGTAGCGTGCTGCCTTGTCACGCAGCGGGCCCGGGTTCGATCCCCGGTCGGGACAGTTTTTCTGGGTGAGGTTTTTATCGGGGTTTTTCCTCACCTGTAAGACAAATGTTAGGAAAACTTTAAGGCCCAAACGGTCCCCGAAATCATATGGCCATCGCAATCATCATCATTCATATTCATCTTAGGTTAAGCTTAGGATTAGGGACTCTCCTGGCGCACCATTATCATCATCATCATCATCATCATCACCCATTATATCATCGGGGCAACGTAACCCCGCCTTCCAGGCGCCCCAACCTTAGAAGTGGGTTACAAGTACGCCATGCCAGGAGAGAAATCAGGAATGTCGAAAGACAAACCTGGGGCATTTGAAAAAAAAAATTATTATTATTATTATTATTATTATTATTATTATTATTATTATTATTATTATTATCAGAAATGTATAAACCCTATTTCACCCAAGGTTTGTTACAAAGTTTGAGTCATTATATAATTTTATCTAAAGTTAAAGATTTTTATTAGCTCTGTGTATAAAAACATTAAAGAGTCTGTAGTTACTTTCAGTCATAAGCACTTCTGTAATGGGTGGTTCACTTAAACAGGCGGTGTTATTTAGTAGGCATGAGAATTAGAATCTTTATTTCCAGAACAAAGAACAATCAAATATAATATGTTCTACGCTTTGGTTGCTAATGCCACAATTACAATTTGCATTTTCTCTGATGTTAAATCTCTGGAGATATTGACCAAATTTGCCGGGCCCAGTGAGGAATTGTGTTATATAAAATTTGGAAAATATGTTTGCAATTTATTCTGTCGTAGATACTTGGAAAGAACAATTGTCATGTTAATGTGCCTGTGGTATCATTGAGCCACACGTTGTTCCATCTTGCAATTAAATATTTATTTATTTGCGACTTCAGGAAAGAAATATGGCAGAGATCATATGCATACTATGAACTAGAATCTGCTGCAGATTTGGCTAAGGTAATCCCTTTGTCTTTCATACATCGCTAGCTATCTTGACATCATCACCTAACTTATAAGTGTCCCTATAAATCTTGGAATGTACGGTGCAAATAAAATTGCCTACAAAAGGAGAGATTATACTAGAGAAGAGTGGTGAGAGAGAGGGGGGGGGAAGAAAGAGAGGTTATCTTAAAATGTCTCTTGTCAGTGAGTATTCGAGATGAGTGTTTCGTATTAAAATATTATTTCTGTTCTTATTTCAGCAGAACCGATAAGGATGTGAATGACAGCAATTTATGAATTCTGATGTTATCTAATGTAAGAAATGAAATAACGAGAAAATAAAGTGATACATTTACAATAAATAACTGTTGAAATCAAATAAGAAATATGGGAATAGCGGATGTTGATCTAATTACCAAGAAATAAGTATCATATGCGCGTAAGCACAAGTTTGACAACTTTGTCACTGTGCCAACAATACTGTACCTTTCAGCAAAAACTGTCCATCTCAGTATCCTGTTCCAATATTGTATACAAGTGAACTTTATTCTTGCCACAAAGCCCCTTTGTAATTGGTGTGAAATCAAGACACAAACTATGTCGCCATCATGCCCACATTTATATTGCGTTTACATAGGTCCAATAATTCTACAATTTAAATAGCTTACAATATAACTATTATTTATTAATTTAAACGGGGTTCGAGGTAGCGTGCTGCCTTGTCACGCAGCGGGTCCGGGTTCGATTCCGGTTGGGACAAGATAATTGGATGAGGTTTTTCCCCCGAGGTTTTTCCTCGCCTGCAATACAAATGTCGGGAAGCTTTGAGGCCCTAACGGTTCCCGAACATCATCTGGGGATCATTCATCATCATCATCATTCCCGGTGTGGAAAGCAACGGAAAGCTACCACACCTATAATTCCCTAGTAAAGCTGCAAGCATAGCATAAAAATTGCAGTGAAAGACCTGTCCTAGGGTAGAACAGTATAGATAGATAACTATTAACTGAACATCCCTCTCTCTCTCTCTCCCCCCTTGCGGTCTAGTGATTATCGTCCTCTCCTCTTGTCCAAGTTTCTAGGGTTCAAACCCGACCTAGATCAGTAGATTTTTCAGAGACCTAACCTCGAAACCGCCCTGGGAGATCGCGAACCACAGGTTGGAAAAGATTCTCTAAAGTCATGCAGGGAGCCCGTGCTTTAAAAAGGCACATATTTTTTTGAATACGGCCTTGGTATATCACAACGCTTCTATGGGAGAAATGTAAATGTTTGACAGCTCCCTTGTTAGAACAGCGGGCCTATGAAGAATATAATAAAATATACAACAGAAACATTTTCCTTTGTCAAAATAATCAGAAATTTTAGTCTCAGTTGATGATCAAGAAATAATCACACAGTTTCAATTAGCTGAGTTTCATAATATTTAGAACATTCCTAACAATATGGATATGAAAAATAAATAAGTACTGTTACTGCAGATCCTGTGCTGTTTCAGAGATGACTAAGAGGACGGTAGGAATGCAGTAATAATCATAAATTGACTCCTCTTCCAAAGAAATTGGCAGGCTCCAGTGTACGAACATGTTTTGGTAAAAAATCTGTCTTTAACGTCAGAAAATATGAAGACATTTTATGCGTATTGACGTAATAAGTTGAGGTTTGTGAGGGGCGGAAAAGTGTGGCGTCTGAAGGAATTTATCACCACCCATGCTTTCTCAGTGAGTCAACCAACATGTTATGTGGGCGTTTTTGTGCATGCGATATTCACGAGTATCATACAGTCTACCATTTGTGTTGATAACATAGGCCATTGAATTATTCCATCCATTTCAACTTACAAGGCCGAGTTAAACATTGTAAATTCTTGCAATCTTAAGCGTTGTTTGTAAGTAATGCCACGAGTGTTTTCCAATTTATCTAGGGAATCTGGAAATCAAGAGTGGCATTTGTTAGGACTATTTAACGAATAAAATTAAGCTGTTTACTCACAAATCATTGTTTAACTATAGTTATTTTAAAATATTTATATATTTAATGTAAACGGCGATGTTTGAAAACAAATCAGAAATGTGAGGTTATGTTCATTCGCTGCTGCTTTATCATATTATTTATTGCCAAATAAGATCGCAATATTGTAAGAGTGCACCCAAGTGGAGAAATAATGAAACACATCAAACTGTATATCATAATCAATATTACGGGTTATTCATTCATTTTTTAGTAAACAACTCAGTAAAATCAAGGAATATTTTCATTATTTGCTATATTCAATGTATTTGTTGGAGAAAAATAATGCTTTGACCTGTTCAGAACATTAATAAATAATAGTTTTAAAAAACTAAAAGAACACGCTTTATTAGAAAACTAAAAAATGAAAAATAATTTTAATTTCCAATACGCTTGAGATAAAATTAAAGAGGTCAACAAAAAAAATCATCTCCAACACATACAGAATAAAACTAGAGTTATCAACAAAAAGAAAATAATTTTACCATCAAAAGCGTGGGGTGCTCTATATCAATTAATATAGAGCGATTCCACGAAAATGTCATACCGAGGTGAAAATTTTGAAACTGACGCAGGAATAAATCTGTTGATGTAATATATATCTGTAAATATCAAATTTTATAATTTTATAAGAAAATGTTTCAAATGTGCATTATTTTAATCTAATAATAGCGGTAGAACTTGTCATGTTCCAAACCTGAAAAACTACGCAAAATTTTACCAATTTCTTGTTTAATGATTTGGTCGTAAGAATTCGTTTTATTTCACAAAATCTTTTGTTAAACCATACTTTGGTGCTCCTTGGTCGTAAATTAAACAATATTAATTGGATTCTAATATTCTATATACCTTAAATGTGTCCTATAGTTGTTAACTGTAAGTTATGGTCAGTCAGTCACAGAAAACGGATAAAAATTACTGTACACAACATAATAATTGATGGATTAAAATTTCCTCTTGGATTCTACGTTATCGGTACACAACTAACAAAAATGTATAGATGATATTTTCTTGTAAAGTCATTATTTTTCCCGCTGGAGTCCCGTGACTGACTGACTTTTTGTCCCCTCACTTATATTGCTAATACGCATAACGCAGTCAGTTGCTTGCTGGACTTCGCTGTGTATTAACATAAACATGGTTTAAGAAATCTGGTAGACTGTTCGGCTCAGCTGTTTCATTAAATAATTACTGGCCCTTCTTCTGTGACATTTGATCTAAAAGGCAGCCAGCGGAAGGATTTAAATGTAGAGTAATTACATGAAAATGTCATACCGATGTGGAAATTTTGAAATTGGCGCAGGAGTATTTTTTTCGATGAGATATTTTTTTGCAGATGAAATTTTCCGATTATAGAAGTTAATGTTTGAAATAAGGATTATACTTACTCACTGGCACTATCGAACCCGTAGGTTCATGGCCGCACGGACATAAGCTCTCCATACATCCCTATCCTGAGCTAATGCTTTCCAATCATTCCCTGTATAGTCTACTTCCCTCAAATCGTAGTTAATGTTATTATCCCACCTCATTCTTTGTCTACCAACTGAGTGTTTTTCCTCTGGTTTTCCTACAAGAAGCCTCCATGAAAATCTTTCATTCCCCATACGTGCAACATGTCCTGCCCATCGCAGTCTACGAGACTTAACTGTTCTTACTATATCTGGCTTCCTATAAAGACCATGTAGTTCGTTGTTATGTAGTCTTCTCCATTCACCTGTCTGTTCATCTCTCTTTGGTCCAAAAATGTTCCTAAGTACTTTGTTCTCAAATACTTGTAATAACCCTTTCCTCTCTTATCTAAATTAATAGTAGAATATGATATATTCCGAAACCTGAAAACACATGCAAAATTAAACGAAATTTTGTTTTACGATTTCACTGTATAAATTTGTTTTGTTTCGCCGAGTCTTTTGTTATACCATATTTCGGTCCTTCCTGATTATAAATGTAATACTAATAATTGTGTTATAATATTCTAGATAATTAAAATGCGCCCTATTCTTATTAAGGGTAAGCTACAGTCAGTCACATAAAACATACAAAAATTATTGTACACAATACGATAATTGATGGATCCAAATTTCCTCTGGGATTCTACGTTATCGGTACATAACTAACAAAAAAGTATTAACGACATTGTCTTGTAAAGTAATTACGTTAATTATATTAATTACATTTTTATATATGTATTAGTGACATTTAAATAATTTTTCATTATGCGATTCTTCAATATGTATGTTATTAAGTGAGTGGAATGAAAATAAGAGCGCGGTTCTTATGTGTTTAGAAAATGTGTGTGTGGCAGTCCTTGATCGTGAAAGGTTCACGCATTAGTTTGACCTTTGACATGACATGTGTGTCACATTATCGGGGATTCATTGTGCCATGTCGCCACATTGTACTAGCATTGACTTTGTGAAACAGAGCCATGCTTATTAATTGCAAAACTCATATGAAGTTTCTTGTATAAAAAAATACAATTGGCGTGGAGTATATGTGATTAAGTATGTATAACCTGTAGTGTAAAATAAAATTATTATTGACTGTAGCCTTATTGGAAACCAACACAGTGAATATACGTATGACAACGCTGTACTATGTGCACCTGCTGCAAACAATCAGTCATAAAGTAAGATTTCGCGGATTGTAAGAGATTTCATTCGATTGTATAGTTTAAAAATAGAACTCATGTTCGTTAATTTTCTTTGTCTTTATAGTTGAGACGCGTGAAAGTTAATTTTAGTGTTCTGAAACGAACCATGCAAATTCCATATCGGCATTTTTATTTATTTTAATGGTTCAATCTATTAACAGCATCAGATAAATTTTAATCAGTTAATATGGTTGTAATAAAATTATATTCATATTAGGCATCAGATAAATTTTAATCAGTTAATATGGTTGTAATAAAATTATATTAATATTAGGCGTATTTAACTATAGAGAAGGCCCTTTCTTGTTAAAAGGTTAATATTTTCTTTATTTTGTGAAATTTAAAATGATACTTGGTAACCAAGTTAAATAAATTACACTATTTATTTAATATATTTACAGCTATCAAATTGTACATTTCCTATACATGATAAAAGGAGTGAAGTTCTGTATTCATCTCCATATTATCGCTTTTGATATATTATCCATCCATAGTAATTCTGCCCGAGGGCAGGTCTTTCACTGCAATCATAGCATTTTCACGCTATGCTTGCAGCTTTACTAGGGAACTGTAGATGTGGTAGCTTCCGGTTGCTTTCTACACCGGTGAAGGATGATGATGATGATGATAAGGATGATGATGGCCATATGGTTTCGGGGACCGTTTGGGCCTTAAAGTTTTCTTGACATTTGTCTTACAGGTGAGGAAAAACCCCGATAAAAACCTCACCCAGAAAAACTGTCCCGACCGGGATCGAATCCGGGCCCGCTGCGTGACAAGACAGCACGCTACCTCGACATCACAGCGGTGGACTTATCTATTATAATTTCATATTATTTTGTAATATTTTTATAATATTTGCATCTCCAGAATATTGAAGTCTAAATAAAATTCAGATATGTCAGTCAGTCACAGATTGTAGTCAGTCAGTCACACACAATATATTAGGTTATAACTCTGGTCTTAATCGTGATTTGTGTTTCGTTTTTTATTGAGAATGTAACTTGTAATGTGTCCTCCAAACGGTATTTTGGAAAATTTAATTAGGAATCACACTTCACAGAATGATGCAGATGAACATGTTAAGCTGCATGATGAGTTGACATTTATGTCAGTCAGTCACACATACTTTGATAGATAATAAATAGCACTGTTTTTCTTCAAAAGTTGTATATTTATGTACAGTCTTAACCACACACTATTCCTCTATCATATCACGTAGATAACACCCCTAATTTCAATCAATTGTAATATTTATGCAACCATTTTGCTGCAAAAGTGTATTGTAAATGTCAGTCAGTCACATATGGAATTACTCTATATTTGATAATAAACAGATATTGGTAAAAGTAAAGTCTCTAAGAAGAAAATGTAAACATCATAAAAAGCATCCCACGCTTTTGATGGTAAAATTATTTTCTTTTTGTTGATAACTCTAGTTTTATTCTGTATGTGTTGGAGATGATTTTTTTGTTGACCACTTTAATTTTATCTCAAGCGTATTGGAAATTAAAATTATTTTTCATTTTTTAGTTTTCTAATAAAGCGTATTCTTTTAGTTTTTAAAACTATTATTTATTTTTTATTTTTTAGTTTTAATATTTTACAGAATAAGATAAAAATGTAAATATCTTTAATTTCGATACTATTGTAGTATGAGCTATAAGTAGTAATCTTCTATAAAAAAAACCCTCCCAGCCGGATTTGAACCAGCGACGTATGGATTACTGAAATTATATACCACTAAGAGTTCACTGCTCTACCAACTGAGCTCTTACAACGATTGACTAAAAAGTCGACAAGTCCGCAATCTATTATACCAGTTTTCATTTTTTTGATTTTCGGATGACTCTGGCCAGGATTTTAGAAAATAAATATGAAATTGTTGTATTGTCACGGGTCCTCTACAAGTATACAAAGTTTCAAGACGATTCAATGTTTCTAAGTGGGTGAAAATCGCGTTGAAAGATTCCGTTACATTGATACAAAAACACTTTTTTTGATTTTCTGATGATTATGGCCAGGATTTTAGAAAATACATATGAAATTATTCTATTGTCACGGGTCCTCTACAAGTATACAAAGTTTCAAGTCGATCCAATGATTTTAAGTGGGTGAAAATCGCGTTGAAAAATTCCGTTACATAGATAGATAGATAGATAGATAGATAGATAGATAGATAGATAGATAGATAGATAGATAGATAGATAGATAGATAGATAGATAGATAGATAGATAGATAGATAGATAGATAGATAGATAGATAGATAGATAGATAGATAGATAGATAGATAGATAGATAGATAGATAGATAGATAGATAGATAGATAGATAGATAGATAGATAGATAGATAGATAGATAGATAGATAGATAGATAGATAGATAGAGGTCAAGCTAATATAAAGCGTGTAAAAAGGAGGAGCTTTCTTTATCACAAAAGCAGGAACTGATAAAGAGAAATCGATAAAGAGCGAGGTGAAACACGACTGTCATTGGTTATAAAACAACATTCATTGAAACGTGATTGGTCATTGACTAGCATTTGTGGCATGAGTTAAATAGTCACTAAAATGTTATATTTATCATATATTGTTCAATTTTCTTCGAAACAGAATATTGAAATATTGTAGCGTAGTGGTTAAGGCAGTGCGCTACAAACCGGAAGGTCGAGAGTTCAAGTCCCGGTCAGGTCAGGATTTTTAAACTGACCCAAACATTCTGGTGGCACCATGGTCCTGGGGTCGACTCAGCCTCTAACTGAAATGAGTACCAGCTACTTGTTCGCTGTGTTAAGATCTAAACCTTGGATGGGTGAACGGCTTCTCAAACGGACACATTGAAAACTCAACATGTTTTATTATATAAGACCTAAATCTGTGACTTGATAATGGCAAGTGGGATCATGCCGAAACGTCGGAATCAGCGGCCAGAGGCCGACCTTGAATCCATGACGCGGAAAACTCAAGAAAACTTTCTTAATCGTATATATATATATATATATATATATATATATATATATAAACATACGTATGTGTGTGTCTGTGTGTGTGTGTGTGAGTGATATGATTGTATTAAACTGAAGATAATTAACTTGTAAAAATATTACAGACAAAGCATTTCGGGATAAGGTATCGGGGATTTCAGACGAAATTATCTGAGTTATCAGTTGTTAAAGTTGAATGAATGCATGTGATCGCTCATAATGATACAAATTTAAATAATTTCTACCGATTAATTTTTCTACTACTATATGAAATGAATTAAACTAATGTTTGTTATTGGATATATTGTAAATTTAAGGGTTAATTAAATTCTGGCATATCCTTTAGCAGGAACCTGGGGTTCTTCCATGCAGGAATTACAGGAGAACCGAAGAGATTGCTCACTGTTGGGCATTCATTTGGTTACACCGCAGGTCTTTCCCACACACATAGTTCTCTCTCTCAATTTATCCAATTTAACAAAATAAATATGTGTTCTGGAGACCAGCTAAATCTGACCACAATTTCGACTTGTTGAGGAATTCGCTTAGTTTACGCATTTCCTGCGTGACTGATTCATTTTTACATTAAAATTAAAGCAGTTGGAATAACACATCTGATTTATAAAAAGTAAATCGGCTTAAGTGAGAAATTATTAAATTTGCTTGTTTGGCTCGGAGTCACCCCTTCCAATGGCACTTAAAATTAAATAATATATATGACACGTCATTTATCTATTGTTTCGCTCCTTTCTTAGTGTCCATAATTTGTTCATTCTTTCTGATCGTATTTTCCTCTCTCCTTCCGAGATAATAGATTTGGATTTTTTTCGTAGATTTATCTTCGAAACTTATGTTTTCGTCTTGAATAATTAATTTAGCTGTTCGATCGATTAGTGGATTTCCTGTACTCTTTTAATTATACTAGGTCTTTTTGTGTTTCTTTAAACCAGCTGGGTTTTATTTTGTAATTACGAAAAAAAAATCGAAGATTTGTTTGGTTAATCTCTTAAGAGTTCATTCTGAGATAGTGGCCTTTTTTAATATGTTATATTATTAAATTATATTAAAGATTTAGGTCCTAAATATGGTCTCAATTTTGTTCTTCAGGATTCGAATTTAAGTTCCGTTTTTATTCTTCTTTTTAGGTTATTTATTTATTTATTTATTTCACCTGATGGAGTTAAGACCGTAAGGTCTTCTCTTCCACTTCACCAGGGTTAAATTGTACATATAATAACAATTATGAATTATCTACATTGTTAATGATACATAATAGATATAGGCAGGCAACACAATATACAGGGTGTAAATTAATTATACCGCACAAATTTAACTGCTTACAGAGGGGTATTATACAAGTAATTTGAAATAGGGAACCAATGGGCGAGTTATAGGGAATCAAAGGTATCGTCAATTAATACAGAGCAAAGTAGGAGAGAAAATTATACTAGAATAATTTCTGATCTTGGTAATAATTGCGAGATCCTATTTGCTAATAATTCATCAACAACGTTTATGAAATATTGGCTTATCAAATTCCATAAATTTTCGAACTTAGTAGATGATTGCACGCCACTGCATTGGTTAAAGTAGCATCGATACATTAAGAGCCTTAGCTCAGAGTGAAACACACAGAATATGTGTAGTTAACGTGTGACTTAACTGTTAAAGTCGTGGATTTGAGTTCGAATACTGATGGTTCAAAACACGGTAGGCCACTTTTCTTTCTTTCCTCCCCCCCCCCTGCGTGTGTACTGCGATATATTGACACTGAAATTTGTTCAGTATAGACATGCGCAAAGTACCTATTCCCACATTGGTTATTACATTAACATCTAATTAGAAGTTACTTCAGTATCAGACATTACATGAAATCATCATGGAACATCTTTACAGTTATGCTGAACTTTCAACACTTTTAAAATTCATATTAAAGTACAGTTGAGGTTATATAATAAGATATTAAATATAAAATTGGTACCTGGTAGGTCAGTTGTCCTTAACCAGTTAAAATGCAGAAGATGAAACATTGTTTTTGAAAGGCCTCCATATTGGAACTACTTAATGAAGTTGAATAATTTAGTTGAGGACGACTGACCTACCAGGTACCAATTTTATATTTAATATCTTATGCTGAACTTGCCGAAATGCATCTACTTTATGATGCAGCACAATGTAATGGTGCAAGAGTTACTGCCATGTATGCGAGCGGTATCCGAATAGACGTCATCCTCATCGAACAACCTTAGAGTCAGTTGATAGGCGTTTGCGGGAGCATTGGACGTTGAAGGTAAACAGAGTAGACGCCGGTGAAAGACATACGTGCCACACTGCAGAGTTCGAAGAAAATGTTCTTCATAGGGTGGAAGATTATCCTTCTAATAGTACTCGTGCTGTTCCACGTGTAATGGGCACGAACCATCAAAGTGTATGGGAAGTCCTGCACGAAGACCAGCTCTATCCCTTTCATCTGCAAAAATTACAAGCCTTACAGCCAGTGGACTTCGCTCAACGGGTTCAATTTTGTAATTGGGCTTTGTTACAGCCACCGCACTTCTTTTCCTCGGTGTTATTTATTGATGAAGCAATATTTAATACGGATGGGGTGGTTCTGAACTGAAACAACAGTCATGTGCGGGATTATGAAAATCCTCATGCCATCTTCGAGAGGGGTCACCAGCAGAGATTTTCGGCGAATTAAATGGTGTCATTTATAAGACATTTTTAGAGCACGTCCTAGCTAGATTGCTAGAAGAATTTCTCTTCACACCAGGCTCCGCCCCATTTCTGCCGGAATATGCGAAATAATTTGGATGAAGTGTATCTTGGCCGTTGGATATAGGAAGAGGTAGTTTAACTGTAGTGTGGCCACCTCGCTCTCCAGATCTCTGTCCACTTGATTATTTTTGTGGGGACAACTGGTGTATGCGACCCCTGTTGATACAGATGAACTATTACTTGCACACATAATCGCAACATGTGATATGATCCGCGAGACACCCGGTATCTTGAACAGGGTACGAGAATCCTTTAGTCGCCGATGTGTTCTGTGTTGTGAGGATGGAGGTGGCCAATTTTAACAATTCTCTAATGAGTCTGCAGGTGCTTTATTTCTCTTTCTGGTTTACTCAAATGTATTACTTTTTATTTCCTAATAACATTATGTATGCCATGTGTTCATACACTGTACCTCTTCATGTTATTACTCTTGTGATCGCTGCACTATCATTTATCTAAGTACATAAGTACTGTACAGTACAATTACACATTTTATTTGCGAAACCTATTGTACTCTACGTGTATTATTATTACAACCTTTCAAACAATTGTCTATACAATACATACATAGATAGTTTTGTAACTCATGTACTGCGCCGACATTCCAATTCCGTATTCTGTACAGTAATGAATAAACAATTAAACCAGAAGTAAATCTACGTATATTACTAATTTACAGGAAGTACATAAAAATTGAAGAAAGAAAAAAAAAGTGTACACATTCTGTAGGTAGTTTCGAACGTGATGCATCAATATTACATTTGCGTCGATAACAAGACTGCTATAAGCACTGAGCTAAAGGCGCACACTTGTTGCTAGTTATAATCTCTATATCATATTATTTCCATTTTAATTTGAAATTATCAGTGGCGTGCCAACCATTTTACAAATTGAATCATAACTTAGATATTTTCAATCGTAGACCATTAGTTCATCTCAAAATGCTTATATAATATGCCTCTATGCGTAGTTAAATTTGTGCGGCATAATTAATGTATACTCTGTATAGTTGACAGTGGAAAGAAATAGAAATTGTAATAATAATAATAATATAATAATAATAATAATAATAATAATAAAATAATAATAATAATAATGATAATAATGATAATAATATTAATGATAATATTAATGATAATAATAATGATAATATTAATGATAATAATGATAATATTAATGATAATAATGATAATAATAATGATAATAGTGATAATAATGATAATAATGATAATAATAATGATAATAATAATTATTATTATTATTAACAATATTAATTAATTGGCTTTTTGTGTTAAATTGTGATATAAAATAAATATTTAAGCGTAATAAAAATGATAAAAATATAAGAAAGAAACCAGTCTTGTTTGAGGCATATATATTTGAACACACTGTACTAAGCCTTATGTCACGTAGACAGCATTTATAAAATGAGAGGAGTTACATCGATCGTGGGCGAGGAAAGGGATGCAGCGTACGAACGGTGATTACGTGTAGCAAGTTTTTTTTCTTTTTTCCTTTGTGTCGTCATATGGCAATTTTTACGTCATAAGAAAATAAAACTTCCTTCAGAAACGTTGTACTGACTAATCCCTTGTTTAGTTCAGTCCACTAGTTTTACAACATACATTCTTACAGAAATGATTGTACTAAATTTCACTTATTTCCAGCATCCTGAATATTATAAATCGTGTCTTGGGGGAACTCCAACTAAAAAAAAAACTTATATAAATAAGGACTGAAGTGGATATTTGTAACATTAATATATCTCTGAATTTTATGAGAGATAATTAATATATTTTTCTCCTACATCCTGCCCGACCACAAAGAAAGAGAAAGGGAATCTACATCAATACAAAACGTTTTAGCGAGCGTCTACCATTAGAATATTTGTATTGTATTGTAAGCCCATGTTTCCCTTTACAGGGATTTAGGCGCTCTCCCCCTAAAGAGAAGAATTTGAACCATACTAATTTAGTTACACTTGTTTTCATATAGACGTCATTTTGAGTGGTCCGTGGTCAGCGTTCCGCCTCATACTGACATCTAGGAAACCAAGGTAGTACTAGGACGGGAAAATTCGATAAATTTTGCTTAGAGGACTTTTCATTCAGGCTTAAGGATTTTTTACGAGCCTGAAAATCTTCAGACTCGGGACCCACGGCTTAAAGTCCCTCCCGGAGGACTTGCTCCTTGGATTTTTCCATCCTAAAAAATCCTCGACCCCGGCCGGGTTTGAACCCGCGACCCTCGGGACACCATTCGAACATTAAGGGTGTGTATCCTATCTCATTTTGTTTCACGGCAACTTTCGTAAAATTGTATGAAGTTGAAATTCCTCAAAAGAAAACTACAATTTTCTCCACAGAATATGATCAAAGTGGTGAAAAAAGTAAACATATTTGCATTTACATACTTTGATAAGAGACACTGAGCCTGTAACACTACAATTTAATCCTGATGCACAGAAAAAAATTATAACCGTAAAATTCTTACAATTAAGATATAACTTCATGCAGCATGAGTGATACACGTGTCTGTGAAAACAATGATACCAACATAGACTCTATGGATACCAAGACACTCGGAAACAATAACAATATCTTATTATTCTTATTGCAGCCAAATGACCATTAAGATTAATATAAGATTTTACTGTTTGTACTTTTCATATTGGTTTATTAATTTTGTCCTCTTTCTTGCATAATTCGATATGGTAGCGTTTACATTTTTTTGTTACACAATGTACACTCGCACGATTGGTTTGGTTCGTGGTATGTTGTGGTCTTGCAGATAAGATAGTGAAACCCATGGACTGCCAGTCTTATTATTACATGTCGCAATTCCAAGTTTTCTCTTGCCTCCATTATCGGTCTATCATTGCCCACGCAAAAAAAAAAAAAAAAAAATATATATATATATATCATCATCATCATCATCATAGTACATTCACGAATTTAGGCCATTTGTTGACCTGTATATATATATATATATATATATATATAAAAGATGAGGAAAAACAATATACCCCCTCCCTCATCTCAACTCCAAGTCTGTACATCTCAGTCCCCATCGGCTTACCTGAATAAGTTAACTCGGGATATTCAATAACTTGAAACTTCTTCACAAGTTTGTTCTTTTTCGCCCCTACTTGAATTCAGAATGGAAATCTCCAGTATACTTTAAATTCTTGCCACGTAAAGGGTGCTACGTGCCACCAACACATGTGATAATGGACATTTTCTCCGCACAAACACGAGGATTGTTTTCTTTAGATAAAGGATTCTGGGCCATTGATTTCCCATTTAAGATGGAGGAAAAAACGTGAATGGAATTGGTAACACTGCGCAATGGAACGCGAAAGTAAACAAAACAATCAATTTTATGTCCACTAAAACGTAGAAATGAGTTACAATATGGCGCTGATGTTATAAAGTTTGGGTGTACGATCAACTTGACACTTCTTTCAGATCATTGATAATTCCTCATGTAATGTGCAGGTCATTACTGACACACTTTCTCTCTTCCTTAGTTTAACCTCTCCCTTTGTAAGTACTTTCACGTGCCAAACGCTGCCCTTGCCTTGACCATGATCTATCCCAGAGATGATTCTTATTTCTGGATCACATACACACTTTTTACCACTGAATGGCACAGAGAAGCTTCTCTGGATGAGTGATCAGTTTAATGGCAGGGCCACCTCCGAGACAACAAGAACATTCAAGTCGTTATATAACTCCTGCATTCATACTAAACAAGGCGAATATATTCGGGGTCTATTTGTGCTTTATAGTACCTGATATTTGTCTTACAGACGAGAGAAAATAAAAATAAACGAGAAACCTCGTCCACGATTTTTTTTTCCGATCGGGGAACAAATCCATACCCCCAGCGTCTGAAGCAACGGCGTTGGACTAGACTAGTGATTCCCAACCTTTTTCGACTCGCGAACCCCTTCCACAACTGAGTTGGGTGAACCACTGACCTTTAAATATAGGTATGTACAGTAGACATGCATAAAATTTAATTCCAAGCAAAATATTTAATAACCTTAAATTAACTTAAAGGGTTAAAACCTAAAGTAACTCTAGTTACGGCTTAAGTTACACAATGTGTAGGCCTGGTTTCAACCACAGAAGTTAAATAAAGTCTCAAATTACTTTCAGCACAAAGTTTGTTTCTGTATTTATAAATAAGCCTATGGATAAAACGACTTTCGCGTTAGAACACAAAGAATCTGGCAGACTAAATTTCCATTGAAGCGAAATCAAATGCATTCCTAACGTTGTTACATAGCTGTAAATCAGGCATTCACCGTACATATACATTTATTGTGGAAATAATGTGACAAATTCCCGATCTTACACATATGTAACAAGGGAGATTATAGGCTTAATTTAATTTTAAAATAATAATAATAATGTAATAATATTAATTATTATTATTGTTATTATTATTATTATTATTATTAAAAGCCACAGAAATTAAGGAAACAATGATAAGCCTAACCTCGAAACCCGACATTACAGAAAAGTTTTGGAGAACCCTTTGAGGGGGTTCGCGAACCACAGGTTGGGTAAACCTGGACTAGACCACAGAAGTGGATGATTGTTGGCAGAATTTAAATTATAAATTACAAAATAATTAAAAAAACGATCATTCTACAGGGTGGTCATAAAGTCTCGAACCATTTCTGTGTTAACGTAATTATTTTCTTTTTTTTAGCATAATCAAGAAACATGCTGACGATAGAAGAACGTGTGTATGTTGTTAGTGCGCGACTGCGCGGATTATCTTATACCGAGGAGCGACAGGCGTTCACTCGGAAATTTCACAAACCAGGACCAACACGAGCAAACATCCGGTTACTTTACAATAAATTTCAAAGAATTGGGAACGTTGCGGATGAACCACGTTCCGGGAGATCTTCTGTACCAGAAGAGACTGTTCAGCGAATCAGAGAATCAATCGAAAGAAGCCCGAGAGAATCAAGTCGTCGTTTAAGCAATGACTTAGATGTGCCAAAATAAACGATTTTGAAAGTTTTGCACTTTACGTTGAAAAAAAGCATACCATATTAAGGTGCTCCACAAATTAGACGCAGAATATTACGCTGCTCGTCAGGCTGCATGTTATGATTTGATAGCGGCTGCACACAATGAGGACCTTATGGATCACATCCTGTTCAGTGATGAGGCCACGTTCCATATTTGTGACAAAGTTAATAAACATAACACCCGAATATGGGGTACCGAAACACACCGAAAGTGAATGTATGGTTTGGAATTACGAAGACCACAGTGTAGGGACCCTTCATGTTCGCAGAACAGACAATTAAAGGCAACAATTACCTTGACATGCTCGAGTTATTCCTCGAACCACAGCTACACCAGAATGGCCCCTGGACTTCTTTATTTGGGAATTCATAAAGGGGAAGGTGTAAAAGACAAAGATACGGGATCTCCAGGATCTTAGGACTTGAATTCGCAATGCAATGACCGCTATTTCACCAGCTATGATTCAAAACGTCTTTTGGGCTACTCTCGAACGATTGGAACAATGCTTCGAAACTGACGGAGGCCATGTTGAAATACGGTGAACGTGTATACATACCTTGACAATAAACATACATACAAATCATCAAACTGAGTTTATCATTTCTTGGAAATGGATCAAGACTTTATGACCACTCTGTATATAATTTCAATTCCAGTTCCCGAACTCCATAATCACCCATATCATGGTTATCTTGTTTAGTACTACGTCAAATGTTACAAGCATGAACAAAATTAAATTGGAAATAAATGCAGAATAATAATGGTCCTGTAAAATGTTAACATTGTAATTTTGATGATGGAATTGACGCATATTATAACTTGATCACTATACGAGACATCATTGAAATGTCTAATTATTGTATCTTATTGAGTAATGTTAAAATTTAGGTGTTAAGTTGATTTCGATGTTGAAAACATCACTATATTTCCCTATTCTAAGTGTGGTAGAATGTAGTGTGTTTGGTTAATGCAGATCCAATTCATGTCATCTTCTACAATAATAAACAGAAATGGCTTTGTTTACAATTTTAAAACAATTCAATTTGGATTTTTCCATATCTATCTCAATCTTAGTTGTGAATTAAATAGGATTGGGCTAGGATTGGTATGTACTAAAAGGTAAGATTCCAATATAGTATAATGAGAAATTATACTTCTGTCTTTTATAATGGTTTCACAAATAAACAGTTGAATAATATAATGAGAAGTTAGACTTCTGACTGTCTTTTATTTTAGTTTCACACACAAACAGTTGAATAATATATACTAACTTATCTTTTATTACATAAAAATCCTAGCCTTAGGCTAAGCAGTCTAGGGCTTCCTTACCTTGGCGTACACTTACATTTGTTCGAGTCACCAAGAAAAATATTTTTTCATGAGATTTCATTCAGTATTGTCCACCCAGCAATGTGAGGAATTTGAGTAGCTTGAATAAGTAGCGTTTCCAAGTTGAGAAACTAACTATAACGGCTGGGGTTCACATTTCATTTCCATCCTGGCTGGATGATCATCCCCGACTTTGGTTAATATGTGTGAATGTGAAGACAGCAGCCTGCTGGTGGGCCAAGGTCTTTCTAGGCCTATAAGCACTATGAAAATAAAAATCGTTCCTGGGAAATGAAAATCTCTTAAATCCATTTCCACAAATTTACAGAAGAGAGAAAAATATAGAGATTACACATGAATAGACGAAATAAATTTAATTTCTACCGTTAGATAGTGGCTGATTATAGAGTTATGGGTTTTTGTGCATATTGCGCATCAATTGTTTCACACTGGTGCAATTTTGTGCACTTACAGTACTTTGTTTTTAAAGCTTTTTCCAGTCAAGATATTTTCGTTGCCCAATGTACAATAATAGGCAACGTGTTTCGTGAACTTTTTTTATCATCATGAGAATGAAATTGTTTTTTATCTAAACGTTTATATAATGATGTATTGTGATTTAAATAAATTGTGAACAGTTATTTTCGGCCTTTTCAAGTCCAGCTTCGTATTCAGACGTTAGTGACCCTGGATGTTAAAGATAGTTTTTGTAAGTAAAATACTTTCTTTAAGAATTATTACAATTTAAAGACATAGAAATTCCATTCCATTTAGTTGATAAAAGAGATCGTGTTATAATATTTTCATTATTATAACATTTTAAACTTGCTAATACAGGGTGTCCCATTCAAACCTCCCGCATTTTAATTAATCATAACTAACAAAGTATACGGAATTATGAAATGAGGCCGGTATTAAACAAAACAGAAACTCAAACAATTTTCAATGCCACACACTGAAGTACCTCTTTATGTGCACCATTAGTAGCACGAACAATATCAAGTCTGTAATCGATTTCGTGCCACGTTCTGCCCAACATGTCCATTGGTACTGTTGTAATTGTGTCAAGGATACGGGTTCGTAAATCATGAAGATCTTGTACTGGAGTCGCAAACACACGGTCTTTTACATACCAGAAAACAGTTTGTACTAATTGCTGAGGAGTCGCCATTTTGTTTTATGTCATTATTGTCCAACATGCGACAGATGAATTAAGTGCAACAATGAAAATAAAACTTCTTTGAGTTTCTCTTTCTTTTAATACGAACCTCATTTTATAATTCCGCATACTTTGAGAGTTATGGTTAATTAAAATGTGAGAGGTTTGAATGGGACACGGTGTATAATGTTAATATCCTACATAATTAATTTTACAATCCTTAAGTAATCTCTTCCTCTTTTTATACTTCTCCCTTCAAGGATTAGGTGATATCAGCTGCTCCGATCTCTATTGTCAATCCACCTCTTACTAGGTCTACCTCAATATCTCTTCTCGATCGGTTGGAAATTCTTTTTTTGCAATTCTATTCTCTGCCATTCAACTTTCCATTTCGACACATCTTGTCAATCTACATCTACAGCTCAATATTGAGCCTTAGCCTCTCGTTTATTTGTAGTTACGAGATCAAGTTAACTTAATTACGCTCATTTCTCTAAAGATGTCGTGCGTCAACATATCAACCCATTGAGACATCTAGTAGACAATAAATGTATTGCTAGATTGAAGAAAGTCGGCAAATGTTGCTTAGAGACCTCTTTATTCTGACTTAAGGATATTTTACGAGCCTGAAAATATTCAGACTCGGGACCTATGTCTTATAGTCCTTCCCGGAAGACTTGCTCTTTGGATGTTTCTATCCTGAGAAAACCCATCGACTTCGACCGGGAACCGGCGGCCCTAGGGGCCACAGTTAAAAACATAACTACTAGTCCACCGCGCCCGACGTCAAGAGAGAAAACATTCAGAACCAATTTCATCGTTTCATTTATCAGTTTTAATACAAGTATTTACATACCCCATAATTTAATAATAATTTATGATTAAAATTAACATTGTTATTAATACCATTTTTTTTATTGCGACTGATTCTCTTAAAGATGCTTGGTAGTGCTGAGCAGTGGGTCATTAGTGTGACTATTTAACTCATGCCCCAAATGGGAATCAATGACTAATCACATTTCAATGCTTTTTTTATTTACAACCAATCACAGTCGTGTTTTTCCTAGAATTTACCAACTAAAGTTTATAATAATAAAGAAATCACCTACTTTTTTAACATTCTGAATAGATCATAGCATTATTTTGCAGTGACTGAGTCTGTAAGAAATACGGCTACCAAATTGTACATATAGTGCATGAATGTCAACAGAAAGCGCATAAGAGAGATAATATAAAAACTTTATAACAATTGATTATACCACAAAAAAAAAAAATAAACCACTGTTTGCGCTTTCTTAAACGAATTATTTTCCAGGAAATGACGTTCCAGAAAAATGTAATTGGCATATTTACAATAGGACATCAGAAATTAATTAATGCCTATAACGTTCGTTATAAATTTTTCCACTAGGGTGCATTCTTACAACATTGCGATCCTTTGGCAATAAATAATATGATCTGGTTGCAGTGATGGACAGAAGAAGCAAATGAAGCGTACCAATAGTTTCTCATTTCTTTTCAAACATCGCCGTTTACATTAAATATATAAATATTTTAAAATAACTATAGTTAAATAATGATTTGTGAGAAAACAGCTTAATTTTATTCGTTAAATAGTCCTAACAAATGCCACTCTTGATTTCCAAATTCTCTATATAAATTCACTCCTCACTTCGTGAATCGTTAATTTATCGATAATTTGGAAATCACTCGTGGCATTACTTATGAAAATTATTTCCTTCTTAATAAATAGTCTATTAGCATATCATTGACATAACTACAATCACAAGTAGTAAACACATTAGATATAGGATATTGAACTTTTATTAACGCAGAGTATTTAGATTCGCGTGAGTATGCGCCCTCTGCCACTTGGGTCGTACGCCTTCAAAAACACGCCCCTCATATTTATGATGAAATTATTGAAATGTTTGCAGACAGCCACGTTATTGGATCGTGCATGAACCGTGTAATTACATTACATTGTGTTATCTAATCCTCCTTCCTGTCTCCAGTTGATATGATGAAACTTTATGCAATTTCATCACTTGTCTCTTTAATGAATATAGCACACTCTAAATATGTGATTGTCATGTAAAGCTGGGCTTGAGGTGTTGATGGGTTCTGAGGATTCTCAAAACTATGACAACTAAGGTATTTAATAACTAAACTAATTAACTCAACCGTAAGAGCTAAAAATAACTCTGGAGGTGAAGCCCGTTGAACAAGTGAACCATTTTAAATAACTGGGTTATGAAATCTCCTATTTTAAAAATGAAAGATCTTTTCAACAAACTCAATAAATGTAATTATATATGTGGCGCATTAAGATAATATTTAAAAATACAAGAAGGGAAATAAAACTAAAATTTTATGAAGCAGTGGCAGTCCCCATACTGTTGTATGATAATGAATTTTGGGTTTTAACTAAAAGAGAAGAGATGATCATAGAAGCAGCTGAAGTGAGATTTCTGAGAAGTGTGGCTGGTTGCAAACTTCTAGATAAAAAAAATGAAGATATTAGATATGAGCTAAATATTTTTAAACTTTTAGATAAAATAAAATAATCTAGAAAAACTGGAAAGAACATGTTCAAAGAATGAAAGATGAACGCATACAAAAAATTATAATTAATCATAAACCAAAAGCAGACAGGAATGATGGTAGACCGAAAAAGAGATGGATTCAACTTTTTGAACGACAACAAGCCACATGGGCTTAATCCGTGATTCTTGATGATGATGACTAACCCATTGGCACTATGGAACCCGTAGGATCATGGAGCATGGACCTAAGCTCTCCATACATCCCTATTCTGAGCTAATGTTTTCCAATCATCTCCTGTAAAATCGAATTTCCTTAAACCACGGTTACTTATTCTCCCACCTCATTATTGGCCTGTCAACAGGATGTTTTTACTCTCTGGTTTTTCTACAAGAAGCTTCCATATCACTCTTTAATTCCCCACTCGTGCCACATGTCCTGCTCACCGCAGACTATGAGACTTCACTATTATTATTATATCTTATTTCCTATAAAGATCATAGAGACTTGTTCGAAGGTGTGTAATGGCACAAAAAAGTAGGGTGTGTAGAAAACAGTTTACGGATACTTTTTAAATTCACAATGAGCTAAAACAAGGAGAATTTTGTGCTAGAGCATACTATCAAATCATTAGAAGGTGAAAAAGATCTACAACTCAATGGTATTAATAAGCTATTGTTTCAGCGTGATGATTTAGAATTATCAGATGATAGCGAGGAGATACTAAGGAGCAACATGCACACTCTATTGAATAATACTGACTATTTAACTCATGTCCCAAATGGGAGTCAATGGCCAATCACATTTCAATGATTTTTTATTTACAACCAATCACAGTCGTGTTTCGCCTAGAATTTACTAACTAAAGTTTGTCATAAGTAATGCGACGAGTGATTTCCAAATTATGCATAAATTCACGACTCACGAAGTGAGTCGTGAATTTATCTAGAGATTTGGAAATCAAGAGTGGCATTTGTTAGGACTATTTAACGAATAAAATTAAGCTGTTTACTCAAAAATCATTGTTTAACTATAGTTAATTTAAAATATTTATGTATTTAAATTAAACGGGCGATGTTTGTAAACAAATTAGAAATGTGAGGTTGTGTTCATTCACTGCTGCTTTTTATTTATTGACAAATAAGATCGCAATATTGTAAGAGTGCACTCAAGTGGAGAAATAATGAAACACATCAAACTATATATCATAATCAACATTACGGGTTATGCATTTATTTTTCTAGTAAACAACTCGGTAAAATTTAGAAATCTTTTCATTATTTGCTATATTCAATGTATTTGTTGGAGAAAAATAATGCTTTGACCTGTTCAGAACATTAAAAAGGAGGTGCTTTCTTTATCACAAAAAGCAGGAGCTGATAAAGTGAATTCGATAAAGAGCGAGGTGAAACACGACTGTCATTGGTTGTAAAACAAAATTCATTGAAATGTGATTGGTCATTGACTAGCATTTGTGGCATGGGTTAAATAGTCATAATAAAGAGAGCACCTCCTTTTAACATTCTGAATAGGTCATAGCATTATTTTGCAGTGACTGTTTCTCTAAGAGAAATGCGGCTACCAAATTGTATATATATAGTGCATGTCAACACATACCGCATGCGGGAGTTAATATAAAAACATTTGTAGCAATTCGTTATACACCAAAAAAAAAAAAGAAACCACTGTTTGCACTTTGTTAAACGGATTATTTTCCAGGAAATGACGTTGCAGAAAATATAATTGACATATTTAAATCGTAGGACATCAGAAATTTATTAATACCTATATTCTTGGTTATAAATTTCTCCACTAGGGTGCATTCTTACAACATTGCGATCCTTTGGCAATAGATAATATGATCTGGTTGCAGTGATGAATAAAAGAAGCAAATTACTTACGTACTTACTCACTGGCACTATCGAACCCGTAGGTTCATGGCCGCGCGGACATAAGCTCTCCATACATCCCTATTCTGAGCTAATGTTTTCCAATCATCTCCTGTAAAATCGAATTTCCTTAAACCACGGTTACTTATTCTCCCACCTCATTCTTGGTCTACCAACTGGGCGTTTTCCTTCTGGTTTTCCCACAAGAAGCTTCCATGCATGTCTTTCATTCCCCATGCGTGCAACATGTCCTGCCCATCGCAGTCTGCGAGACTTAACTGTTCTTATTATATCTAGCTTCCTATAAAGACCATGTAGTTCATTGTTATGTAGTCTTCTCCATTCACCTGTCTGTTCATCTCTCTTTGGTCCAAAAAAATTCCTAAGTACTTTATTCTCAAATACTTGTAATCTTCTTTCCTCCCTTAAAGTAAGAGTCCATGTTTCGCACCCATATAATATAACTGGTAGAATAATAGTTTTATATATTTCCAGTTTAACATTTTTTTTGAAAGGAGTTGGGACATCAAGAGTCTCTGTAATGCATAATAGCACGCATTTCCAGAATTGAGCCTATGTTTAATTTCTTTGTGCATCTCATTCCTATTTGTGATTATTGTTCCCTGGTATTTGAATTCAGCCACTTCCTCAAAACTTCCCTCATTTGTCATTAGCTGTCCATTTCCATTATATAATGAATTTTTATGTGTGACCATATATTTAGTTTTATTGATATTTACTTCCAGTCCTAATTTCTTAGTGTTACTCAATAGTGTGTGCGTGTTATCCTTTAGTATCTCCTCGCTATCGGCCAATAATACTACATCATTAGCATAAACTAACAGCTTATTAATACCATTGAGTTGTAAGCTTTCCTCATTCTCTAAAGATTTAATGGCATGCTCTAGTACAAAATTAAAATAGTAGAGGAGATAGTGCATCTCCTTGCTTCAACCCATTCTGGATTTAAAAAGTGTCCGAAAACTGTTTGCCTACACGCACCCTACTCTTTGTGTCATTTAGACACATTCGTATAAGTCTAACTAACTTTTTAGGTATTCCGAACTCCAGCAGGATACTATATATCTTCTCCCTCTTAATTGAATCATATGCATTTTTGAAGTCTACATATAGTTGATGTACAGTACCATTATATTTCCATTTCTTTTCTAAAATCTGTCTTATACTAAAAATCTGATCTGTTGTAGACCTGTGTTTCTTCTAAATGCACATTGATGATCTCCTAGTATGTCATCAATATAGGGAGTAAAGCAAATTAAGCATACCAATTGTTTCTCATTTGTTTTCAAACATAGCCATTTACATTAATATATAAATTTTTAAAATAACTATAGTTAATAATGATTTGTGAGTAAACAGCTTAATTTTATTCGCTAAATAGTCCTAACAAATGCCACTCTTGATTTCCAAATTCTCTAGATAAATTCACGACTCACGTCACTCCTCACTTCGTGAGTCGTGAATTTATCGATAATTTGTAAATCACTCGTGGCATTACTTATGATAATGTAATGGTAGAATACATTATTTTTAACATCCATAGATATTTTGCTGGAATTTGTGCTGTGAGAACATACTATTTTACATAGGTTTTTGCATATCAGGATTTTACTGATGCGTTTAAAATCTGAGCTTGAAAGGTCTGACTAATTTTGCACGGACATCTTATTTCAGCCTGAAGACTGAATATACGACACGAAACACTTGGCTTGAATTAATTCCAAAGGATGCCATGCCTTCTGAAAAAATCCTTTGACGCGGCCTAATTTGAACCCGCGAATTCCATGAACGAAAAGAAAGGCTTCGAGTTGTAATCGTACAGCAAGCCAACCTAACTGGGGTGTTACGTAGTTTTCCTCAGTTGTTAAACAAATATTGGGTTTATTTCATGACTACCATCCATTTAACCATTAATAACCATTTCTTAATTTGTAAAGCTTCAATTAAAATACTATAACGATCATAATAATAGTGTACACTATTTTTTTCGGTGTTTAAACCCAACTATCATAGATCTAGGATATATCTCATATAGCAGTTACGCGATGACATAAAATGTTCAAGTATCTCAAAAATAAAGAAATTATTTATTGAAACCCGTGTGATTAAAGTGTCTTTCACTCGGAAAATATCTAGCACGTCCTTTGGACGGTGATAAGGCGGGTTCTAATAAAATTACAAACAAACATTAAACATTAATCACCTAACCATCACTTGATATGAACAATTGCGATACTTATATTCAACTCTTTCAAGGAAGTAGAAATGTTAGTACAGAACAAAGATTGGCGTCATAGTGAATGCAGTACAACACAGTGTATATGTCCAGACAAAAATAACTCACAATGTTAATATTTGTTTAAAAATTCACTTTAAAAATTGTCGAAATCCTCTTTATCACCTCCAATAGTACATTACGATGCGAGGTTTGGAAGTGGTTTTTACAGAAGTGAGGAAATGTTTAATTTCCGAGATTCTGTAAAACATTTCACAAACGTGTGTTGTACATTATTTTTTTCTCGATGGTGTTTTCAAAATAATAAATAATGGTAAAGTAATATCTTTATTGGAAATATTTTCGTTCATTATAAACAAATGGCTAATGTTAACAGTCTGGGAAATGTTTATTAGTTGAGACTACAGCAGGCCGTGAGACCAATCAGTCATAAAATGGCGGCAAATACGTATTTATGGTTTTTATTGTTTCAAATATGTAAAGTTCAGTTCATTTAAAATATAGCGATTTGTTTCGTATAATGTATATTAACCTTTTGAAAATGTTTTTGTTGATACATTGTACGTAATTTACATAAAGGGCAGTGGTTTTACTTCCCAGAGGTTTGTAATATGTAATAGTACAGTATAGTTATTTAGGTTGGCAACTCCGAAATGTAGGAAGCTGAACTTTCAATCAGGGTCGCCATTGCTGTGAGTACGACAAAACGCACTATCGCGCAAAAAATGATTTTTTTTGTCTAACAAACAACACCACTTTACTCAGTAATACATCACCGAAAACCATGTGTTCCATACATCAAACAACTCAGACTGTATCCCCATACAATCCGCGGAAGTTGTTCGTTGACTTGTTCCTCTCTGTATTTTAAGATTTTAGGCCTATGCAATGATTTATTTTCTCGTGCACTTCTTGCTTTTTCAGCATAGGCCTATTATTCACAAAACAAATTTCAGTTGACAAACTTCAAGGTTCGCTTCTCATGTTTTAAGCCTGTCCTCATGAATGAATGGCTATCTTCACCTCTGGTTTCGTGATTCGCGATTTCAGACCGGCCGGGGTCATTGAATTTTAAAAGGCATGACTCCTTTCGACAGGAAGTAGAGAGCGTCAATCTCATGTTGAAATAACAGTCGTATAAGCACAATTTGTCTCTCGTTCACACTCAAATTTATTTGTGACGCTAATGATCAATATTAGTAAAGAATGCCATTAAATAATAATAATAATAATAATAATAATAATAATAATAATAATAATAATTCTTGTACGCCCATGTTTCCCTTAACAGAGATTTAGACGCTCTCCCCCTATAGGGAAGAATTTGAACCATACTAATTTAGTTACACTTGTTTTCGTATAGATGCCATTTGAGTGGTCCGTGGTCAGCGTTCCGCCTCATACTGACATCTAGGAAACCAAGGTGGTACTAGGACAGGAAAATTCGGTAAATTTTGTTTAGAGGCCTTTTCATTCAGATTTAAGGATCTTTTACGAGCCTGAAAATCTTCAGACTCGGGAACCACGGCTTATAGTCCCTCCCGGAGGACTTGCTCCTTGGATCTTTCCATCCTAAAAAAAATTCATCGACCCCGGCCGGGTTTGAACCCGCGACCCTCGGGACCAGAGGCAAGGAGCATAACCACTAGTCCACCGCGGCCGATAATAATAATAATAATAATCTTGTATTGTAAGCCTATATTTTCCCTTTACAGAGATTTAGGCGCTCTCCCCTACAGGAAAGAATTTGAACCATACTAATTTAGTTACACTTGTTTTCGTATATATGTCATTTGAGTGGTCCGTGGTCAGCGTTCCGCCTCATACTGACATGTAGGAAACCAAGGTAGTACTAGGACAGGAAAATTCGGTAAATTTTGCCTAGAGGCCTTTTCATTCAGGCTTAAGGATCTTTTACGAGCCTGAAAATCTTCAGATCGGGACCCACGGCTTAAAGTCCCTGCCGGAGGATTTGCTCCTTGGATTTTTCCATCCTAAAAAATCCATCGACCCCGGCCGGGTTTGAACCCGCGACCCTCGGGACCGGAGGCAAGGAGCATAACCACTAGTCCACCGCGTCGATAATAATAATAATAATAATAATAATAATAATAATAATAATAATAATAATAATAATAATAATAATGCGTTAGTAATAATATCAATTCTACTACATATATTTTAATAGTTGATATGAAATAATTTCCGATAGAATAAAGAAAGATTGTTTTGTGTTTGTTAATTCAGAAAGTGATTTTCTACCATTTAATACAAATCTAAAACTTTTAAAAATAAAATTAGGTTAGTTGTTACAGTTATATTGGTACTACTTCCATTATATAATTAAGAGTTGAGAACCAAGAAATATTCTTGCGATGTTATTTTATCTTTAATTAGGGGATAGCTAATCTTTATATACGAATGATAAGTAAATTATTTATAACGATTTGCCTTGCTGAAGTTTTAATGTAATAAATTTTAAACGCAAGTTATGTAATAGAAGGCATGACTAATTCATACCTGAAAAAATTTGTATTTATTCTAATTTGCTGCTTTATTCTAAGATTCTTTATTCTAAGATCACACAACAATATACAAGTAGTATTTTATTTAATGACGCTCTTTAACAGTTCAGGTCTTCATCACCAAAATTCAAATATGGTCGTGAAAGTCCCAACAAATTTTGTTCAGATAACTGCGTTATCTAATTGTATTGGTGATGTAGCTTTATTAATGGCTATTGCTTGGATACTAAATTTTGGTAGATGAAATTTTGTTTATTATTTGGATTGTATAAAGAATAGAATGGAAATAGAATTAATTAGTTTGTTAGTTGTTTTGGCTGTTATAACAAAAAGAGCTCAAATTCCTTTTTCTTCTTGGCTGGAAGATTGAGGTTCTTTTACGTGTTGTAGATCTATGATAAGGGATGCACGTATTTGTTTACCTTCCGAATGAAGCCTTTTCAAGATTTTTATGCCCTGAGAAATCCATTGACCATCTGCCGATTTTCTATCTGAGAACCTTGATAATACCTAGATGCGAGCATATTGACCACTAGCCCACGGAGATCGATATATTACATCAGTTTTTATTCTTAGCTATGGGAATTTCACAATTTCCAATTCACAATAGGGCCTACCGTAGGTGTTTTACAAAATAGCATTGCTGTTATGGGAAAGCTGTTGCCACTTTACGCCGCAGACTGAGTGACAGAGATTGAAATATAATTATCTCGAAGTTTCGTTGAAAGAGGATGGTTCAGTGGAATCTGCGCTAGACGCTGTTCCCCCTAACGTCATTAAATATATAGGTGGTAATTATACGTTCCATAATGGTATTTTTTCCATAAATCAGGCTCTCACCTTCTTGGCAATGTTGTAGGTGAAATTATTGTACTAAACTATTTATTAAAAATGAATTTCACATAAAATTACACGTTTACTAGCAAGAATTGCTGCAGGAGAGCACTAGATACGAAAAACCATATACGTACTTACATTACATTTTCAGAGGGATTTTTAACATTTTAATTTATTTTATTTTAATATATTGTACATTTCACATTTGTCCACCGCTGTGGTCTCGGGGTAGCGTGCTGCCTTGTCACGTAGCGGGCCCGGGTTAAATTCCGGTCGGGACATTTTTTCTGGGTGAGGTTTTTATCGGGGTTTTTCCTCATCTGTACGACAAATGTCAGGAAATCTTTAAGGCCCAAACGGTCCCCGAAATCATATGGCCATCGCAATCATCATCATTCATATTCATCTTAGGTTACGTTTAGGATTAGGGACTCTCCTGGCGCACACATTATCATCATCAGCACCCATCATATCATCGGGGCAACGTAACCCCGCCTTCCAGGCGCCCCAACCTCAGAAGTGGGTTACAAGTACGCCCTGCCAGGAGAGAAACCAGGAATGTCGGAAGACAAACTGGGGCATTTGAAAAAAAAAAACACATTTTAAGTTATAAACATGTTACTTCCTGAATTGATCCTATTGAATACCATATTTTAACATAGTTTCCCCACATCTCTAATTTTAATGAAAATTAACCCTTAAATTGACAGAACAATAATTTCTCGTATCACTTATTTAAATGTGGCGGACCGCACTGAAAACGAAATCGTGCATAAGTATTATTATTAGGCATATTGTAGCTCTCATATGGACCTACGGAATTTTTCAGAGCCCAACATTAGAAAAAAATTCAAAGTCCCTATCATTCCACCGGGAATGAAGGACCCCTCAGTGCAGGCTCACTGATCGCCAATCCAGTATCCAGACCCGCGGTGAGACCAATGCGGCCCTCTGATTGGCTCACAGGATACTTTCCAAAAATTAATTAAACAACTTTTAATAATTTCCAATATATAACACACGATACAAAACAATATTAAAAAATTAAAAACAATAATATTAACTACCACAACTTATATATATCGCGAAAAGACTGGCGGAAGGACCAGTCACCTTCCAGACCAATCCAAGCTCATTACCGCACTTGATTTGAAACGAGCTGCTCACCAAATAATAAGCCCTAATCGTGAAAAATTAGAAAATTAACGTAAAATAATAAAATAAATAAAACAAAATAAGGACGGGGCCGGGGTACTTGCCGCTGCTGGTCATTATTACACATCATGAACTTTACTTTAACTAACTCAACTAGCCGGGACAAATGGACTGTTGTCTAGGAACCCGGGACTCCACTTAAACAGTGGGCCGAAGAAATGCTCACCGCCTCCATTTTTTACAATGGATGGTCACAGTGCTTTTCGCATAGCTACGTATATTGTGTAATTCCACACACATTTAATTCATTTTTAACCGTTAGCTTTCTTCCGTTTTATTAAAACTATTAGAAAACGTTAACAGTACATTACGATGCGAGGTTGGGAAATGGTTTTTTTACAGAAGGGAAGAAATGTTTAAAAACCGAGCGATAGCGTGGTTTTTAATTTTCGAGGATTCTGTAAAACGCTTCACAAACGTGCATTGTGCATAATTTTTTGCGCGATCGTGTTTTCAAAATAATAAATAAGAGTAAAATAATAACATCTTTGTTAGAAATATTTGCATTCATTATAAACAACTGAAAGTGTGGGCAATGTTTATTAGTTGAGACTACAGCAGGCAATTTAGTGATAAAATGGCGGCAATTACGTAATTATTTTTTATATTGTTTCAAATAAAGTTCCGTTAATTTAATTGCAGTGATTTTTTTCGTATTATTGTATATTAACACCTTTTGGATATATTTTGTATATACATTACGTAGTATATGCCTACATAAAGGCCAATGGTTTTACTTTCCGTACGAGGTTTGTATTATGTAATGTTACAGTATACTTATTTAGGTTGGAAACCCCAAAATGTAGGAAGTTGAACCTTTCGATCATGATCGCCATTGCTGTAAGTTAGACAAAACGCACTATCGCGCAAAAAAGAATTGATGTATCTTATATGATACATTGCGAATTTAAGGGTAAAATATTCCCAATGGTTTGTAAGTATTACTGGGTAATAAGAGTGTCTATCAGGTACGGCAAATGCAGTGTGTAATTAATACATGGAATGTGCGAGTTGAAGTTGTAGGGTACTCGACACATGAAAAGTTTTCCCATCATTGCCCCTTATTTACAAAAGGTCCACTGTTTTCTCAATGCATTTATTGTAAGGGGAAATATCTGAATACGTCTCGTCAACACAAGCTGTCAGTGTCTTTTAACATTTATTTATTTATTATATTATTTATTTACATATCAAATGTAAACAAAAAAAAGCACTGTTACGGTTTATTCTGGGAAATAGAAGTTCTTTATTGTGAATTTAGAGTATTTTTATTTTATTGCATTTCATAGCGGGGGGTAAAAATTAGTGATTAATTTATGTTGACAGAGGCTTATGTTATTGATGCATTCATGTGAATTTTATGCTTACTAGAGCTTTAGACTTAAATAAAAATAATTGGTGGAAGTTACCCCTATTAATCAGAAAATCATATTCAACTAGGAAAAATAATAAACTATGCTTGATATCGTCCAATGAGAGGACTAGTCTTGCTGTGACGGAATCCTTTGATTTCACATTGAATACTCACTCAGAGGGACAAGTTCTGTTATACTGCGTATTTTTCATGGTGGAATTAAGGTTCAAGGACTTGAAGGACCTTCGAGACCATATATATGAAGAGGAGAGAGAAACCGAGCACACACACAGAGAAGATCAGAAAGACCAGAAGACAGACATAAAGACAGACAGAAAGAACAGAAAAGGACAGAACAGACAGACAGAACAGGACAGAAAGACAGACAGACAGACTAACAGACAGAACAGCCAGAGCAGACCAGACAGACAGCAAGACAACAGACAGACGAAAGACAGACAAGACAAGAAGAAAGTAAAGGAAAGGAAAGAAAGAAAGAGAAATAAAAGAAAGAAAGGAAAGAAAGAAATAAATAATGAAAGTAAAGAAGAAAGAAAGAAAGAGAGAAAGAAAGAAAGAAAGATAACGAAAGAAGGAAAGATAAGGAATGAAAGGAAGAAACGAAAGAAAGAAAGAAAAATAAGAAAGGATACAGAAAGAAAGAAAGAAAAGAGAAGACAGAAACGATAAGCAAAGAAGAAAGGAAAAGAAAGAAAGTAAGGAAAGAAAGAAAGAAAGAAAGAAAGGAAGAAAGAAGACAAGAAAGAAAGCTGAAAAGAAAATAATAGGAATAGAAAAAACGACAAACGGCAAATAACAAGATACACGCAACAAAAATAAAGAAAACTGAAAGAAAGAAACGAAGAAAAGTCAAGACAAGAAAGAAAGAAAGGGACAAGAAAGAAAGAAAGAAAGAAAGATCAAGAAAGAAAGAAAAGAAAGGAAAGGCCAAAGGAAAGAAAGAAAGAAAAGAAAGAAAGCACAAGAAAGAAAAGAAAGAAAGAAGAAAGAAACGTAAAGGAAAGAAAGAAAGAAGAAAAGAAAGAAAAGAAGAAAGAGAAGAAAGATAGAAAGAAATAGGAAAGCGAAAAGTAAAGAAAGAAAGAAAGGATAGAAAGAAAGTAAAGAAAGAAAGGAAAGACATGAAAGAAATAAGAAAGAAAGAAAGCAAAAAAGAAAGAAAGAAAGGGAAAGAAAGAAATGAAGAAATAAAAGATAAGAACAGGAAAGACAGAAATGAGAATGATAAGAAAGAAGAAAGAACAGAACAAGAAAGACAAGAAGAAAGAAAGGGAAAGAAATGAAAGAAAGAAAGAACAGAAAGAAAGGATTTATAAGAAAAAAGAAAGTAAGAAAGAAAGAAAGAAAGAAAGAAAGAAAGAAAGAAGAAAAGAAAAGAAGATAAGAGGAAGAAAGAAAGATCAGAAACGAAAGAAACAGAAAAGACAAGGGAACAGTGAAAACAGACAGAAAGACAAAAACAAGACAAAGGAAATACAGAAAGAAAGAAACGAAAGGAAAGAAAGAAAGAAATGACAGAAGACAGACAGGACAGACAGAACACATACAGAAGACAGACAACAGACAGACAGACAACAGACAGACAGACAGCAGACAAGACAGACAGACAGACATGACAGACAGACAGACAGACAGAAAGACAGAAGACAACAGACAGGACAGACAGACATACCGAAGACCAGACAGACAGACAGACAGACAGACAGAAGACAGAAGGACAGCAGACAGAATAAATTAAAACCTACATAAATAAAGAACATTAAAATACAGACATAAAGACAAATACATAAGAAAGAAATAAAGACATAAATACAATAACAGACATACAACATAATACATACATACTACATCATACATACATACATTCATACATACATACATACATACATACATACATCATAAATACATCATACATACATACATACATACATAATATATCTACATACATACATACATACATACATACATTTAACTAGCATACATACATACATACATACATAAATACATACAATTACATACATTACATACATACATACATACATACATACATACATATTGGGTGGTTGCAAAAAAGAAACACCGACAAACGGACGTGACGTAGTATATGAGATATGTTCTTAATTTTAAATAAGGTACCAATGTCGGAAATGATATATTTTCACATTGTGAGTAGCTAACTTCTCAAGAGTTCCGTTAGTGGTTTCAAGACTCAATACGTGACAATACTGTCACAGTCCCCTCAGGGTTTTCAAAATAATCCACCTCCCATTTGATTGCAGAACGTACATTGGCGGTGTAATGATTGACGCAGACGTTCAAATACGCCTGACCTCGTTTGAATTGTTTCTGTAGCAGCGCGGATTCGGGCTATAAGATCCATGCGTGACTCTACTGTGACAGACTGTGTCATGTCGACCCACAAAATGTAGTCGAGAGGGTTAAGATCAGGTGATCTCGGAGGCCATGGGACTGGTCTCCCTCTACCAATCCATCTACCTGGATACGTGGTATCCAAATGTATCCTCACATTGACATGCAAGCGAGCTGGAGCTCCGTGGTGTGGTAGCCACATTCTCTTGAGAAGCCACGTACCATAGGCTCCGTACCAGTGAGGTGTTGTCAAGTAACGAGTCTTCAAACCCTTCGAACTAACACCGATCTTGAGATATAATTAACTAGCCATATTGTGAAAACGCATCATTTCCGGACATTGGTACTTCATTAAAAAATCAACACATCTCAATATACTACCTTGCCTCTTTTGTCGGTGTTGTTTTGGCAACGCCGTGTGTAATATACTAGTCATATAATAATTAATAATAATAATAATAATAGTAATAATAATAATAATTTTATCCTTACCCCTATCTTTATGATTGATATTAATAATCTTTGAACGGATAGATAACACATAACACATATTTGCCCCTCTAGTTCCCCAAGTGACAGCACCAGTTTCATACCATTTTATAGTCCGGAGTGAAACAATTAGAAGTATATTATAGACCGGGTAACTTTAGCAGTACGATTGAATGGTTATGTTGAGGAATAATTATTTGTATTGTCTCAGAAGTATTCTTTTTTATCTCATTTTTAGCATTTTTTTTTCTTTCATAGAAGACTTTCACCAACTGTTGATATTGTATCTCTTTAGCTCCCAACAGGAATTTTACCTTTTAACCCATTACAAATTCCTTTACTAAACATTACAATTCTTCTACCCTCAGATCAATTACTGGCGCTTCGGTCAGTTTTCGGGCCATGGCCTCCCCAATTGATTTCCTCCGTTTCTTCTCTGTTTCTTGCTGCTGTTTTCCAATTCCGGATATGGAGTGGGTTGACATCATCCCTTCCAATGTTTTCTATATAATTCCAATCAGTCGCTTCCCTGTCCATCTAGTTTTTCCCTTGGCATTATTCCATTTTTCATTCTAACTAAGTGTTCGACCCAATTAATACTTTGAGCTTATGTAGATTCAAAGCGCCAATCATCACACAAGGTGTATAATTCATGATTGTTCCTAATTCTCCGCATTATATTAGCAACTCAGCATTTTGTATATACCTGTACGGTTTCATCTAGAAATATTTTTCTTACTTTATTCTATTTTATCCCCGGTCGGGACAAGTTTCCTGGGTGAGGATTTGTTCGGGGTTTTTCCTCACCAGCGACATGAATGTCAGGAAACTTTAAGGACCAAACGATCCCCGAACACCATATGGCCATCATTATCATCAATATCATATTTACCTAATTAGCTCAAGTTTAGTTTAAGGTCTCTCCTGCCGCATCATTACCATCATCATCAACTCTCATATCATTGGAGCAGCGTAACTCCACCCTCCAGACACCCCAAACTCAGAAGTGTGTTTCAACTACGCCATGCCAGGAGAGAACACCAGGAATGTCGAAGTGACAACCTGGGGCATAAAAAAAACTTATTTTATTCCATGTTTTATTAATGTTAGCTAATATTAGACCACATCTGCATTATCCTGTGTCTAGTCAATATTTTAATAATATTTTTTTTTATTATATACAACTTTCCTTATTAGAGGATTGTCTCAAGGACAAAGTGATACGGACAATTAATTTTTGGAATTGATGAAATACATTTTGTAAATACATTAAAATAATTATATTATGTATGTAATTTTTGTATGATTTTTATTATTCGCTGGTTGAATGGAAGAGAAGGCCTTATAGCCTTAACTCTACTAGCTTAAATAAAGCATTGCCATTATTATTAGGCCTATCTTATTATTACACTGAGCAACAGAAAACATTTTTTTTGTCTCAGAAAGAAATATATGTGATTCTGATAGTGTTTTTTTCTCGTGAATTCAAATATGATATCGGTTTTTCTCCATCACGCAAGGTTTCCGAGAGACAGGAATTTATAATTTCAAACACTTTAATGTTTTCTACATTCGTAACTACACAATATTCGAACATTCGGACTCGCTAGAAAGTAAGAAATGACGATTTTCTACTATATTTCGCCTGTGGAGTATCCCTCTTGATGGTTCAACAATAATCGGCTAGCATATTAGGATTCCATTTGCCTCGATATCTCTTTTCCATAGCTGAAATCTCCTGAGTTAGCTCATTTGGTTTTATTTTACAATGGGCAAATGGACGAAAAAACGTTTATTACAAATAATTATTAAAACCCATTAATTGAAATTGAAATAAAAAACTGTGGGTGATGGAGAAATTCCGAATACATATTTGAAAACACGATAAAAAAAACTGCATTAAGTACAACTATTGGTACTCATGAGACAAAAATCATGTTGAGCAATGTTTATTAATATTATTATTTATTATTATTAGAACATACTGGACCAAACACTTTTCTTTGAAATTTCTCTCAAAATAATCATCTTTATTTCCTTCTGTAAAAATAGCCATGTACCACAGTAAATGTTTAGTGGGTTCGCACCTGCAATCCACCAATTCCGGCAGTCGAGTGGCGGAGAAGCCCAGCCGAGACATCATAAGAGGCAACTGTATATTTCTTTCCTTGAGCTTCGAAATGCTATAGAATAATGATGATCGTTGTTATTCTCTAGATGAGGAGCTTATTTTTACCTTCGTTAGTGTCTAAGTCCCTATGTTTTTAGTGCTTTAGTTCCCGAGATATTACAACTTCATTTTTAAATAAAAAAACGGGATATTCAGGTAGGTGAATTGCATGTAATATAGTCAGAGAGTGTTAAACAAAGGAATTGCTATATAAATTTGCTATAAAATCAAAATTTAGTTTAAAATAGATAAGCCTGCAAGTTAGTATATCAAGTTTAAATGTTAAAGTAAAAAGTTATAGAGCGGAATAAATCTGTGCGAACGTTTACGATTGGTAGTGAAGGATCTGCAAATAAATAATTAATTGGCTCCATAATGAACATGAGCAAGATAGAACGAAGCGACATTTTCCATATTCAGAACAAAAATATCGTTTATTTTATTACAGCATAAATGATAGGCTATACTGGTATATCTATAGATCTATAGTCGGCCGCGGTGAATTTGTGGTTATGTTCCCGAGGGTCGCGGGTTCAAAACCCGCCTGGGTTCTATGGATTTTTAGGATGAAAAATGCAGGAAGCAAGTCCTCCAGAAGGGACTTCAGGCCGTGAAGTCCCAAGTCTGAAGACTTTGAGCCTCATAAAAAAACCTTAAACCTGAATAAAGAGGCCTCTAAGCAACATTTATCGACCTTCATTGTTTTAGTAATACCTTAGTTGCTCACTAGATGTCTCATTGGGTTTCTATATTGACAGCATACCATTCATGACATCTATAGGGAAATAAGCGTAACTGAATTAAATTGGTGTAGTAACTTCTAACATAGGAGGGGCTAAGCCAACATTGTGCTGTTATGCCATTGTTTTAGTATTACTTTATGTACAATTTATGTAGTGTATATAGTAATAACATACAGGGGATAATTGGAAAACTTTAGCTCAGGATAGTTGTGTATGGAGACCGTATGTCCAAGAGGCCATAACCTACGGGTTCAGTAGTGCCAGTGAGTTACATTATAGTATTATTATTGAATTTCCAAATATTTTGAAACCCTATTTCGCCACAAAGGCATATTAGCGTTGAAGCTTACTATAACAATATTGTACTCAACATTGTAAAACAGAAATAGTATCTCATGGTTTTGAATGAGAGTTATTAATTACATAAATTGTCTTAGAAAATACTACATATTGTTATTAATGTTTGTTGTGGATTTCATAAAATGTTTATAATAATTTTGGTTCTTAAAAATCACTTCACACATTGAGGCAGAAGCCTCATCATCATTTAAAAGTAAGTTTAACCAGAATCGTTGTCTTTCGAATATAGGACAATCAAATAAAACATGTTTTACAAATTGTATTGATTCTTGATATTTACAATTATATTAAATCTTCTAAAATAACTTCCAAATTTTCCATGGTCAGTCATAAATTGTGTTAAAATGAAATTTGGAATAACATGTTTTGCATATAGCCTATGGTATATTGTAGGAAAGAAGAGCTCTTTAGTCAAAGCACCATTTGCACTCCTTATCCAATGTTCATTCCATTCAATGATACTATAGTCAAACAGTTTCTTTTTAACATACGGTATTGGATACTTTGAAAATGAGTATTGAAGCTCAGAAGATGCTGCGGATTTTGCTAGTTGATCAGCACGTTCATTTCCCACAGTTCCCTGGTGCCCTCGTATCCAAGCCAGGCACAGGTGTTTTATGTAATTTTTGACGTTATTTCTAATTTCTATTGAGTTTAGAATTAAATTAAATTTATCTGCGGTCGATTGAAGAGCAGCCTGCGAATCACTAAAAATTCGTGCGCTACATTTATGTTGAAGACACCACTATACTGCTTCTTTTATAGCAAATAGTTCAGCTTGGAAAACAGAACAGGTAGGGGGAAGTTTGAATAGTTTGAAGGAAACTTCACTGTCTTCACAATAAACTACATACGCACATCCAACTGTGATCCAGATCCAGCAAGTTCTAACATTTATATAGTAATAGCATGAGAAATAAATATTTTGCACTCATTTGAATGAAATGTATTCTTTTACACTGAGAGCAATAACATAATTTATCTTCCTATGAAGTAGTAGGAATAATATTCAGAAGATATGATACAAAACAATAAGAATAGATCTACCAGCTAAGATCTGACGAGATGGTGAGCGTAAGAAATGCGTGATGTAATACTAGAGTCGTAACATTCTGTCGCATGCATTTTAGTACGTGTCTTGAAAATATTAGTCGAGTTTCTGGACGAATAAAACACAATCTTTGTAAACACTGTAATGAAAATGAAACAATTTTAGTAACCACATCACATGGACGAATAAAACAAAATATATTTTTTAAACACTTTAATGAAAATGAAACACTTAAGTAACCGCAACACATGGATTCGTCACACGACTCTGCAAGAAAAGAGCACAAGGTTTGTGAATGATTAATACAGTTTAATGCATTGAACCGCGTGCACCGAGGATTCACAGCGATAACAGACTCCCTCTCTTCATGCCCCGCTCGCCTCCTTATGAGCTCCTAGCTCTATATACTGTAATAGCAATCATCTATATAAACAGAAGTTAAAAACGTCATTATAGGTATTGAGAGTTTAATTATTAAAAGTTGTACAGCCTTAGAACAAAATATTGTTATTACGAATAAATGCTACAGTTTTGTTGCATTTAACTTTAACTAAACATATCATTTCAGGAAATTTGGTTATTTATTTATATAAGTTCAAATTAAATATATTACGATTTTTATGCATAAAATTTAATAAGACATTGAAATAGATTCTATTTTATTCTATAGTGTACTGCGATAGGGCAGGCCTTTCACTGTAATCATAGTATTTTCATGCTATGCTTTGCAGCTTTACTAGGAAATTATATGTGTGGTAGCTTCCCGTTGCTTTCCACACCGATGAAGGGTGATAATGATCATGATGATGGTCAGGTGATATTCGCGGACCTTTTGTGCCTTAAAGCTACCTGTCATTGTTTTACAGGTGAGGAAAAAACCCGGAAGAAACCTCACCCAGGAAGCTTGTCTCGTCCGGGAATCGAACCCGAGTCCGGTTGCGTGTCAAGGCAACACGCTACCTCGAGACCACAGCGGTGAACTTTTGAAATAGATATATTGAAATAATTGATAATGCTTTCAGTTTTGTGAAGCAAATTTTTTTTTCTAATACCACCAGGTTGTCTTTTATGACATTTCTGGTTTTCTCTCCTGGCATTTGCGAAATTGCAATCTATTTCTTATGTGTTGGGGCACCTGGAAGGCGGAGTTACATTACCCCGATGATGATGATGATGATGATACGTCATGAGAGTCCTTATCCTAAACTTAACCTAAATTCCAGACCATGGGCAACCACAAGAATAATTCCTTTTTGAAGAAAAATTCCTATGATCTGACCGGAAATCGAATCCGGGACGTCATGAACTGCAGTAAAAAACTCTGATCACTAGCCCATGAGGCTGGTCAGTGAAGCATAAAGTGTAAATGAGCATAATTGTTGAATATATTATTATTCAAGTAAGCTAGATAGTGCGTGTAGGACCTGAAACCTTATTCTTATCTTCGGTTCTGAAATAATAGTCGTAAGCGGCTTTCGCGCATTTCAAAGTTGTCTTATATTAACTACTGTACCATTGCACGTGTAACGCGAGAAATATGAAGGTCGTTCCTCAGTACCGGTACTTTATTATTCCTTGCACCCGCCCTTACCTGGAAATCATCTATTGTTTTTTCATTGTTAGAATGTTAATAGTCCGATTTGTTTGAATTATTCAAGACACGTGTATCTTTAAGACAGTGATGTTTGTTTACATACCGAATACAATCTGTATTTATTACTCACATAACATGGGGGATATAGAAGCCGGGGAAATGTATTTATACGCCAAAATATTACAGGCTTTTAAAGAAAATTAAGGTTATTGTGCGATACATGTAATGAAAGTCTAAAAACAGTTCGAAATTCGAGAGTTCAAATCCGCTTTGTGTCCATGGATTTTATCCTTTGGAAGGGAAGTATCCTTTGTCGTAGATTTAGAGCATGTAAAATAATCTCAAGTCCGAAATAAAGTCCTCTGAGATAAATTTGTCGGCCATTTTATGCATATATTTTAATTCCGATATAGTTGTTAAAGACCCGCCTTTAAATAAAATACAATCCTTGGTGATGATGTATTATTATTAGTCAATAAGTCTTAGTGGCCAACGTCTTAAGTAAAACTAAGATATTTGGTCATCATCATCATCATCATCACAACAAGGATTAAGCCCAATGGCCTGTTCCGATCTCGAATTGGTCCTTCCATCTCTTCAATGGTCTTCCCAACATTCTTCGCCCTTTTGGTTTATAATTATACATTCTTCTTGGTATGCGCTGTTCATTTATTCGTAATATGTGCTGAAGATAAGAATTTTGACAATATTTTATTCTTTCACAGAGATTAAATATATTAAGTTCTGTTTTTATATCTTCGTTTTTCTTTTTATCGGTCCTTTGGTATCCTTCTATTGCTCTCAACATCTTCATTTCAGCAGCCTCTATTTGTTTACTATCTGCCTTTGTTAATGCCCAGGTTTCACAGCCATAGACAAGAGATGGAACTGCCAATACTTCGTAAAATATTTGGTCTGGATGTAAACATTAGTAAACTCATGGTTACGCATATAAATATATTATATAATAGAAATGAATGATTAATGACAAATGAGGGAATTTTGAATAGCAATCATTACAAACTGAAGGAGATGCAGAAAAAACCTTAATTCCAGAAATGCATGCTATTATGCATTACAGACACTCTTGTCATAAGTAATGCCACGAGTGAGTTCCAATTTTTCTAGAGAATTTGGAAATCAAGAGTGGCATTTGTTAGGACTATTTAACGAATAAAATTAAGCTGTTTACTCACAAATCATTATTTATTTATAGTTATTTTAAAATAATTATATATTAAATGTAAACGGAGATGTTTGAAAACAAATGAGAAACGATTGGTACGCTTCGTTTGCTTCTTTTGTTCATCACTGCAACCAGATCATATTATTTATTTCCAGAGGAACGCAATATTGTAAGAATGCACTCTAGTGGAGAAAAAATGAAACACATCAAACTGTATATTAATTCATTTCTGATGTCCTATGATGTAAATATGACAATTATGTTTTTCTGGAATGTTATTATCTGGGAAAAAATACATTTAAGAAAGTGCAAACAGTAGTTTCTTTTTTTTTGGTGGTGTAATCAATTGCTACAAATGTTTTTATATTAACTCCCGCATGTACTATGTGTTGACATTCATGCACGATATATACTATCTGGTAGCCGTATTTCTTGAAGAGTCAGTCACTGCAAAATAATGCTATGACCTATTCAGAATGTTAAAAAGGAGGTGCTTTCTTTATTATGATAAACTTTAGTTGGTAAATTCTAGGCGAAACACGACTGTAATTGGTTGTAAATAAAAATAATTGAAATGTGATTGGCCATTGACTCCCATTTGGGGTATGAGTTAAATAGTAAAATAAAAATATTTAAATTGAAAATATATAAAATTGTTACTCTCTCATTTATATTATATCAACGTGAAACATGGACTGTTACTTTTAGGGAGGATAAATAATTACGAGTATTTGAGAATAAAGTTCTTAGGAAACATTTTGGACCAAAGGGAGACAGGCGAGTGGAGAATATTACATAACAGTGACCTATATGATCTTTATCGGAAATCAGATATGATAAGAACAGTTATGTCTCTTAGTCTGCGATGAGCAGGACATGTAGCACGAATAGGAAATGGAACAAGAGCATGGAAACTCATTGTAGGCAAACCAGAGAGAAAGCATCCAGTATGAATGATGTGGGAGAATAACATTAACCATGGTTTGAGTGAAGTAGATTAATTATACAGGAATAATTGAATAATATTAACTCGGATTGGGATGTATGGAGAGCTTATGTCCGCGCGGTCATGAACCTACATGTTCGATAGTAGGCCCACTACTTCTACTACCACTCTTAAATTATTACTACTACCACCACATCTACCATTAAAAAGTATCACCATAACTATCACAACCACCACTACAACTAACAAGTAATGAGAAAGTCTTTATACTTCGATGTTTTCATCCTCGCAAATCAATCTCAAGATGAGCACTGAACTCCAGATTAATGGCACAGATTCAGAACTTTGTGAGCATAGAACTTCTGAAAAAATAGATTAAATGTTAATATGGATAAAAATAGAAATTTACGAAAAAACAAAAGTCGTTGAATTCACGTACACACATTTTAAAGATTATGGAGGAGTCGGAAAAGACAAATAGAAAACTTCTGCTAATGTGCAATACTTAATTTTAATATTCATCCATATAAATAATTTATAAGCAAATCATTTACTAGAATAAGCGAAATTAAATAATTTGATCGATAGCACACTGTTGAGCGTTTGTTCAGTTTTTTCTGAGACAATGGGAACTGTCTCACATTGGCTACAACGTGCCATTAATCTAAGGACAATATAATTTTTTTGCTTGTTTTCGTCACGTTGCAATTGTCTTCTGTCACCAACCGCCATTTATATTGCTCATCCAACATAATTTTCGCCTGTCACATGTTTTACAACACTCTCAATCTGATATTAACATCAGCGTTTCGCAGTACTGTCTTTCTTTAGCCGTTGTTTTGATGTTTGACTGATTTGTAAAGGGTTTTAACAATATACAATAGTTTATATGTTGTATCTATCGAAGTCGAGTACTGTATAGCTGTTATTTGATCACTTTTCAGCGACTGATTCGTGTTAGAAACTATTTTATGCAGGAAACATCAACATTGTAAACCACCATAAATATTTAGCTATGACTTTTTTTTAACTTCCTTCAATAGTCGAAGTACTGAGCGAGTTAGCTCTAATGATAGCGCGTAAGACTTGTATTCGGGAGGTTCTGGGTTCAAACCCCATGCTGACCAACCTGATTGAAGTTTTCTCCTGGCTTTCCTCAGTCGTTAAGGTAAATTGTGGGATGGGATTTTTATTACCAGGACCCATTTTCATCATATTCACCATTTTATAGCATCACAAGTAAATAAAAGAAGCAATATAGGTCTAACCTTAAATGCTCCTACAACAATAAAACATACTAAACATTTTTTTGTAGTTGTTGCTTTAATAGTTACTATTGAAATGACAGTGATCGTAGTTTGGAAATTAAAGTATTTAATGACTTTAAAAGAAATAAAATCACCATTTTGATTTCCAATAATGGAAAATGGTAAAACCACAATTCAAATTTCAATAATTTCTGAAAATATCTTGATGTGTTTTTAAATGTAGCGTCTGATAAAAGCGATATGATGTTTTAAGTATCAGGAAGAGAAGATAAGATGTCAGTAATTAAGATGCAGGGCGTGTACTGATCTTCGGGTTAATTTCAAATTAAGTCGTGTGAATGTTTTTTATAAAATAATATCATTGGTTGTGATTAATATACGTGTATTATGTGTGTGGTGTGTGTGTGTGTCCGGACGTGGAGAGGAGAGTCTATGTCAGAGAAATGTGTTGTGAAACTAAGAAAACGACTTTTGGTGGTTAGGATTTTAGAATTTTTTTAAGGCTCAGGGAGAGAGATGAAAACCGAGAAAAAAGCTGTTAGATTTTTCATCCCTCCCTGAGCCTTAAAAAATTATTAAAATCCTAACACCACCAAAGTCGTTTTTCTTAGTTTCACAACACATTCTCTGACATAGACAATCCTCTCCAAGTCCGGACACACTCTTATAAATAAGAATTTAAGAAGACTATTTAACCCATGCCCCGAATGGGAGTCATATGACCCATCACATTTCAATGAATTTTGATTTACAACCAATCAGAGTATTTTTCACCTCGATTTTATCAATTTAATTTTATCACTTTAAAATCGTGTTCCTCCTTTTTAACATTCTGAATAGGTTATAGCAATACTTTGCAGTGACTGACTCTCTAGAAAACGTTATATATAACAGTTTATAATTAAGATATAAGAATTGTAGAATGCATGTGGCTATCAGGATGTATATATAGTGCACTAATGAAACCAGATAGTACTTGCGGGATATAATATAAAAATATTTGTAGCAATTGATTATACCACAAAAAATACAAGCCACTCTTTGCACCTTCTTAAACATGTTATTTCCCAGGAATTTACGTTCCAGAAAAAACCAGAAAAAATACAATTTACATCATAGGTATCAGAAATTAATTAATAACCTATAATGTTGGTTATGAACAGTTTGATGTGTTTCATTTTTTCTCCACTAAGGTGCATTCTTACGATATTGCGATCCTTTGGCAACAAATAATATGATCTGTTTGCAGTGATGAAAATGAAGCTTAACAAACGTTTCTCATTTGTTTTCAAACATCGCCGTTTATATTAAATATATCTTCTTGTATCTTGTAAGCCCATGCTTCCCTTAACAGAGATTTAGGCGCTCTTCCCCTACAGGGAAGAATTTGAACCATACTAATTTAGTTACACTTGTTTTCATATAGATGCCATAGGAGTGGCCCGTGGTCAGCGTTCCGCCTCATACTGACATCTAGGAAACCAAGGTAGTACTAGGACGGGAAAATTCGGTAAATTTTGCTTAGAGGCCTTTTCGTTCAGGCTTAAGGATCTTTTACGAGCCTGAAAATCTTCAGACTCGGGACCCACGGCTTAAAGTCCCTCCCGGAGGACTTGCTCCTTGGATTTTTTCCATCCTAAAAAAAAATTAAAAAATAACTAAATTTGAATAATGATTTGTGAATAAACAGCTTAATTTTATTCGTTAAATAGTCCTAACAAATGACACTCTTGATTTCCAGATTCTCTAGATAAATTCACTCGTGGCATTACTTATAAAATATTAGCATACGGTATTTTGTAATGGAGACAAATATTAAAGCAATGGTATTTTATTTTGATTCATGCTTTAAGCCGTAATCTATTTTCAGTTTTACATTATATTATAAATCACGTTACGTATGTGATGTGTTCTTATATTGTGTATAGAGAGGAGTGTAGTGAGTGTTGTATGAGGATGATGATAAGAATGGAGATATTCGTGGACTATTTAACTCATGCCCCAAATGGCAGTTAATGACCAATCATGTTTTAATGCATTTTCTTTTACACCCAATGACTGTCGTGTTTCACCTCGCTCTTTATCAATTTCTCTTTATGAGCTCCTGCTTTTGTGATAAAGAAAGCTCCTCCTTTTTAATATTCTAAACAGGTCAGAGCATTATTTTGCAGTGTCTGATTCTCCAACAAATATATTGAATATATCAAATAATGAACAGATTCCTTGATTTTACTGAGTTGTTTACAAAAAAATAAATGAATAACCTATAATGTTGGTTATAATATACAATTTTATGTGTTTCAATATTTCTACACTAGGGTGCATTCTTACAATATTGCATTCTATATGGTAATTAAACATATGATCAAGTTGCAGTGAATCACATAACCTCATACATCTGATTTGTTTTTAAAAATCGCCGTTTACATTAAATATATAAATACTTTAAAATACGGCTAACTATATTTAAATAATGATTTTTGAGTAAAACGCTTAATTTTATTTTTAAATAGCCCTAACAAATGTCACTCTTGATTTCCAAGTCCTCTAGATAAATTCATTCGTCACTTAGTGAATCGTGAATTTATCGATGATTTGGAAATCACTCGTGACATTACTTATGACTGACTATTTAACTCATGCCCAATGGGAGCCAATGACCAATCACGTTACAATGATTTTTTAATTACAACCAATCACAGTCGTGTTTTACCTTGCTCTTTATCGATTTCTCTTTATCAGCTCCTGCTTTTGTGATAAAGAAAGCTACTCCTTTTTAATGTTCTGAACAGGTCAAAGCATTATTTTTCTCCAACAAATACATTGAATATAGCAAATAATGAAAAGATTCCTTGATTTTACTGAGTTGTTTACTAAAAAATAAATGAATAACCCGTAATGTTGATTATGATATATAGTTTGATGTTTTTCATTATTTCTCCACTTGGGTGCACTCTTACAATATTGCGATCTTATTTGGCAAGAAATAATATGATAAAGTAGCAGTGAATGAACATAACCTCGCATTTCTGATTTGTTTTCAAACATCGCCGTTTACATTAAATATATAAATATTTTTAAATAACTATAGTTAAACAATGATTTGTGAGTAAACAGCTTAATTTTATTCGTTAAATGGTCCTAACAAATGCCACTCTTGATTTCCAAATTCTCTAGATAAATTCATTCCTCACTTCGTGAGTCGTGAATTTATCGATAATTTGGAAATCACTCGTGGCATTACTTATGATAAAGGCATATCATATTAGGCATAAGATTCGTCTGATTTGCAGAATATTGAAATTAAAATATCGTTATATTAAATGAATTCCTTATCCGTTTTATTAAACCCCAATAATTTTAATGTAATGTTTCTGCATCAGATTTAAACTCTTCTCCTTTTTTGCTTCTTCTTCTTTAATCAGGGATTAGGTTCTTAAGCCTGTACCGGCTTCACATATTCTCCAACCAATGTTTCAGTGGTCTTCCCGAATATCTCCTTCCTTCAGGTTTACAATCAAGAATTTTTCTAGGAATACGATTGTATCTCATTCTATCTAGGAGTTCTACATGGTCTTTATAGGAAGCCAGATATAGTAAGAACAATTAAGTCCCGTAGATTACGATGGGCAGGATATGTTGCGCGTATGGGAAATGAAAGACGTGCATGGAAGCTTCTTGTAGGAAAGCCAGAGGGAAAACGCTCAGTTGGTAGACCAAGAATGAGGTGGGAGAACAACATTTACTATGATTTGAGGGATGTAGATTATACAGGGAATGATTGGAAAGCATTAGCTCAGGATAGGGATGTATGGAGAGCTTATGTCCGCGCGGCCATGAACCTACGGGTTCGATAATGTCAGTAAGTAAGTATGTTGAAAAATAAATTAAACAATTTTACATAAATAATAAAACAGTATGCTATCTTATCTAATGACAGGACTTAAAAATAACTACTAAAGTTAATGGGGAATTCTGCAAGTGTGTAATAATGACAAGTTTTCTACATTTATATGTGACTTGCATTGTAATTATTATTAACGTACCTGTACGGGAACTTCAACTGTTTATTAGCTCCTGTGTGTAGTTTAACAACAAAAATGTCTGAAGTTGTGTTCATTGTATTACTAGCAGTATTGGTAACCTGTTCCGGTAACTCTACTATGTTTTATCAATACATTTTTCTTTAAAATAAATAATTTAATAAAGTTCAGTAGAATCCGTGTTTAGAGGATAGAGGGGTGAAGCTATTTTGAAAAACACTTATTTTTCGGTTATTACAAGTGAACGATTTTCAGTTTTGAAAGGAAGCAGTATATGGGATAATATTAATGTGTTGTAAAATGTGATCGAAGTTTATTTTATATTTTAGACTTAAGTAAGTAATCTTATCTTATAACTTACGCAATAGTCACTTATATGGAAAGCAGATAAAATGTTTCTTGAAAGAAAGTTCAAATTTGTGTGGAGAAAAGAAGAAACACCCTTAATCCCTAGCCTCCTGTAATGTGAAAATAGAGTGGAAGTCTATCATTTGAAAGTTGTAATGGAGAAAATATTGAAAATCTAATTTTCATGCTGCCTAATGGGTTAAGTGGATTTTTACTGTATTATCTTTGTACTATTGATGGCGATGAAATTAAATGTGTTGAATTTTCCCCATATCATACTTGTATTTGACATATTTTACAAAAACAGTTAGGACTCTATTATAATCTCAAAGTCTCAACTTCAACAACTAAAATTATAGCTTTTCAGGGCAAAGTGCCAGTCAGAGCAAAAATAGTGATCAATAATGAAATAATAGAACAGATAGCACACTTTAACTATCTTGGTTCAGATATAACATATAGCTATGATTGGGATATACATAATAAATTAAACCGATATCAAATGATGTGTGGCACCATAAGAAGAACCCTCCGAAAGACTAGAAGAGAAACTCAGCTCAGGTTTTATAAAATTATGGCTGTTCCTATTCTTTTATATGGATCTCAATTTTGGGTACTTACAAAAGAAAGATATCTCACACATTCAAGCCACTGAAATGAAATTTTTAAGATCTGTAAAAGGATGTACACGCATGGATAGATTACACAATGAATTAATAAGAAATGAATTGGAGATATTTTCAATACTTGATAAACTAGAAGAGCACAAATACCAATGAAAAGAACATTTAGACAGAATGGAAAATACAAGATTACCCAAAAAGATCAACACCTACAAACCACATAGAAAAAGATCTTTGGGACGGCCAAGGAAACGATGGACTTGAGACCGGAACAGGTCGCATTGACCTAATCCTTGAAAGGAAGAAGAAGTAGGAAGAAGAAAAACAGTTATTTATATACATAAATCAATTGTAACGGATATTTTTTTTATCTCCACTGTAAAATCTCCCCTAATTCTTTAATAAGTCCTCCGTGGTCTCGAGATAAGCAATGCTGCTATATTACGCAGCGGGCCAACGGTTCGGAATTCCGGTCGGGGAACAGGCATCCTGTGTTGAGGTTTGTTTTTCGGGTTTTTTCACTCACCTGCAAGACAAAATGTCAAGGAAGCTGAGGGTTATCCAACGGTCCCCGAAAATCATCCGGCCATCATCATCATCATTGTTCATCATCATCATCATCATCATTACTTCACCGGTGTAGAAAGCAATCAGAAGCTACTACACCTATAATTCCCTAGTAAAATTGCAAAGCATAGCATGAAAATGCTATGATTGCAATGAAAGACTTGTCATCGGGCAGAACACTATAGAATAGAATGATTTATAAAAGCTGGATTTGTAACTGTTTTAAAATTTAAAAATAGCTGATTTTCCTCAAATAAATGAACGCCCATGTCTCGAATATCAAATATTCTTATGTCTTGTAGATTATAGACGTATATACATTTAATTTCATGACAAATATAATTTCAGCGGACATCAATACATTCGTGTTAAAATTTCAGCAATTTGTATAATACTGTATATAGAAGAGAAGAAAACAAAGATAGGATTTTAGGATGTGGGCACTCATTTATCTTCCAAAAGCGATATTTTAAATGTTCAAATTACTTCAAATCCTGCTTTCACGCGTAATAATGAAAACCAAATGGTTCCCGAACATCATCTCGTCATCACAATCATACATTTATGCGCCATGTTTAGTATGACCGAATGGCGTGTATCGATTTAAAGTTTGTGTTGTCTCGGAGATGGTCATGACTTGAGGTGATCATTCATCCAGGGAGACAATGCATGTCCTTGCGTGATCAAAATGTATGTTTATGAATCAGACTTACAAGTCGCCTTCCGACAAGTAGTGTCCTTTTGAGCCGTGGCGTGGGTCGTGTAAGACTATCTGGAAAGGAGAGATTAAAGTAAGGTAAAGGGAGAGACAATGAGGCATACAAATATACGTAGAATATAAATATGTGTGTTCTCTACGATGTAATTGTCATAAGCAATGCCACGAGTGATTTCCAAATTATCGATAAATTCACGACTCACGAAGTGAGGAGTGAATTTATCCAGAGAATTTGGAAATCAAGAGTGGCATTTGTTAGGACTATTTAACGAATAAAATTAAGCTGTTTACTCACAAATCATTATTTAACTATAGTTATTTTAAAATATTTATATATTTATTGTAAACGGGGATGTTTGAAAACAAATGAGAAACGATAGGTACGCTTCTACTGCTTCTTTTGTTTATCACTGCAACCAGATCATACTATTTATTGTCAAAGGATCGCAATATTATAAGGAGGAGCTTTCTTTAATATGGTAATTATAACACTGATAAATATTTGGTGAAACACGACTCTGATTGGTTGTAAAACAGAAATCATTGAAACGTGATTGGTCATTGACTCCCATTTGGGGCATGAGTTAAATAGTCATATAAAAAGTATATTCCTTTTTTTGCAGGTCAGGAGACTATGGAAGCAACACAAACAACTTTGGCAACAGTATTGCCAGGAATGTGTCTTTACCTCTCTCCGAATTGTCCATCAGGCTACTACTGCCAAATCACAGGAGATTTGATCGGGCATTGTCGTTTAATTGAAGACACAGCAGGTCAGTTGTAAATTTATCATTTAATTTCTTGATTATCAGCAGAGTTTTGTACATTAGTGTACTATTCACTTTATGTGATATAATAATATACTTCTGAAGCCTATATTTCATGACGACGTTAAATGTACAGTAATAGTTGTTTTCACGGTAATCATTAAATAACTTAGGCACGAGTGATCTCCAATTTACTCACAAATCATTGTTTAAACTATAGTTATTTTAAAATATTTATATATTTAATGTAAACTGCGATGTTTGAAAACAAGTAAGAAATGTGAGGTTATGTTCATTCATTGCTGCTTGATCATATTATTTATTGCCAAATAAGATCGCAATATTGTAAGAATGCACCCAAGTGGAGAAATAATGAAACACATCAAACTATATATCATAATCAACATTACGGGTTATTCATTTATTTTTTTAGTAAACAACTGAGTAAAATCAAGGAATCTTTTCATTATTTGCTGTATTCAATGTATTTGTTGGAGAAAAATAATGCTTTGACCTGTTCAGAACGTTAAAAGCAGGAGCTTTCTTTATCACAAAAGCAGGAGCTGATAAAGAGAAATCGATAAAGAGCGAGGTGAAACACGACTGTCATTGGTTGTAAGACAAACTTCATTCAAACGTGATTGGTCATTGACTAGCATTTGTGGCATGAGTTAAATGGTCACGGAAAACAAACTGATTCTCATTCTGCTTCTCATCGAGCTTCTAGAATGAACATCCTACTGGAATTGGACAGAAGACTGAAGAAAGAGCAAGACCAGAACGCTGAACTTCAACAGCGCAAATCATGCCAGACTCCAGTCGACCAGACAAGACAACATCGGAGAAGAAGGGAAGACTCCCAAGACTCCGAACAACAAAGTCACGCAAGAAGAAGACAACTTCACTCTTCCCAAGCCTAAACACACGGCCAGAAATGTCACCAAAGTCAAAACTCTCGAGATAGAGATAAATAATAGATTCATCACACTTCAGAAACCTCCAGACTCACCTCCACCAATCGTCGTAGACGCCAGAGACATTAATGCCTACAAGTTAACACACATTGCTGCTGTCTCTACAGGCAATGAAAAAGACATCGCTATACAGCACACCAAAGACCAACTGAAGATCTACACTAAAGACAAAGATGCATTTAAACAAGTCCAAAAAGTACTATATGACCACGAAATGCAGTTTCATAACACATATCTACAAACGAAGATCACATATGACCCAGAAGATAACACTAAAAAGGACTCCCAGTAAAAATTACATTCCCACGAAATCTTTCAAGAACTTGCAGACAAAGGATACCCTATCCACAACGTGAGACAACTCTTCAAAACCAGCTTTCAAGAAGGATCCAGACTCAAGACTGCTATTCCTGTCTGGATTTTAACTTTCTTCCACAAACCAGACTTCACAACGAAAATAGTTCAACTGACAGACATTTTCAATGTTAAAATAAGACTCGAAACCTACAAGACGCCAGCCGGTGGAATCCAATGTTACAAATGTCAAGGCTTCGGTCACCTAGCTGAATGCTGCAGAAGAAAACAGAAATGCGTCAAGTGTGCAGGCAACCATAGCCTCAAAAACTGCACTGCAACTGAACTCCAATGCACAAATTGCAACGAAACTCACGCTGCCAGCTACCGGCAGTGCCCAGTCTACAAAGAATACAGCAATACAAGAAGAAAGCACACGCCAAGCATACCACTACCACACCACTAAAGCACCACTTCAAAAAACAGAGCCAGAAAAATCTTCAAAAATCTCCACTCCAGCACCAAGTGCGAACACTCCCATAACCCCTATCCCTCCACCCTCCACCTCCAACCCAGAAAACCTAGTTTCCCAACTACTATCCCTCATATCCAAAATCCTTTTAAATCCAGAACTCCTTAAAACTACAGTATTGCTTCTCACAAACATCATCTCAAGTCCTTAAAAAATTCCAAGAAAACCACTTCAAGACATCATTTTTAAAAAATCGACAAGCTTAAGCTAGAAGAGAACAGCATCTTCACCTTCAGCATCTTCACCTTCAAGCACATCAAGTTCCAGAAAACAGAGAGAGAGAATACTCTCCTTGTTCATCATATAAAATAACACAGAACACTTCAATAAAAGCACATTAAGATATCGGGTCAAGACCTTCATAAGGTCGGTACCAAATCTACACTTCAAATAATTGCTTTAGGCGTAAGCTAGCATTAAATAAGTTAGGTATTAACAAAGATAATATTTTATAGCATACTTTCGTATTGAGTCCACCGCTGTGGTCTGCTTTGTGAAGCAGCGGGCCCGGGTTCGATCCACGCTCGGGACAGGTTTTCTGGGTGAGGTTTTTTTCGGGGTTTTTCCTCACCTGTAAGACAAATGTCAGGATACTTTAAGGCCCAAACGGTTCTCGAACATCATGTGGCCATCATTATCATCAATATCATGTTCACCTCATTAGATTAAGTTTAAAGCCTCTCCTAGCGCATCATTACCCATCGTCATCACCCATCATATTATTGGGGCAGCGTAATCCCGCCTTCTAGGCGCCCCAACCTCATAAATGGTTACAATACGCCAATGCCAGGAGAAAATACCTGAAATGTCGAATGACAAACAGGTGGCTTTGAACAAATAAACTTTCGTATTGAACTTTTTTGGTAATGTTGATATTTAGCGCAGTTGCATATATGTTATAAATAATTGAGGAAATCAGAAATTCATCATAGATAAAGATACCACTTTTAAGAATATTCTGAAAGAATTATTGATCGTGGTAAAATTAGTTAATTATCCAATTTTACCATGATCAATTTAAAAAGGTTTTCATTTTTGCAATTTAAATGACAAAATAATAGACAAAGATTTAACTGCAGGCACACGCGCACGCGTAGAAAACACACACACACACACACACACACACACACACACACACACACACACACACACACACACACACACACACACATATATATATATATATATATATATATACATATATATTTCTTTATATTTATGTTTGTTACCATAAAAATAGAGATGAATATACGCCAGTCATATGAAAAAAATTAACTCATTAGACTGTAACGAGTCATATAAATTTATTTATTTATCCTTCTCTTAAAAAATAATAATTGTCTATATTTATTTATTTTACCTCATGGAGTCAAGACCTATTTCACTTCACCACAGTTAAATTATACATATAATAGCAATTATGATTTATCTACATGTTGATTAATGACACATAATAATGTATAGGCTGCAAAATATAATGTTAAAGACATGGTAAAGAAAGACAAATAGTAATAATAATAATAATAATAATAATAATAATAATAATATCAATGACTATTTAACTCATGCCCCAAATGGGAGTCAATGACCAATCACGTTTCAATGATTTCTGTTTACAACCAATCAGAGTCGTGCTTCACGAAATATTTATCAGTGTTATAATTACCATATTAAAGAAGGCTCCCCCTTTTTAATATTCTGAACAGGTCTGACCATTATTTTGCAGTGACTGAGAAATACGGCTACCAGATTGTATATATAGTGCATAAATGTCAACACATGCCTCATGCGGGAGTTAATATAAAACATTTGTAGCAATTGATTATACCACCAAAAAAAGAAACCACTGTTTGCACTTTCTTCAATGTATTTTTTCCCAGGTAACAATCCAGAAAAATATAATTGTCATATTTACATCATACGACATCATAAATGAATTAATATACAGTTTGATGTGTTTCATTTTTTCTCCACTAGAGATCATTCTTACAATATTGCGTTCCTTTGGCAATAAATAGCATGATCTGGTTGCAGTGATAAACAAAAAAAATCAGTAGAAGAGCGTACCTATCGTTTCTCATTTGTTTTCAAACATCGCCGTTTACATTAAATATATGAATATTTTAAAATAACTATAGTTAGATAATGATTTGTGAGTAAACAGCTTAATTTTATTCGTTAAATAATCCTAACAAATGCCACTCTTGATTTCCAAATTCTGTAGATAAATTCACGACTCACTTCGTGAGTCGTGAATTTATCGATAATTTGGAAATCACTCGTGGCATTACTTATGATAATCCCTCCATGTCCTTGCGTGATCAAAATGTATGTTTATGAATCAGACTTACAAGTCGCCTTCCGACAAGTAGTGTCCTTTTGAGCCGTGGCGTGGGTCGTGTAAGACTATCTGGAAAGGGAGAGATTAAAGTAAGGTAAGGGAGAGACAAAGAGGCATACAAATATACGTATAATATAAATATGTGTGTTCTCTACGATGTAATTATCGTAAGTAATGCCACGAGTGATTTCCAAATTATCGATAAATTCACGACTCACGAAGTGAGGAGTGAATTTATCTAGAGAATTTGGAAATCAAGAGTGGCATTTGTTAGGACTATTTAACGAATAAAATTAAGCTGTTTACTCACAAATCATTATTTAACTATAGTTATTTTAAATATTTATATATTTAATGTAAACGGCGATGTTTGAAAACAAATGAGAAACGATAGGTACGCTTCTACTGCTTCTTTTGTTTATCACTGCAACCAGATCATACTATTTATTGCTAAAGGAACGCAATATTGTAAGGAGGAGCTTTCTTTAATATGGTAATCATAACACTGATAAATATTTGGTGAAACACGACTCTGATTGGTTGTAATACAGAAATCATTGAAACGTGATTGGTCATTGACTCCCATTTGGGGCATGAGTTAAATAGTCATAAGCAATGCCACGAGTGATTTCCAAATTATCGATAAATTCACGACTCACGAAGTGAGGAGTGAATTATCTAGAGAATTTGGAAATCAAGAGTGGCATTTGTTAGGACTATTTAACGAATAAATTAAGCTGTTTACTCACAAATCATTATTTAACTATAGTTATTTTAAAATATTTATATATTTATTATAAACGGGGATGTTTGAAAACAAATGAGAAACGATAGGTACGCTTCTACTGCTTCTTTTGTTTATCACTGCAACCAGATCATACTATTTATTGGCCAAAGGATCGCAATGAATTATAAAGGAGGAGCTTTCTTTAATATGGTAATTATAACACTGATAAATATTTGGTGAAACACGACTCTGATTGGTTGTAAAACAGAAATCATTGAAACGTGATTGGTCATTGACTCCCATTTGGGGCATGAGTTAAATAGTCATATAAAAAGTATATTCCTTTTTTTGCAGGTCAGGAGACTATGGAAGCAACACAAACAACTTTGGCAACAGTGTTGCCAGGAATGTGTCTTTACCTCTCTCCGAATTGTCCATCAGGCTACTACTGCCAAATCACAGGAGATTTGATCGGGCATTGTCGTTTAATTGAAGACACAGCAGGTCAGTTGTAAATTTATCATTTAATTTCTTGATTATCAGTAGAGTTTTGTACTTTAGTCTACTATCCACTTTATGTGATATAATAATATACATTTTAAAGCCTATATTTCATGACGACGTTAAATGTACAGTAATAGTTGTTTTCCACGGTAAGCATTACATAAGTTAGGCATTAACAAAGATAATGTTTTATAGCATACTTCCGTATTGAGTCCACCGCTGTGGTCTCGAGGTAGCGTGCTGCCTTGTCACAGCCGCTCGGGACAAGTTTCGTGAGTGAGGTTTTTTCCGGGTTTTTCCTCACCTGTAAGACAAATGTCAGGATACTTTAAGGCCCAAACGGTACCCGAACATCATCTGGCCATCGTTATCATCAATAACATATTCACCTCATTAGATTAAGTTTAAGTTTAAAGCCTCTCCTGGCACATCATTACCCATCGTCATCACCCACCATATCATTGGGGCAGCGTAACACCGCCTTCCAGGCTCCCCAACCTCAGAAGTGGGTTACAATACGCCAATGCCAGGAGAGAATACCTGAAGTATCGAATGACAAACAGGTGGCATTGAACAAAAAAAAACTTTCGTATTGAACTTTTTTGGTAATGTTGATAAAAATATTGATAGGCCTATTTAGAGCTGTTACATAGGCTACATGTTATAAATAATTGAGGGAATTAGAAATTCAACATAGATAAAGATACCACTTTAAAATTATTCTGAAAGAATTATTGATCTGGTAAAATTAGTTAATTATCTAATTTTACCATGATCAATTTAGAAATATTTTTATTTTTTAAAATTTACATGACAAAATATTAGACAAAGATTTTACTGCAGACGCGCGCGCGCGAACACACACATACACACATACACACACACACACACACACACACACACACACATGTATATTTATATTTATGTTTGTTACCATACAAAGTAGAGATGGATATACGCCAGTCATATGAAAGAAATTAACTCATTAGACTGTAACGAGTCATATAGCCTACATTTATTAATTTATTCATTTATCCTTCTTTTAAAAATTTAATAATTGTCAATATTTATTTTATTTTACCTGATGGAGTTAACACCTCTTTCACTTCACCAGAGTTAAATTATACATATAATAGCAGTTATGAATTATCTACACTTTGATTAATTACACATAATATGTGTAGGCTGCACAATATAAAGTTGACATGGGAAGAATGACAAATAATAATAATAATAATAATAATAATAATAATAATAATAACAATAATATTATCAATGATGATGATGATAATAATAATAATAATAATAATAATAATTTTCTCTAAGCGCTACAGGCCTAGAAGGCTCTTGGCCTACCAGCCGGCTGCTGGCCTCACATCCACATGTGTTAATCACAGAGGTAGACGACCATCTAGCCATTGTAGGGATGACATGTTGCCAGCATGGTCGCGTCCCCCTGTCGTTATAGCTGGTCTTCTCAACCTGGAGTCGCTAATTATAATAGCTACCTAAATACCTCACGATGCTAGGTAGGCACCGGTTCCATATTGGCCGAAATTCCATGAGAAAATCTCTTTCCCTATGGGGACTCGAACCAGCGCAAGTCCCATACCTCTGCGCCAAGACTTCTTGTCTTAACCACTCGGCTACGGCGCGGGACAACAACAAGAACAACAACAACAATAATAATAATAATAATAATAATAATAATAATAATAATAATAATAATAATAATAATAGCAATAATGGTATCAATGATGATAATAACAATAATAATAATAATAATAATAATAATAATAATAATAATAATAATAATAATAATTTTTCTCTAAGCGCTACAGGCCTAGAAGGCTCTTGGCCTACCAGCCGGCTGCTGGCCTCACATCCACATGTGTTAATCACAGAGGTAGACGACCATCTAGCCAGTGTAGAGATGACATGTTGCCAGCATGTCGCGTCCCCCTGTCGTTATAGCTGGTCTTCTCAACCTGGAGTCGCTAATTATAATAGCTACCTAAATACCTCACGATGCTAGGTAGGCACCGGTTCCATATTAGCCGAAATTCCATGAGAAAATCTCTTTCCCTATGGGGACTCGAACCAGCGCAAGTCCCATACCTCTGCGCCAAGACTTCTTGTCTTAACCACTCGGCTACCGCGCGGGACAACAACAAGACACAACAACAACAACAACAACAACAAAATAATAATAATAATAATAATAATATAATAATAATAAATAAATAATAATAATAATAATAATAATAATAATAATAATAATAATAATAATAATAATAATAATAATAATAATATTAATAATAATACTAATAATAATAATAAATAATACCGATAATAATACTAATAATAATACTAATAATATTAATAATAATAATAATAATAATAGGCTAACCTATACTTTGATTAAGTAATTGACTTGGTAAAGAAAGTTCAGAATATAATGGAATAATAAAAGTATACGTGGAACGCAGTTATATACTATATTGTCTAAGGAAATATGTAGTGAGTTTTTAAAATTGTTTTTGAGTCGAGCAGTCCTTAATATACGAGGGGAGAGAATTCCAGAGTCGGATGGCTGAAACAAGGAATGATGAGGAATAGTGAGATGTTCGATGTAGAAGAACAGCTAGAGTTAAATTTTCTCTCGATCGTGTTGTTTAAGTTATGGTGGGAGGATAGCGAATGGAAGCAAGTAGAAATATAAAGATTGGTAGTATCCGAAAGATTACTTACAAATATGCTAAAATGTAAATAGAAAACTTAAAATACTTTGTAGTTTTGTATTTGCTAACACATTTTCCATCTCTGTCTCATAAAATAATTGTGCAAATCACATAAGCAATAAAATTTCTAGTAGCAAAAGCAGATACATCATGTACAGTTAAATCCCACCACAATAAAATTATTTCAAAACAGGTTGTCTAAATTTGAGGTTAATTGTGTGAAGCATACGTTTGTAAATTAAATTAATTCTATTAAATCGGCTGGATGATCCTAATGAAAAGTTGTAATTATGATATTGTGTATATATAAACATTAAGAATGGTAATTTTATATGCAAGTTTGGTGACGAAAACGAAAACCTTATTTAGTCCTCGTTTAGGGGTAAGTTATATATATATATATATATATATATATATTATATTATTTTGTCAATATTTATTGTAAATTAGTCGACAAACAACATAGGTTTACCTTCGAAGATCTGAAATAACACTTTTTTTACCAAAAATTGAAATTAGTGGAAATTTAATTTTGTGTTCCTCATTATTTAGCACTACATTTGAAAATGCACATAGAGCACAACTTAAATACAAAAGAAGATATATGAAACTATAAATCTTAAATTTACTATTTTTTCGCATACGTTCCCATGATAAGCATATTAGGTTCTTGAGTTTTTTACCGTCCCGCGCCGTAGCCGAGCGGTTAAGGTAGGAAGCATTGGCGCAGAGCTACGGGACTTGCGCTGGTTCGAGTCTCCATGGGGGAAGAAATTTTCTCATGGTATTTCGACCAGTATGGGACCGGTGCCCACCCAGCATCGTGAGACAATTGGGTAGCTTCAGTAAGTAGCGGCTCCAGGTTGAGGAACTAGCTATAACGGCTGGGGGACTCGACGAGCTAACCACATGTCACTCCTTCACTGGCTGTTGATCATCTACCTCTGTGATTGACACATGTGGATGTGAAGGGCCAGCAGCCGGCTGGTAAAAGGGCAACCGCTGAAAAGTGGAAAGACCCTCAATCGGAATCGGAGTTTTTACCTGACATGTATGAGAATATGAAATATTGTTATGGAATCTATTAAATTGTCAATTCCTTACAAAACATCTCTAAAAATCTATTTAGATAACACACTTGTAAAGCTCAGTCTCTTTATGTAAAAATATAATTCCGAGATGTTGGTGATCATAACATTTTTAAACCATTATTTCAATTTAAAATTAATTATTTTAAAGTAATAGTATTATTTTATGTTTAATAATTTCCATAACCTTGTCATTCTATATCTAAAAAGGTGTATCAATGTAATTGTCCTCAGAGCTATTTCCTCAGTCGTGATGATATTGTTGTAAAACCTCAATATTTTAAACCATTGCCAAATGATACCTGAGTTAATATTATTACTTTTTAGTACCGCGATTTTCCCCAAGTGTATTTTCCTCAAAATTTGTGGGAAGCAATGTGCATAATCTTTTACGCTGTTCTACAGATGAGGAAACTAAAGAAATAACGGAAACTACTTTGGCAACAGTCTTGCCAGGCATTTGCCTTTACACTCTTCAGAATTGCCCACCAGGCTACTACTGTCAAATTACAGGAGATTTGATTGGAAAATGTCGTTTGCAAGATGACACAACAGGTTGGTAAATACTATCCTATAAGGTAGCAAATTAAAACTTGATCAGAGACATGGATGGCATTCAATATCTCTCGCACTGAGAATTTTAGACTATTTACCGCACAGTTCTTAAATTTTCCTCCTTAAATTGAATCTAAATATATCTAAAATTTTCATTAATTTTAGTATATATCCTATTATGGACTCTTACTTTAAGGGAGGAAAGGAGATTACAAGTATTTGAGAATAAAGTACTTAGGAAAATTTTTGGACCAAAGAGAGATGAACAGACAGGTGAATGGAGAAGACTACATAACAATTAACTACATGGTCTTTATAGGAAGCCAGATATAATAAGAACAGTTAAGTCTCGTAGACTGCGATGGGCAGGACATGTTGTACGTATGGGGAATGAAAGACTTGCATGAAAGCTTCTTGTAGGAAAGCCAGAGGGAAAACGCCCAGTTGGTAGACCAAAAATGAGGTGGGAGAATTACATTAACTATGATTTGAGGGAAGTAGATTATACAGGGAATGATTGGAAAGCATTAGCTCAGGATAGGGATGTATGGAGAGCGTATGTCCGCGCGGCCATGAACCTACGGGTTCGATAGTGCCAGTGAGTAAGTAAGTAAGTATATATCATATTATGATATATGTAGGAAAGTAGGAATAATTATTTCTTCCATAATCTAATTTTAATGTTGCATATATTACGTATTATTATTATTATTATTATTATTATTATTATTATTATTATTATTATTATTATTATTATTATTATTATTATTATTATTATCCTGTTGCCTTAAATAGACTTGCATAGTAAAAAAGTAAAAACAATCTATCCAATTAAATATGAAAAAAAATAGAAAAAAAACTCATTTCTATTTCATTAAACTAATTTTGTTTCGAGTGATTTAATTTAAAATTAATTATCCTCACTTTCTTTACGTATCGCAATTTTGACTCCGCACGTTAACAGTGTGAAGCGCGTCAACGCGAGATTGCTTATAAAAAAATATGACGTTATTTTATTTACGAAAATTCTCTAAGACGGTGAATTTCTGAGTTGGAGTACTAAGGATTGGTGCAATGCATCAGCACTATCCAATTAAATATGATAGTCATTAAATATGATGTAAGAGATTGGTAGTTCTTAGAACCTTATACTCTCGAGAAGTTAATTAATAAATGACAAGATACAGAAATCACCCTTTCCCTCAAGTTGACAAAAGACCTTCCAGTCATCATTCGTCCCTTGTCCTTCATCAAATTTATAATTCTCTCTACCGATATCTTCTTAAGCCATCCTTGTCTTTTTATCCGATTTGGAATCTACTCCAAATTCCTAACTGGCAATCTGTCATCATCACGTAATCAAACCATTGTAATGTTATTGTTTATTTCCCACAAATTGTATAATTAGTTCGTTAAAGTTTATTTTTCTCTGATAATATCTCCTTATTACTTATGAACTATTTCGGATAATATGAACTTATTGCTTATGAACTATTTCGGATAATATGACCTTATTGCTTATGAACTATTTAGGATAATATGAACTTATTGCTTATGAACTATTTCGGATAATATGAACTTATTGCTTATGAACTAACAGATCATAAATTCGACATTATTTTATAAAAGTTCTACTGATTAAACCATATGTTCTCACTAAATTAAATATTTTGTAATTGATTGCCCTAGAAATGATTGTATTTATTTCATAACACTGCTTTGTATACGAGTAAAATTTTTCACCATTCTACAGACAAGGAGACTCTGGAAACAGATACTACTCTAACAACTTTGGCGACAATATTGTCGGGTATGTGTCGTTTCACTGCTCAGAATTGTCCACCAGGTTACTACTGTCAAATCACAGGGGATTTGATTGGACGCTGTCGCCTGTTAGACGTGACAACAGGTGGGTAAATACAAGTGTATAAAATAAATTTTATCTTAGATTAATATCTGCGATAAAGCGTTTATAAAACTAGTACGAGTATTTATCATAAGTAATGCCACGAGTGATTTCCAATTGAAAATCAAGAGTGGCATTTGTTAGGACAATTTAACGAATAAAATTAAGCTGTTTACTCACAAATCATTATTTAAATATGTTTATTTTAAAATATGTATATATTTAATGTAAACGGCGATGTTTGAAAACAAATGAGAAACATTTATTATGTTTAATTTGTTCATCACTGCAACCAGTCATATTATTTATTGCCAAATAGTATCGCAATATTGTAAGAATACACCCTAATGGAGGGAAAAAAATGAAACGTATCAAACTGTTTATAACCAACATTATAGGTTATTAATTAATTTCTGATATCCTATGATGTAGGCTAAATATGTCAATTATATTTTTCTGGAACGTAAATACCTAGGAAATAATACGTTTAAGAAAGTACAAACAGTGTTTTTTTGTGGTATAATCAATTGTTATAAATATTTTTATTATATTCTGCAAGCAGTATCTGTTTTCATTCTTGCACTATATATATACAATCTGGCAGTCACTTGCATTCTAAGATTCTTACATCTTAATATATAAATGTGGTCTCGAGGTAGCGTGCTGCCTTGTCACGCAGCGGGCCCGGGTTCGACGCCCGGTCGGGACAGGTTCCTGGGTGAAGTTTTTTCGGGGTTATTTCTCACCTGTAAGGCAAATGTCAGGAAGCTTAGGGCCTAACGGTCCCCGAAAATCATCCGGCCATCACCAACATCCTAATCATCATCATCCTTCACGGTGTGGAAAGCAACGGGAAGCTATCACACCTATAATTCCCTAGTAAAGCTGCAAAGCATATCATGAAAATGCTATGATTGCAGTGAAAGACCTGTCCTTGGGCAGAATTACTATGGATGGAATATATAAATATTTATATTCAACGTAATTTTTAGCGAGTCAGTCACTGCAAAATAATGCTCTGACCTATTCAGAATGTTAAAAAGGAGGAGCTTGATTTTTATATGATAAAATTAAATTAATAAAATCGAGGTGAAAACGACTGTGATTGGTTATAATCAAAATTCATTGAAATGTGATTGATCATTGACTTCTATTTAGGGCATGATTTAAATAGTCAAATAAAAAAGTTATGTACTGCTGATTTTGTAATAACTTATGTAGTTTAAAAAGGATCTGTCTAGGATATTTTGAGTTTGGCTTTTCTTATTTGAAATTAAATTTTCTTCTCCTTCTTTGTATTTATTCCCCTTACGTTCCAATTTCCTGATTTCAGAGTATATTTTATTCCAAATCGTATCCTTTTATCTTGCTCGGGTCGGTTCGTTTTATGAAGCTTTTCAGTAAGGTCCTGTCTCCTGGAAGCGTTACGAGCACTTCGCAGGAGGATGGTGGAAGGGCTGCTTCCTCTGAGCCTCCAAACATGTTCCTGTGGGTATCCATGACCCTAGAGAGGGTCGCTTCATCCGTTTTTCAAGTCTTGCAAGTTTAGCTCTACTTATCACTTGCCTTGTTGACCGTTGAAGACTTGACAAAGATGTAGCCACCCAATACGGGTACAGACGCCATTCCCTCGTTTTGAGTTGTTAGTTCTCTTCACCTCTTACCCACCAGCAAGATTAACCTAAATCAATCTTCTCAAGTAGGATCGTCTGGGTCATGAGGTACCAAGGCCCCCCCCCCTTCACGTTAAGGAGATGGCTCTTTATAATAAACAAATAATACAGGAATCCATTTTAAGCGGAATCCTTTTTATAGCGTTGCAGCAGCTATTACTTTTCCCGCTATTGTGCTTGCACCGGCGAGGAGCTTGTTCCGTTACTACCGGCAAATGAAGACAGTTAGAAGCTACAAAATCTGCCTGTTTAAGTTCCTGCATAAACCTTTGTTTATTTGGTCGAAATTTCTGCAGTCTGGTCGCTTTGTGGGCTGACCCCTTGGATATGTTAGTTTCCTGCGCCAACGTTCTAGTGATTTTCTCGGACTTACTTCTAATCACACCCGAATATCCTAAAGTTTCTCTGATGTTAAAACGTGCCTTTCATGCTTCTTCGGTAGTCACAAACTGAACCAGTTGTATGCCACTTTTTCATCAACTTCGAAAGGCACGATTTTGTAGGATATTGTTGAGAACATCTCTGAACGCGCCTTATATGGTTGTTTATCAATAAGTAACATTCTACCAATAAATTCGCTGTTCAACCGTATACTTCATTTTCGATCACTTTCTTATGTAACACACGACAACAAGCGACATGCGTCTCACTACAACACACTGAAGCAACCAACCGCTCGTATTTTGTGTACAACTTGTCTCCCACGCTGCAATCGTACCGCTCACAGCGCGGCGGCGGCAGAATTATGCAAAGTTTCGTCTTAAAATGGATTCACTGTATCTTCGTCCTCTCAAGGTTTTGGCCGAATGTCCTGTCCCGACCTCATTCCATCTCTGTAATGACACTAAGATGTCGTCGTCCTCTTGGTTTACATGACATAATCATTTTCGGCATTCCCCTATTCCCCTATCGTCCATTATTTTCGAATATCCCTTCCATTTATGTCTATAGTCTATTATGTTTTCATTTATTGCAAATATATTTAATTCACAAATAAAAAAACAGTAAAAGTTTAGGCAATTTTCCAGAAATTGCTTGCTTAAGCAATAAAAGAATAACACAAACCTAGACTTGTCGTTGTATATAGAAAAATTAATTTATGTTTTTACAGACTACATTAATGACAATAATAATAATAATAATAATAATAATAATAATAATAATAATAATAATAATAATAATAATAATAATAATAATAATAATAAATAATAATAATAATATAATAATAATAATAATAATAATAATAATAATAATAACAATGAGATATCGCATAATGTGCATGTTCTTTTTCGCTCTATGTTTTACAGAAGTCTGTAAGAGTTTACTTTCTTTTTGCACTACATTAATTGATATCGGTCACATTTTGACTCACATATTTTGCACTTGCACTTTTCCTCCGGCTCGTGTATTTTCTGTCTGTTAAATACGCTGATGGGAACCATGTACATACTGCAAATCTCGTCATAGCGTGTCGCAAGTCATATCTGGCTTGCGCTCACTCTCTGTAGATCTTAGTATCCGTGAAGAAATCCGGCCATATTTCTTGTTTCTTCTTGTCAAGTTCTTGTAATAGTTCCTTGTAAGTCTCTGTGTATGGTAGAAGGAGTTCTTGACGTAACTCCTCTATAAAGAATTGTTTCATTACCAACAGGTTATTAATAGAATATTATTAAATCCTCAGATCAGCAGACAACGGAAATTACACAAACATCTGTGACTCCATTTTTGACTCCTGTTTGCGTTTACGGTCTTCATAGTTGTCCACCAGGTTATCATTGTCACTATTATGGTGGAAAGACTGGAAAATGCGAACCAGATGCATGAGAAAGTAAGGATTAACACGATTTTTCAATATGAATACTTCTTTCTAAACAAGTCTTCTTTTTGTTACCCGAAAATCAAGGGGGTATTGAATTGATACATTTTGTATTTATGTATTTGTATAGATTTATGGATTGAAAATTTGTAGTGTAGAAATACACAGAGCTGCAAAGATGGCGCTACCAAACATCAGCATACTTGGGATGGCGACTGTCATCGGATAGGGAATGGCTGTTTGCCGAGAGTAGTTGAAGGATTTTGCGGAAGAGTTGGCACAATATTTCACTGGTATAAAAAAAAATAAACTGAAATTCAAATATTTGTTTTTCGCTTTCGTCCAGAGTGTGTAGATAAACATTTTGTTTCAATGTTTCTCTCTGAATGAAGACTGCATTTACACTAGAAGTCTGACAAATATCACAAACAGTGCTCCCGAAAGTGTTCCTGCAATTTATTAATCGAGGTCAGAAATGCGTAGATCAGGAGAGACAACTTTTCCAACATACACTTTAAAAGCGAGTAAAATGTTTTGTTTCTATTTAAATTTATTCTGCTTTTATTCCATCTTTAACTATTAAGGTCATTATCGTCGCAATTCAAATCTGGGCTTGGAAGGACCGACAAATTTTGGTCAGAGATATTTGATTCAACTTGAGTTATTTTATGTGCCACTAGTCTACGATACTGGACACGCGCGGCTTTACTTCCCATCCGAAGTAACCCCATACTCAGAATTTTTTGCGCCCTGAGAAATTCGTAGATCCCGGAAATATATAACCCGCAAACCTTAGAAGCAGAGGCGAGATGTAGCCAATAATCTTCCTGGAACGATTAATTCTCAGATGTAAATTTAAGATTTAAATTAAAGTTTGAACCTATCTCACAATTTAACTATTTTGTTTTTGTTTTTCACAGTTGTCGGTGTGGAGCCATAAGTGTCCATTGTTTTAAACTGGAAAATAAATCTGATATTTGTTATAGTATATCCGTATTTTTGGAAAATAAAAATCCAGAAAGAGAATAAATAATCAATGCAAAACCTAGCATTTTATCTATCCAAAACAGACAACAATTACCTTTTTTTTTTTAAATTTCTCTCCTCTCCTTAATTTAACCTAAATTCATGTGTAGGCACTTTTACGTGTCCCACGTCACTCGAGCCTTGAAAAGACACGACCAGTCGGGAGGAGATATTTTAACCCTGTATCACATACACACTAGCTAATGCAAACAAATATAAGACATACTTTATTATTTAAGAATTAGGCAGAACACACAAGGTAAGTTATAAAGAAGATGGACCAAATTTGCAAACATGTAAAACTGAAATGTTTGGAAACATTCAGGTACCAGTATAGGTCTATACAGGGTGAACATTATTTAAACCAACAAACTCTGGGAGGTTATAGGGGACACCAAAACAAATGTTTTTTCCTAATGCCATTTTTTCCTATGAGGATTATTTAAACCGGTAGAGGGCTTATTACGCTCTTCAGTTGTCATGACTGCAACTGCTGTTGATGGTAGGAATTGTTTTGTGTAGTAGTGAATTGTATCCTTTTACTAATGGAGCGATACACCTGGAGTGAGTACACTGATATGTGTGGGTCGGTGTTGTTGGGGACTGTTTAATTGGGACATATATCCTACCTAGGCCATTAAATGGCAGGCACTATTACAATTTTCTCGCCAGAGCATTGCCAGAATTGCTGGAAGACGTCCCGCTTCCTACAAGACAACGCATGTGGTTCCACATGACGGGGCGCCGGCACATTTCAGTCGTCGTGTGCGTCGATTCTTGAAACAACGGTTTTCAGAAAAGTGATTGGCAGAGGTGGTCCTGCACCATGGCCTGCTCGATCTCCAGATATGACCCCTTTGGATTTTTTTGTGTGGGGAGAGATGCGCAACCTTGTTTACACAACTTCTGTTGCATCAGAAAAGGATCTGGTTGCACGGATAGTAGCAGCAGCAGGAGCAATTAACGATACTCCTGGAGTTTTTTGCCCGTGTTAGACAGAACATGATCCGCCTGTGTAACCTTTGTTTACATGTCAATGGAGGCATTTTTGAACCTCAACTGTAATTTAAGTAATTGCTTTATATTAATGTGTTCTCTTGGTAATAAAAAATACAAAAGTGTTTCTTGGTTTAATTAATTTGCCGCTAGAGAAATATTCCTCCGGTTTAAATAATCCACATAGGAGAAATTACATTAGGGAAAAATATTTGTTTTGGTTGTCCCCTACAACCTCCCAGAGTTTGTCGATTTAAATAATTTTCACTCTGTATAATGCGACCTATTGCCCTTTTCATACTTCGGAATTTGCGAAGTCCTATAGATGGTGTTAATATAATCTATTTTCAATTCACGCATTCTTCGGCAGAACTAGGTGTCATGGATGGTATGTGGACTTGGGTCCAAAATGTGATAAGTTCATCAATTCGATTTTTGCAGGACCTTAAATAAAAACAACTGAAAATAACCCTCCAATTAATTACATGAATTCTTGTGAGCAAACTGAGGGATCACATGCAAGTACGTATATATTGCAAACCAGATATTTTTACATAGATTAACCTTGAATTATTATTACAAAAAGCGAAGGACTTGTACAGTTATGTTTGGCAGAAGTGGGTCTTGTTTAACATTGATTGAAATGACATGAATATCCTTTTACTTTTGGGTGAAAAAAAAAACTTGTTTGTTTTGTATCAAAAAATCTTCAATAATAGCGGCTTCATCTTGTCTCTGAATGTAGCATTACTCCGGACTTGATTACAGGATTACTATGATGCTTTGCACTTAGGTCTAATATTAGAAAAATATATACCGGTAATATGTAACAGATAATAATAAGATAATATTATAATACGAGTATAATAATATAATAGATGGTGTTAGAAAAATATATTATTTGCTGTCAGTAACTGGTAGGACCGTATGACTACTATTGGAAAATGAGGTCTACTTCTCATTTACTTAGGTCTTTAAATAAAAAAAAGAGTTATGAAAATAGAAATTAGATTATAAAAGACTCTTATTCGGCCAGTGGTGACATATGATTCAGAAACATAGATCATGAAAATATTGGACGAAAAATCTTGGTGTCTTTAAAAAGAACATTATCAGAACGGTGTGTATATATATATATATATATATATATATATATATACACACACACACACACACACACATACTTCTCTGTACAAATACTCAATATAGTGTGTACATGTATTGTATAGGCCTACAGAAAAGTATAGGAAGAGTGTATTAGACTCCTAAGTGTGTGTGTAATGCCTAAGTGTGCTGTATGAGAGACGATGATAATGAGAAGGGAGAAAGTGAACTCAGTGCCGGTGGGTGGCTGTTCCCGCAGCTGTTATACATAATTAAATAAAAGATGCCGACTACCGCCACTATAATAATTCCGCGTGTTAATCATTGACTCTTGTCCCCGAGTCGATGGATTTTTTAGGATGGAAATATCCAAGGAGCAAGTTCTTCGAGAGGGACTTTAAGCCGTGGGTCCCGAGTCTGAACATTTTCAGACTCGTAAAATATCCTTAAGCCTGAATGAAAAGGCCTCTAAGCAAAATTTACCGAATTTTCCCGTCCTAGTACTAGCTTGGTTTCCTAGATGTTCAGTATGAGGCGGAACGCTGACCACGGACTACTCAAATGACATCTTATACGAAAACAAGTGTAACTAAATTAGTATGGTTCAAATTCTAACCTGTAGGGGGAGAGCGCCTAAATCTCTGTTAAGGGAAAACATGGGCTTACAAGAAGAATAATCATTGTCAAGCATATTCTCGCGGCTCACGCTTTTATATAAACGGACAGCCATCAAAGCCTATTACAGTCGAAAAGCACCAAGTGGGCCACGGGTCTTAACATCATCTATCAGTCGGACGAATAGCTATGAGTATGAAGAGTTCCATATGCCTCCTAAACGTGTAAAGGCCTCCTATTGTGGAAAATATGATTGTTATTAAAACGATAAAATAAATACATTACATAAGGCAAGTAGCTGTGAAACTACTAACTACGTTACAACAGATAATAGGTTTAAACTGGTTAAAAGTACAGTAGTGTTAGTAATATTGTGTTTGTCTTAAAAAATAACAGCACAGAAATCTGTAACACATTCGGGAAGAAACATGTTTTAATTTTATCATTTTAGTGGTGTCGCCTGGATCCACATGTTTAGCCATAAGTAATACTAACTCACTGACACTATGGAACCCGTAAGTTCATGGCCGCGCGGACATAAACTCTCCATATATCCCCATCCGCAGTTAGTTAATGTCATCCCCCTGTATAATCTACTTCCCTCAAATCACGATCAATGTTATTCTCTCATTTATTTCTTGGTCTACCAACTGAGCGTTTTCCCTCTGGTTTTCCTACAAGAAGCTTCCATGTCCCTATTTCATTCCCCATTAGTACCACATGCCATACCTATCGCACTCTACGTGACGTAACTGTTATTATTGTATTTGATTTTCTATAGCACACTGTAACTCTCTGCTATGTAATCTTTTTCATTCACCTCTCTGTTCATTTCTCTTTGGTTAAAACATTTTTCTAAGAACTTTATTTTCAGATACTTGTAATGTTGTCTCCTCGCATCCATATGATATAACTGGAAGAATAACAGTTTTATATTATTTGCAGTTTAAACGTTTTTTGAGAGAATTTGGGACGAAAGAATCCATGTAATACATAATAGCATGAATTTCCAGAATTGAGCCTATGGTTAATATCTGCGTGCATTTCATCCCTACATGTATTTATAGATACTTGATTTCTTCTTCTTCTTAATCATAATTTGTAGGATTTTCATCCTGTTTATTTCCAAAATCACTCCTCGGAGGAAGATTTATTTGATGTGCATTCACTGTCTATCCATCTCTTGGCTGGTCTTCCTCTTGTTCTTCTCCCGTCCATTGGTCTATCTTCTTTAGCTCTTTTTGCAAGTCGGTTGTCTTCCATTCTTTCTATATGGCCCTTCCAATATTTTCGTCTATCTATAATAAATTTGGTTATGTCCCTAATTGCTGTGTTGTGTATTTTATCAAATAATGTTTTCCCCTGAATAGTTCTTAAGATTTTCATTTCACATGTATTTATTATTTATTTAGTTTTTGTTGTATCAGCCCTAGTTTCTGCGCCATATACGATAACTGGTCGAACTATCGTTTTGTATATGCGGGGTTTGCTTTCTATTGACACATGTTTGTTGCGCCAAATTAAATCGTTCATATATCCTCATATTTGTGCTGCTTTATCAGCTTGTTTCTTGACTGTTTTATTAAACTTTTAGTTTTTGTTATTGATATACCTAAATAATTAAATTGTGATACTTGTTCTATAAGTTTTACTAATACTTGAATTAAATTTGTTAAATGCGTTGTATGTAATTGTTGCAGTTTTACTGACGAAAATTACTTATAGAGAAGTGTAACTGTAGTCTGTCCATTAAAGAAGCTTATAATTATTTATTAGTAATGTCGGAACAGATCAATAATATTATAAGAGAGGATGAAATAGCAATTTGTGAATTTTAATAGGGCTAATGGTAAACCATCTATCGTATCCGGCATAATGGCAAATCGAGGTATGAGATGCGATGAAGGCCCCATTATATTGAAGAACTGTGATATACACGGCTGCCGGCTGAGCAAGCCTATCACACTATGAGCAAACGAAATGGACAAGAAGAGTTTGGAGAAGTGATAGAATTATATTTTGGCAGGGGAAAACCGAAGAAATCCCGAGAAGAACCTGCTTCGGCTCCGACTCGTCCACCTGAACCCTATGGAATGACCATTACACCATTTCGGGACCCAAGACAACAAATGACTGGCTGGCCATTTGCGCCATGGAACCGCCTTGATATACCTATAAAACTCACTGGATCTATCGAACCTGTAGGTTCATGGCCGCGCAGACATAAGCTATCCATGTAACTCTATCCTAAGATAATGTTTTTCAATCATACCCTGTATAATATATTTCTTTCACATCATAGTTAATGTTATTCTACCACCTCATTCTTGGTCTACCAACTGGCGTTTTAACCTCTGGTTTTCATGCAAGAAGCTTCCTTGCGCCTCTTTAATTCCCCATTCGTGCCACATGTCTTACTTGATATACTTGTAATGAAATATATTTTTAAAATAAGTAAAACTTCGTGTATATAAACGATACACTATGACGCAATATTTCACAAAATTTATTTAGATTCCAGATTTACCGGATCACTTTGATTGTTTGCTTAGGATGAACAGACCATACACATTGTGTAGCAGTCTCGAACATTGTCATGGTTTCCGTTTGAATGTTTGCAAGAAATCAATTATCTGTTTACAAAACTGTTGTAGTGTAGTAGGTTTTGTGTTCCTGGTTCAGTGCAGATACACATTGCTTAGTAAACACACAACATGCACGAATACAGCCGTTTCCCACCGCAAATAAACGCAAAATAATCCGATCATGGATTTCAAATTACTGTAATTAGTGAATCGTTTTTGGGATTAGTGAGTTGTGCAGCATTTTGCGTAATCAATAAATACTCACAATGCACATTTTTACACTCTCAGCTGTCTCTCTGGTGCTATCAGTTGTATAACATACCACCATCATGTTTTGTGCTAACAGCCCACTGCAGGCCTTGACCGCCCCAACTATGCGTTTCCATCCCAAAGCAGTTTGTTGCAAAACATAGATTAACTCAAGTTTGTATGATAATCAGTAAATTTCCACATATACATCTCTGGTTTTAAGGTTAGCGGGTTCAAACCCGGTTAGAGTCGGTTAATTTTTTTCACGGCTTAATATTCCTGAGAATACGTAGTTTCCTTCCATAATGTAAGGTGCTCCATCTTGTTGGAAGACGTCAAAACAAACTATCAAATAAACGAGAGGATTTTCGTTACTATATTAAGCCAATGCCAAGATAGAACACGAGAAATGTCGAAATGACAACTTGGGGCATTGAATAAAAAAACCATTGTTGTCGCCAGAAAACTTAAAATTAAAACAAACATGAGAAATTAGATAATCTCATTGTTGTCAACACTAAACTTTAAATTACGTAATTTCAATGTTGTCAATATTTTTTAATGCCCCAGGGATATAATTTAGACATTTCTGGTGTTCTCTCTCCTAGCATTGGCGTAATTGTAACCCACTTCTGAAATTGTGGCGCCTGGAAGGCGGGGTTACGTTACCACGATGATATGATATGTTGTCAACGTAAAACCTGTTGAGTTTACCTATGTTTTACAACAAACGAGAGGCCTGAAGAAAATATTCAGAATAAAATGGACAGAAATAATATCAAATAAAGAATTATGAAAAAAAAACGAACCTGAAGGAAATAGAAATAAAAAGGCGAAAATTGAAATGGATAGGACATACATTAGAAAAGACCATGATTTGATTGAAAGAATTGCATTAGAATGAACCCCCAAGGACACAGGGGAAGAGGTAGACCGAAACAGACATGGAAGAGAACAATGCTTGAAGAAATTGGAAAGGAGGATAAAATCTGGAAGGAGGTCAAGAATTTGGCTCAGGATAGTATTTGTTGGCGACGCTTTATAGATGCCCTATGCTCCTAATAGGATATAAAGAATATGTTGATATTACGATAATTTTATTGACTTTTTATTAATAACTACAAAAAAGGGATAACGTCAGAAACAACACATAAGGGAAATTATGCAAGTTGAAAAAAAAAATTAAGAAAAACAGAAGAACAACGTTTAAAATGGTATGGACAACTCATAAGAATGGAAGAAGAGAGAATACCAAAGAAGATCCTTAATTGGAAAGCTTAATGGAAGAAGTGGAAGAGGCAGGCCTAGAGAACGATGGATAGATGAAGTGAAGAGAAGTAGGGAAGCTAGAGATTTGAGGGACAAGATGCTTTAGACAGGAACCTCTGGCGACTAATCACTTTGGGTTGAAGGAGAAACACTGTATTGTATAATATTTCTAAATATAAAAAAAATAATTTATTTTTGGTAGAGGTATTAGTTTTTTTATTTATAACAATTTATTGTTGGTAGTGTTGGTTCCAGACATGGTGTATTTTAGCATTAGCGGTATATGGTATTATGGATCCCCTTCAGTGCAGAATAAGGATTCTTATGTTATTTCATTATTTCACAACTCTAAACCTGTTACCTTAATTTTTAGCGTACTAGTGACATATTGCGTGTATACACGTGAAAGCACGAGGCATTACTGACACAATTCATATAAACTGTCCTATATAAAAAAAGTAGCCATGGTGGAAAATAATAAAACAAGTTTGTCTCTCTCCCTGCAATATCAGGAATCAAACTAGTTCGATGAATATATCTTAGTTGAGATATTTTTAAGGCATCGTTTAAACTATAAGGGGGGAAAAATGGAATAAATAAATTAGGTTGTCCCCAAAAAATTCCAAGTGTTTTATTTTTAACGTAAACCCTCTTAATTAGTTTGTATGATGTTAAAACAATTTATTGTAAGTACAATTTGATGTTAGTGGGTCATACAACCTGTGCCCGACTTGCTTCGAAAATGTCGTTACTGCAAACTTTGAAAATAAAATTTGAACAATAATGTTTTTTTTTTGTAAAATAGTAAATAGTTACGGTATACATTTTGGGCATATTGAAGTTTTATTTACTACTTTTAGTTCTAGAATCCTTCTAAGTTATATTAACCCAGTACAAATTTTCATGTCTTATGTTTGGTATGAAGTCAGCACGGGTAGTCATGATCCAATCGCAATAAAATTTGTTATATGAGTTATTAAGGTCAAACAGAAAAAAATAATAGAGGTTATGCGTATTTCATTTTGCGAAAAAGAAACTCGTTTTTGTCTTGGGACACCCTAATATATACAACTAAATTCCCTGTTGTCTACCGCTGTGGTCTCGAGGTAGCGTGCTGCTTTGTTACGTAGCGGGCCCGGATTCGATCCCCGGTCGGGGCAGTTTTTCTGGGTGAGGTTTTTAACGGTTTTTTTTTCAGAATAGAATATATTTATTTAGCCTGGTGGAGTTAAGGCCATGTGGCCTTCTCTTCCACTCACCAGGATAAACATAAGTTACATATAAATACGAGTACAAAAAATTACAATAATAGTCATACTAAACAATTAATTATCTGTCAAATTGAATAATAATGAAAATAATGTCTAATAGTACAATGAAATGAAATACAATTAAAATTAAATTAATGATAGAATGAATACAGAAAGGAATAACAGCTCGAATCTACTATACATAAAAAGAAAAGAAAGAAAAAAATACAAAGAAAGTAATAAACTACAATGAATTAATCTATGCTTTTTATACAAGGCATTAGGTAAATATATTAACGAGTCTTAAATATATTTTTATTAAATAATGAAAAAACACATTATTCATTTTTAAAAAGTAATATTAGTGAGTTGTTTCTGTTAGTAATTTTATTTTCAATTTGTTTCTGAAAGATGGTAAAGTTTGACAATCTCTGACATATGGTGGGAGGGAATTCCATGTTCTAGCAAGAGACATTGTAAGACAAATATCAGGAAAACGTTAAGGCCCAAACGGTCCCCGAAATCATATGGCCTTCATCATCATCATCATCATCATCATCATTATCATTATCATCATCCTTATCATCATCATCATCATCCTTCGCCGGTGAGGAAAGCAGCGGGAAGCTACCGCACCTACAATTCACTAGCAAAGCTGCAAGCATAGCATGAAAATTCTATGATTGCAGTGAAAGACCTGCCCTCGGGCAGAATTACTATGGATGGATGGAAATTCCCTGTTACCATTTGTCCATCATAGTAATAGGAAGTCATTAGAGTCGTGATTCAAAGTTAGGCGAGAAATGAACAAAATATTTTGCTCAGAAACTTCTTATTTCACCTTGTATTTTTTTTTAATTTGAAGACAGTAGTATATAAAAGAAACACAATTTATGTAATTGCAACGATTATTTTTTGTTTAATTTATTTCCCAGAATGAGTTACAGAAACTCGTGTAGATGTCATTAGGTTAGAACGTGATCTCGAGACAGTGTTCACGTGGTCACCTGCGCCCGGAAGTTCGCTTCACAGCACACGCCTGCAATGTGTCAATACAACTTGTATCACAGAAACACACTTTTTTTTAACAAAAGTGATAATAGTTATTTATTCAGGGTTACTTTTAACTTATATAATTGCTTGTGATTGCAGGGGAATTTGAAGACAGTTTTAATATATTCCTCAAACAATTGTTTCCAGTTTAGTTACAAGTAATTAAAACATAATTACATCATTATATTTTTTTTCTTTAAATAAAATAGCCAAGGACAATTATCCATAAGGTATAAGCCTAATTGGCAAACAAAAATTACTTGGAAAGACCAAGTGTATCAAAATCTCATTTGGAAGAAGTGGGGTTTTTCATCTGGGCGAACTCCAATAAAGCTATGTATCATTTGGGCGAATAAATATGTATCACTTAGGCGATATTTTCACATCACTTTGGCCACTTGCAAAGGAAACAACAGAAGATTAATATAAAAATATTATATTACTATTATGTTAATACTAAATATTATATTAATCACTGAAAACAATTTTTCCTCTCACTTCCACATACTTGGAAATGTCTGCATATGTATATATAGTAGGACTTTATTAGACTAAAAGTAAGATACAAAGGGCCTATAATATTATTTAAAAATGTGGGTAGCAAAGCCGTAAGTGCTGTTGACAGTCTGTGACAATACAATAATGTTTGGTAATAATATAAAGTAAAAAAAGTAATACCATTACAATTAAATAACAATAAAATTACATTATACATTTAATCAAGTTACGTAGAATTATTAAGTATTAATTATATTACATTTTGCTAACATATTTATTTATTCACGAATGAGTGCTGTTCTTATTTTCTCCGTTTTGTCCAGAAATGTACCCAAGTTTATTCAATATATATATATATATATATATATATATATATAGTGTTAAATGACACCAGTTTGTTTGTTTATGGCATTTCTGGCTTTCTCCCCGACATAATATGTTAGTCTATTCAGATATTATTAAAAACATTTTTAAAAAAATGGATGTACTCCATTTCGTTAGGTTTGGAGGAGACAGTGTGTATGCCATTTTAGTTTATTGAATAATATGTAATTCATTTTGTTAGGATAAGGAAGGGGCAAGTTAGTTTACATCCATTTCTTAAACATGTTTGCAATCTGCCAAAGAGAAAACCCAAATGATAACCCTTGTACCCGTCCAAATTATGACTTAGAAATTTAATCTCAACTTTCAATTGATCTGATTACTTTGTGTATGTTCTATTATTTGCTTCATTTGGGTTCTGTTATTTTATGAAATTAATGTTGTAATTATCTAATTAAATAATTAAATACATCGAATAAGGAATAGGACGATATTGAATGTAAAAAAATATGTATTTAACTCTTGCTTCACATAACTTTGGCTTATTTTATTTTACTCGTCAGGTTCACATTTTCCGACCAGTTCTCCTGTAGGCATACAATGGTAACCAGTTGGACATGTTATGTGCATGTGCATAAGCCGATGTTTGGAAAAATTTATTGCACAGTGCTATATAACAGGCTAAAAAATTGGATAAATGAAAATAATAAAATTTCACGATACCAAGCCGGGTTCGGGAAGGCTTCAGGACGGCGGACAATCTATTTGTCCTGAGAACAGCAATTAACAGATGTTTGAGTGTCAAACGAGGCAGGTTACACTGTACTTTTATAGATCTGAAAAAAGCATTTGACTCTGTTGAAACGCAATGCCCTATGGCACAAATTATGGCAACTAGGAGTATCGGGAACTATGATTAGGGCGCTAATGGGAATTTATAAAAAAAGTGGAGTCTTGTGTTAAATATGGGAGGGACCAAGTTTCAGAAATATAAAGGCAGTTAAGGGGTAAAACAGGGATGCGTATTGGTCACCACTGTTATTTAACTTATTTATAGACGATGTAGCTTTTATGCTGGAAGTAGAGGGGATCGATGCTCCAACGGTGGGTGAGCGAAGTATTCCTGTTCTAATGTATGCAGATGACTTATGCCTCTTTTCCACCAAAATAGATGGCATGCAGAAGGGTTTAGATTTACTATCGACATACTGTACGACTTGGGGACTTACTGTTAACGTTAGCAAAACGAAAGCCATGACTTTTAAAAACGGGTCAGTATACAGCGGGAGGGAAAGGTGGACATACCGTGGTGAGAATTTAGAAAATGTTAAAAACTTTGTCTACTTGGGGATGACTTTGACAATGAATGGAAAATGGACGAGACACATCGAAAATGCAACAATGAGAGCTAGGTGCCGGACAAGCGAAATGCTTAATAATATGTCAAAATTGCGAAACATACCGATGCGTACACTAGAACAGGTTTATTCTTCGACTGTGAGAGCGACCATGCTGTATGGCTCAGATTATGGGGTGGGAACGAACGAACGGGGACACTAGATAAAATTCAACCTATGTTTCTTAAGAAAGCGATGAGATTAGCAACGGGGACTTCAAATTGTGGCATACTGAAGGAATTCGGTACTTTCGGACACAATAAGGGGCAAAATTATGGCTATTAAGTATTGGTTGGACATAATAAACGGGAATCAGGACTCGCTTAGAGCAGAGTGTTACAATGAACAGAAAAGGCAGTGTGTTTCGGGAGATGGGTAATCGGTGTAGAAAGGGGATTGAAGGGCATAGGGATGGGTTGGGTATGGGAGAGGAGTACGCGGAATAATAGAAATGTTTTGGAGGACAGTTAAGAAGAGACTAATCGATATAGACAGACAGTATATAGAAGCAGAGTGTAGTCAGAAATATCGCTCACCCTGCAGACAGAACTGAAACTTTCGTGGGGAAGGGAGAAATGATATTGACTCTTTGGATGGGGATGATAAAAGTGCTATTGCATGGTTTCATTTGGGGGGATGGATGGCCCATATTTAACAAATGAGGAAGGCATTAAAATATGCCCACTATGCGATGACCATGAAAACTGGCAGCATATTATAGCATTCTGTAGAGAGACAGAACACTTAGATTACAGATGCTGCCGGAGAGATTTCTCAGGTTCGGATCGAGGGAGAGTGCGTGTTGGGATCTTTTAGGACGGATCGAGAGTGAATCAAAAACATGCACATTTTTGGGTACAGTAAGAAAATTGAGATATAAAAAATTTGTAGATTAAGGATATATGTATTAACAATAAGAAGAATCTCAATATGGTCTTTGTTTCGATCTTTAATCATGTTATATAATAAGTAGGTCTGATAAGTTGAATAGTCTGATAGTGCACTTAATGTCTGCAGGGACGGGGGGAGGGGGGTATGAGCGTGCGGTGTGTGTATGTGTGGGGGGTGTGGGTGTATGTTGTGTGTGCTTTTTTTCTAATTGTTTTCTAGCATTTTTTTTTAATATTAATGTACGGAATGTGGAGTGAATGTAAATATGTATTATTTTGATTTAGTGCAGACATAGATTTTACTTATATGTAGCCTGTTATTGTTTTTTGATACAGGTGTATTTGTAGGTATTGTTATATTATTAGTTTTATTTTTTATTCATGGAAAAAAATAATGCACGTACGGCCAAGCAGGCCCGTGCGCAATGTAAATGCATATGTATTTTCTTTATTCTGAAAAAAAAGGCAATAAATTCCATTCTATTGTACAAGGACCCTTGTACCAACTTCTCTCGAAAAACGTTAAAAACAAATGGGTGGTGTTTGAGGAGCTGCAGTTGTTTCGGTGGTTTCCTGCCCTGTGGAATTAGAAAAAAAATAAGATCAGTTTTTCTATCTATTATTTTCATTATCTAACTACTGGATAAATTTTATTTACCATTTTCTACACAGGGCAGTTCCAAATAAGTGGTAAAGAAGCAATCATTCTTGTGACTATGATATTGATTTTATTTACAAATACAAATGTGGTCAAGTCTCCAAGTATTGGTTTGCAACAATGAAAATAAGTAGAGCTAGGAATTTTAGGTGCAAAATTTTGGTGAAAAAGGTGCAAAAAAGTAGCTTTAATTTAGCAGAAAAAAGGAAGGTTGATTTTTTAAAAAAAGTTGCAAATTTCCCATGTAATAATCATTAAAGATTACCAAAACCAATTACAACAAGTAACTGACGACACAAAATTCACGCATGTTGTCTTATATTAAAGAGTCTGTGTAAGTACTACTCATATGCTGCGTAACACGAATGTATTGACGTTTTTCATCAATTGTTATTGAAATATCACAAATAATCCACCTGATAACAGATCCGTCACTCTGAATTCCATCTGCACTAAACTTTTTAACAATATCACGTAGTTTATAGGAGTTCGCTTTCGGTTTCGGCAGGGCTGTATTACTGGTAACTCAGGAAAAATAGCAGACCGCACTAGTACAAATATTATTTTGAAACTGAAACATTTATTCACGCACTCAACAACCTACCTTGCTTGAACAATAGCTTTCGCATAACTGTAGTGCAATGAGGCGCAAACTAATTTAAAAGGAATAGCTTAACGGGATTGCACTGAAGTGGAAGTAATGTGATGTGGACTGATACCACATATCGTTACCAACCCTTGAAATCGTATTTGGATAAATGTAATATATTATTTTGGGTAATAAAATGTTCCAAAGGAGACAAAAAAAAAAGGTTTGAAAAGCTGCAAAATATGCTTCCATTAAAGAAAAGGTGCAAAAAGGTGCTAGCATTGAAAAAGGTGCAACTAAAACACAGTTAGGGGCATTTATTTAATGTTTTTTGCAATACTAGCTAATTTGAACATTATAGTAAAAAAAAAAAAGTGCAGCACCTAAAATTCCTAACTTACAAATAAGTAACCCCGCATACTCATCATAGGAGCTGTTTATCAAAACCATATTGCTACTTCATTTTTCAGCAAGACGGTCCCTCCACCATATTGGCATAACCTTTTACCTCAGACGTAATCATCTCGTTGCTCTAGGGAGCAAACTCGTGTTGCTATGCTCTCGTAGGTGAGAGGCAGAGGTAGGAGGAGCAATGAACAGGGGACATGGCAGTGGCGGTTCGCAGAACTGTGTAAAAGTAATGATTATACAATTGATTTGAAGAATTGAAGGAAAATAGAAACTGCAGAAATGAAGTTCCTACGTTCAGTAGCAGGGTGTGATCAATTTTGGACAATAAAAGAAGTGAGGATATTAGGAATGACTTTAAATATTTTCAATTTAACAAATAGAATTGACAAATGAGAAGAACTGGTATGAACATGTCAAGAGAATGCCTACACAGATAGAATCCCTCAGCTGTTACTAAAGTACAAACCAATAGGACATAGAATGTTTGGACGCCCATTTACTAGATGGGAGGATTCATTAAATCCCACTTGATGTGAAAAACAGGTCAAATGCCTAATTTCATGAAGCAGAAGAAGAAGAAGACTATTACACTCTTTTTAGTAATTAACACTATGAGATGTTATTTATTTGAGTAAAATTTATTACCTTACCTCATATTCTTCTTCTTAGATTAGTATCGGGACCTTCTTCGGTTCATCATCCGTGATTTTCAACAACGTGTCGTGAAAACACTGATGATGGAACCGAAAAAGTTCCCGGACCTAGTCTAAGAGAAGACGATTATGAGGTGAGGTAATACATCTTTTATTATGTTTATTGTGTGAAGGAAGTTAATTCCAAACTGGATTAAAACGAGTTATACCGGGCCATGTTTGAAAAATATACTCCTATTTTTCATAAAACTAAATTTTTGAACTTGAACACTTTTTAACAAAAAAAAGTAGCACATAAAGAGGCATAAATTAATAAACGATGACCTTGAATAGTTAGTGAACTACATATTAGAATAATGTCAATGTGCTAGAGTTATTTTATTGTATTGTTTTTAATACGACAGAACACTTTATTAAATCTTCAACAAATATTTGCTTGTCTTGTTAAAAACCGATATATAAAAACCATAAATTTAGTTAACCGCATAAATACAAAACCAAAATATCTTAAATGATATGTTACAGAATCTAAACGTAACATGACTCTAGCTTCTAATATTATTAATTTCTCTAAATTGTACAATAAATTAGTAAATTAATTTTTCAGTTGATTTTATGTTAATTTTATGTTTCAATCTAACTCTGATATTGGATAAAAGATTGTAGTTAAAAAATAATGTGAATGTGAATATCCACACATTACATTTAATTACATTTAAGAATTAATAGACAATTCGTGTTGTATTTTATTATTGCCTTCTTTTTTTTGCATTTATAATTAATTATTTACATGTATGTAGGTTATAATTATTTTATTGTTTTGTGAAATGTCCTCCTGCATGATTTCAATTACTTCCAGAGTAAGACAATACTTATGTTCTAATAGAATTAATTTCATTCAGATAATGACCGTATTTTTCATGCCATTTACTATTTTATATCTACACATTATTTTCAGTGTACATTTATAAATAATAAAAAAACAATTTTCAATAAGACGGAATAAAAGAGGCTATTATATTTTTCTTACTTTATTATGGAAACTGCAAAACAAATAACTGATTAGGAAAACAAACTGATAAGAGAATTAAGGATATAAGGCATTATGTTCCACCAAACAAGCAACTTATGTTAATTAATTTACCTGTTATTATGCAGATGTCCGTCTATGATCTTGCCAAGGAAGAACAAAGCGTAACAATATGATACTCATCGTATGGACATAATGTGTTACAATTCGTACTAGTGACATGTTGCCATAATATTTTACGATTCCGCTATTGGCAATTGCTAACAAGTTTATTCAGGTAAGGTAAATTGTTTATTTTTACGTAAGTTCGGGGACATTAATTTTTCCTAAGTTGAGTTTATGTTTTCAGCAATGACAAATTGAATATTCTTTTGTTATTATAGTGTATTTTAGGTTATTTCTACCGGTAATTCTCATTAATATTCTGGATTTTTAAAATAGTCTCATAAATTGCCAAAAATTTTTTTTGCGTTTATTTTTTTTGGAATTATTTTAATTGATATAGACGGCATGTCGTTTGAAGATTCTCGGAATCTTTAAAATATACTAATTAATATTAAATTATAAAGTAAATATAAATACAAATTATAACACTTTAATGTTACACAACATGGATAATGCGCAGCTGAGGGAATGTGGGTTAAACAATAGGCTAATTAAGTATTTTTAAGAAAATAGTGAACGAAGAACACCCCAAAAGGAAAATAAATGCACCCGATACAGTTTTAATTTGTGTTATTAAAAATATTTGTCATTTACTGAACAAAAGAATATTAGGTCAATAACAAACTGAAATTAACTTAATTCATCTCTATTCGTATCAGTAAGTTATTTATTTCTTTTTGCAATAATATCTGAGCAGCACTGACGCTGCACTGTTTGTTTGCTATCTTATAAATACAGAAAGGGACTGTCATTATGCGAATCCCTGCTAGGACAAGCATTTATGTTTCATTCTTCACCCTGATATTGGATAACAAAACGATTTCTTGTTATCATGTAACGTTATATTTAGCATGAGCTAAGTTGGCTTATTGTGATAATTTTATATCGTGTTTGCCTGCAATGTTGTTTTTAGGACAATCGAAAGTTAGTGGCTCGTAGAAACCCATATTTGGTTATCTTCAGTCAGCTCTCAACAAGTGTGCCATGCAAGGCCTGACTCTGTGTCTGTCTGTAATAATACACTTTGTCATTTTGAAATATATAATAATATATATAAATTATTTAGGGCTCGGAATGTTTGAGGAAAAACCTTTTTTGATTTCATGCCTGGAAGACGAGACCTAACTTAATATATATACATTTTGGTGTCATTGTAGACCAGAAATTGTGTTTATTTGTCCTTTTTTCAACTTTTTTGGCTGTCAGTCCTTCAGCCCTTCTTTAGTATTTTCTTTAGGTCTTTTAGGTTTTTTTTTTTTGTCAACTTGCCTTCTTTTCACTACAATTATACCATTTATATAATTCAAGAATTCGCAGAGTCTAGTCTCAAAATCCAACTTCTTTAAAAAACTCCATCTATGTTTCTTTCCAAAGACTTTTCACATTGCAAATACTTTTGTTCCGCCAATAAACTAATTAAACCCTCACAAAATATTCCCATTATTTTAACCAGCCTCTGACCGCACTGATATATCTTGCGGTTCGCTGTCATTCTAGATGGGAAAAAATAGTTCATTCTAATTTCTCCCAAGATCTTCTTTTTAATGAACACAGAATTCCTTTTCAAACTATGTTGAATTAAAAACATACAAAAGTATGAAAGAAAGAAGCATTTTCAGTCATTTTGTTTTCGCAATATATGTTGAACTTCAGAAGAATGTTGTACCTTTTAACGTTATTTTATTATATCCATTAAAAATGCAATTGAAACTAAAACGGTTTAATTTGAAAATTGCTTTTTTACGGCCTTTGTTTCTCAGTTTTTTAAATATTTTTGGGATATCTTTAGGTATTTTTGAAGGTATTTTATAGGTGCTTAACTTCCGAGCCCTAGTTACATTTGGTAGAGATTTCTGCCAAATAGTAAGTATGCAGATATTATTGCTGTTTAACCAGAGTCCTTATTAGAGCTGTGATTCAAAATTGGGTGTGAAAGGGCCGACAAATTTGCCAGAGTTCATTATTTAGGTTGAGTTTCTTATTCAGGACCCATCACTTTTCAGTCCTTCCAAAGAAAGAAAGCACCGCTCAAGACTTTTATGCGCTCAAAAAATCGATGTAGGCAGATTTAATCGCGAATTCTCTGAAACGTAACAGAGGAGAACATGGTAACAATTAATCCACGGAAGCGATCCCTGCTCAATTGGAAGAAAGTGTCTTATATTCGGCTATTTTATGTCCTGTGAATATTGGTACGGAGAACAAGTGGCTTCTAGTGTCGTTTTTGTCCAATGTGATAATACATGTTCCAGTTTGAGCCAAATGCACAAATGTTTGCATATACATAAGGAGATTCTATCCCAGAGTTCCACCCACATTAGTGGACAGTTAGGGTTAGTTTGGACAAGTTAGAGTGACAAAATGGGCGAGTTAGTACACCAGATTAGTTTAGCGTTCACTTGTTTGTTAGCTGGTTTTTGTGAGAAGTTGGTACACTCTCTGAGCAATGAGTATTACACATTTCATATTGTAAATATGATGATTTTAGGTTACATTGAGGTCAACTTCTCTCTTATTTTAAGTCATTCTCACAATTTCTTGAAACAAATATTTACTTAGGTCATTATCCACATGCAATAATCCCCGTGCCTTTCCATTTTTATTTGAATGTATGTTGGTGGCGCATGATGGTATAGAATCCCCTAAATTCTTCATATGTAATCAATTACTATTAAACTATTATTATTATTATTATTATTATTATTATTATATTTTATTATTATTACGTTTGTTGTTAGGGATATGACGATAGCGTATTTGGTTAAGACAATTAGCTACAAGCCGAAATGTCGCGAATTTGATTCCGATTGGATCAGGAATTTTAAATTGTCTAAACCTTCTGGCGCGGTAACATGGTCATAGGGTCTAACAAATATGAGTACAGATATATATTCTGCGGATAAAGACGACCGTGTCTCACAGAGCTGACATCACGGACTAACACTTGCACAGATTATATAGTAAGGTAGGAGCCTCAACCTCCTACCCCAAATGATGTGATTATAATTATCATATTATTATTATTATTATTATTATTATATTATTATTTTTAATAGTAGTATTCCCGGTTTACCTAAGCAATATATGAGAATAGCTGAAAGCTGTGAAACTTACGTACACAATATTTAGTTTATATTACCTTTTTTTTAAAAGAAAAAACTTATTTTTGCAGGAAAATATATATTTTAATATTAATTATTATTTGGAGAAATATAATCTGAAATGTAATATATTGCAGATACTAAAAAGTGGAAAGCAACAACCGTTTTAGCTTACAAAGGTTTGAGTCTGATTCTCCTCTATTTATTTCTCCTCTCTCTCTCTCTCTTCTATATATATATATATATAGATATTATAAATGAATTAAAAACCATATCAGTCCTCTTTGAAAGCTAATTTCAAAGCTGTACACATTTAGGAATAATATTGTTTTGTGTGGAAGTTAATTTAATGCCACATATCATTTCAGTATTTTTGATTTACAACACAATTGAATACTGCAAGTACAGCTCAAAAATGTAAGTGGCCCTATGCTAAACACTAGGGGTCGTTCGAGTGTATTACGCGTCGCGTCGTTGGAACTCGGTTCGAAATATCCTGATATCTATAGCTACCTGCAAAATATTGCATTTTAGTGATATAGCTTAGAGGTAACCTTGTGGACTTTTATTCAAATCCCAACCAGACTTGTTTATTTTTTAAGAGAAAGAATCATATAATTCCTGCTAACTCCATTATGACTCTTTTAGTAATTAAAACCAGGTTCATGAATTTATAATTATTCATTTTACACTATGGCTGTAAATATAAATAAAGAATGAAACAAAGCTTTTAATCTCTGTAAAAATATTATTCGTGGGTAAATAAAAAAAAATACTGGCGTTGGTTTAGAAAATTGAAACAAAAGTGAAACAAAAAGCACGATTTATATATGAGTATAATCTATCATACTCCCAACTAGATCGCATCTTGCAATCGAGTGGACATGAAAATGATCAGTCATTTCAAGTAATGGCTGTTCTCAGCCACCACATCGCGGTCATGATCCGTATTAATGCTGAGCGTGGCTTTCTTTGGAACAGAAGTCAAGTTGTGGGTGGATTCTGTGTCGTAGTTTTATGGGTTTGGAGACACTTGTTACAGAGTAAATTCGTCTTATAATTAAAATTCGTCATAAAAATAATTGTAATTTAATTAACACAGAGGCAATTCGTTGTAAACATAGGCTAATTCTTCATATATTTAAAACTACACTCACAGAGACAATTCTTTATAATTAAAATTGTTTTCACGATATGATTCGTCATATAATTAAAACAAATCTCAGACATAATTCGTCATATAATTAATTTCTATCTATCTACAATGGTGTAACAGCTCAATACTGGGCCTTAGTCTTCCCTCTATTAAGAATTACTAGACCAAGTTAATGTACTTACGCTTATTTCTCTATAGCTGTCATTAATGGTCTTCGGTTAATATACCGACCCATATCATAGGATGATAAAGGTAGTAAATGTTGCTTTGGGGCCTCTTTATTCAGGCTTAATGTTCTTTTAGAAGCGCGATAAACTTCAGACTCGGGACCCACGGTTTAAAGTCCTTTCCGGAGGATTTATTCGTTGTATTTTTCATTCTAAAAATCCATCGACCCGGCCGGGTTTGAACCTGCGGCCCACGGGACCAGGGGCAAAAACTAGTCCACCGCGGCCGACTATGTAATTAAGATTGATCAGAGATAATTCGACATATTATTAAAATTGGTCAGACATAATTTTACATATAATTAAATGTTGGCACCGAAACCAAATACACCTAATAGCGCGACAGGTCTAAAAGGTCCTTGTCCTACCAGCCGGTTGCTGGCATCATATCCACACGTGTTTATTGCAGAATTAGGCGATCGTCCAGCAAGTGTAAGGGTGACATGTCGGGTCGTCACAGAAATAACTCGTTATTAAAATTGGTCATAGTCATAGGCCTGTAATTAAATTTTGTCAGTGATAATTCGTCATATAATTGAAATTTTTAAGCGATAATTCGTATTATAATTGACATTTTGTCACAGAGAAAACTAGTTTTAATTAAAATTGGTCACAGAGACAATTATTTGTAATTATAATCGTTCACGAAACGAAATAAAAGTGATACCTTGATCAAGGCTCTAACTATAACTTTTTATTTATAAAGCAAATGCATTACCGCTGTTCATGAGAGGGAGACACTGTAAGATTCCTCCTTAAATATTAATATGATACAGACAATTCAAATTGTGCTTTAAATTCACATTATATGAAATTGATTATTTGCACCATTATATATGATAGAATAACTAAATTCATACCAGATTTTAAATACTGCTTTCTGATGTGGAATATGAAATCTCATAATGTTAATAATACAAGTTAGGTTTGCAAGCTTTGAAATACTATTGTGAAAAAATAAAAACATATAATTGCATCTACATATGCTGTCTCATAAGTATGTATTTTTTTCGAACAAAATTTATTTGGAATGTTTTCTGACAAGGAATTAAACTATCTTCAAAGCAAAGGCCATCAGATTCTATTGTCTTGACACATCGTTCAGCGAGGTTTATTATCCTGCGACGGTTCTAGTCTCTGGATTTTGATGAGAATAATTTGTTGAGACCCTCTTTCAAATTTCAGTGTTTTCGAAATTTCACGCAAGAACTGGTTCATGGATCAAACAGACGTAATCTGAAGGAGAAAGAACAGGGCTCTAGGCTGGATGTAGTAGCAGTTCGATTCCTCCCAATTTCTGAATTTCGTCATGTTTGTTCATGCATTATGTAATTCGGTCGGATTTTAATCCGCTATCCTCAAAATTTCATGAACTCGTTCCTCTTGTTGAGAATAAAGATTCGCATCGACTGCATGACCATTTGAAACAAATTCCCAGTGTCCTATGCACATACTTAAAATTCCATCAGACACAGAACATTACATTAAAAACCGATATTAAGTATGAGACAGCCTAATAATTAAGTACATTTTTTAGAAAAAACAAACATTACAAGGAGATATTTTTATTTTCTTGTACAATCATAATTGACATGTTAGAGCAACTGTTTATCATTTTCAGCTGGTTTTATTTTAAAAGTATATATATAAAATTATACATTGTGAAGAATGTTTTTAATCAAATTTGTAGATTGGACCATATGTCTCGTTTTATTAAAAAGTAATTAAAGACGACAAAATAGTTGCTCTAATATATTAAATTATGAGTTCACAATAAAAGAAAAAATACATATATTAGCTTATATGATTGTTTTTTCTGAAAAGTGTATCCATACATAAATAGTGCTCTGCCCAGGAACAGGTCTTTCACTGCAAACTCAGCATTCTCCACACTTACCTTAACTTAGCTATCCTTTTTGTATCCGCATATAAACCATTTATTTTAATATTATCTATCATCTCATGTCTTTTTTCTGCCTCCAACTTTCTTTCCGTTGACCATTCCTTCTATAACATCCGTCAGCAGGCAGTTTCTTCTTTGTCAGTGGCCAATCCAATTTGTTTTCCTCTTCTTTATGAGTTCCAGCATTGTTCTTCCTTTACCCACTCTGTCTAGCACATCATCATGATGTAATTTGCATTTTTTAAAATTACTTTTCAAATGGCGTGAAAAATCAGTAGGATCAACTTTATCAAATTTTTATATTCCAACACCAGAAAGTGTACAATTTAAAATCTGGTATAAATGTAATCGTTTTATCACGTGTAAAAGTGCAGATATATTTATATACGTAACGTAAATTTCAAAGTATAATTTTGAGTTTCGATCATAGACGTGTGTCTTTAAGAAACATATGTCACACAATACATTATTACTAAAATTAGTGCATTTTTAACATTTCATTATTGGATTATCTTATAAAACATTAGACAATACCAAATATATAGGAATATAATTATTAGACATATCTCATGTTTATATTTATTGTACATTTAACCTTGTACACGACACAAATTGATTAATGTTGTGTTATGTTAATATTTTATTTAATAACAATTAAGATAATTAGTATTACAATTTACAAATAGCAGCGTATACATTAAATGAAATATCAAATAAATTCAATATTACAATATCTGAAAGTAAATCGAAAGTAATGGCATTCAACGGGGAAGACCAAATGAGGGTGTAAAATCAGCATTAATAACTGTACAATACAACGGGTGAACAATTTCAATTATTTAGGATGCAATGTATATCATACTACCAGAAGGAAGATATTAATATTAAATTAAATACATTTTATAGATTGTGTAGCACTATAAAACGGAGACTGAAAGTTAAATTAAAACTTACAGGAGCACACAATTATATTTTTTTAAAATTATGCCAGTGCCTGTCTTAACATATGCAAGTGAAAATTGGACTCTTAACCGTTCAGACAGAAGAAAAATAAAAACTGCAGAAATGAAGTTCTTACGTTCAATGGCAGGTGTGACAATTTTGGACAGAAAAATAAATGAAGACATACATCAATGATATATAAAAAAAATGGAACGAAGAAAAACAAATAAAGGAATAAAATTAGATAAAACACACTATTTGAAAACATTATTATACGCTGATGACCAGGTAATAATAGCAAATACGGAAGACGAGCTTCAAAGGAATATTTTTAAATTACATAATATATGTGAACAATATAATCTCAAAATAGCCATAGAAAAAACTAAGGTAATGGCATTCCAAGGGAAAAATCGAATCAGATCCAAAATAGTAATAGGAAACAAAATCATAGAACAGGCGAACCATCTCAATTATCAACAATGTGAGATTTCATTTAAATATGATAATGATATAACTAATAAAATAGCAAAATTCCAGGGAATATGTGGTACGATAAAACGATCACTAAATAATAAAACAACAAGAGAGACCCAATTGAAATTTTATAAACCGTTGGCAGTACCGGTACTGCTCTATGGATCAGAAGCCTGGATACATAAAAAACAAGATCTAAGTAGGATAACGGCGGTAGAAATGAATTTTTTGAGAATTGTTAAAGGGTGCACTAAGGAAGACAGAATCAAGAACACAGAAATAAGACAGGAACTTGAAATATTTGCAATAACTGATAAAATAGATACATATAGAGAAAAATGGAAGCAACACATAGACAGAATGAATGAAGATAGATATCCAAAACAAATAACAAAATACAAACCTAAAGGCATCCGAGATGTGGGCTGACCTAGAAAGAGATGGGCTGAAGTCGGAACGGGTCAACAGACCTAATTCATGAATGCAGATGATGATGATATTAGGAAATACTTAAATATTTTTAATTCAACAAATAGAATTGATAACATCAGAAATAACTGGTATGAACATGTTAAAAGAATCCCTACATAGAGAATCCCTCAGCTGTTACTACAGTACAAACCAATAGGACATAGAAGTGCTGGACGCCCATTCACTAGATGGAAAGATTCATTAAATCCCACTTGATGTGAAAACAGGTCAAAAGGCCTAATTTCATGAAGTAGAAGAAGAAGTATTATAATTCGAATCTGACGTGAAAGAGTCGACATTATTTGTCTCAGAAGTAACTTTTTCAGGTTTGCGAATCTTTTACGTGCTGTACATCTAAGACAGGCGACATACGGCTTTAGTTCTCTTCACAAAGAACCCATTCGAATTACTTTACTCCCTGAAAATCCATCGACCTCGAACGAAGGCGAACCTTAAACCAAACGAGAACGAATAACGCGGTAATCCAGTAGTCCGTAGGATGACCCCGGGCCGAATGGTACTGTATATCACTTCTTTAATTTTTGTGGAAGTAGTACCCAGCGATGTTCGGTTCTTAGAATTTAACCAAACTTTTACTCGTTTAGATAATTGTAGAACAACTCTTGATTACATTGGATAGAAATCTTGCAAGTTCTAGAACTTGACAGCGAACAAAATGCCGTCGTTCTGCTCATTTCTATGGACGTAAAATCCTTTCCAGTAGAAAATGAGATGAGAATTTCCGTGATTACGTGTGGAGTCTGAAAAGAGAGGATGGGACCTTTTTGTTAAGAAAACCATAAGGAAAGCGCGCCGTACGTAGATCAGTAATGAGAAGGGAGAGTAATATTAGCCATAGTTTGAATGTGGGGAATCATGATAGAGGGGGTGTTTGAAAAACGTTAGCCCAGATTAGGGATCCATGGGAGGAATATGTCAACTCGGCAATGAACTTGCGGGGTAGGTGTAGGATAGTGACAATGAATTAGTTAAGGGTAAGTTCGACTTTAGAGACAGGGCCGGAAGAAAGAAAAACTAGAAATAATGCTAACGTTCAGGTTGAATTTCCAGGATCGGATCTGATCGTTAAATAAAATTGATTAAGAATAGTGAAATGATTTGGTCCCGCGCCGTAGACGAAGCGGGTTACGGTAGGAAGGTCCTTGGCGCAGAGCTCCGGGACCTGGCGCTGGTTGGAGTCTCCATGGGGGAAGAAATTTTCTCATGGTATTTCGGGCAGTATGGGACCGGTTGCCCAACCAGCCAATTAGTTGAGGCAATTGGGTAGCTACAAGAAGTAGCGGCTCCAGGTTGAGGAACCAGCTATAACGGACTGGCGGGACTCGACATTGATAACCACATGTACCCCCTACATTGGCTGTGGATCATCTAACTCTGTGATTGAACACATGTGGATGGGAAGGGCCAGCAGCCGGGGTTAAAAGGGCAACCGCGAAAAGTAGTGGAAAAAGAAACTCAATCGGAATAGGATCCGTATAAAGACTTGCCTGTAATATACATGTCTGGAGTGGAGATGTGGACATTCAGATCCGATGAGGACGGACGATTGGAAGCATTAAAATGTCAATAAGGTGAATAATGAAACGTGTGAAATAGACAGAAAAATAAGAAATGAAGTTGTACTAAAGCGGCTCCTACACGATCAATATTTACACCAATATATTGCACAATATTTTATACAATAGTATTACTTAGCCAACCCACACGGTGCAATATTATTGCTCAATAAATTAGTTCGTGGGTTATACTTGTGTAGTCAACATGTGAAATAATAAGAAGACAGAAATGAACTAGTATGCGCAATATTGCCAACAGACGACGCAATATTGCCAACAGACGACGCAATATTTACTAGATTGCACAATAAAAGTCAAACTCTTTTGATTGACTCAATATATTGTGCAATCTTTCAATGTGATCTACATATGCTCAATATTATTGCACAATGCCAATTATTGTGCAATATATTGACGTAAATATTGATAGTGTAGGGGCGGCTTAAGAGCAATAGGCGAAAGAAGGATGTTGGGAATTAAAAATTGTAGGAAGGTAAATAAGCCACCTCCTAAACTGCCTGTTTTGAAGAGTGCATTTGAAGGCAAAGTGGACGGAATATAATTCCGGGGAACAGGAATATATACGATGATAGGAAACATGGGAATAAATTGATTGTGCGCAAAAAAAAAAAAAAAAAAAAAAAAATAGGGAGTGGATAATGCTAAGTCTCAGAGAAGGACCAGACAATGAAGAATCGGATATTACCCGTTTAAGGAGTAAGTGCAGTTGTTGACTGTTGACGGAGGGCACTGCAGTCGTGTTTATGCAGGAATAGAACACGTGACACTGCTATATATGAGGGCAGAGGGGAATGGGACGTGAGACGCTGACAGTATACAGTCTTATATGACGTCACGTGTAGCAACAAACAGAGCTTGGTAATTCTTCCGCCTGCAGAGATATTTGAATGACTAATACTCGCAATTGTAGAAAAGAAATACTAGCAATGCAGAGACTTGCACTAAATAAATCATTGAACTGTTTCGCTTGTACATGTTTCCATTTTTCGCCCGGAATCTCATCTTTAAGAAGATAATACAACAAAAAAGGTAAGATTTATGATATAGGCGTAACAGGCACGCTGTAGCGTAATTAGTTAAGACAGTATATGCAACAAGCCGGAAATATCAAGGATTTGAGACCGTTGAGGTTAGGATATTTAAACAGGCCTAAACGTTCTGGTCCTGGGATCGATTAGGTATCTAATTGAAATGAATACCTTACTGATTTTTGGGGGTAAAGACGACCGTCCCGCAGGGTTAACCCGAAAGACGCCTCGTTTCGATTGTCTAGAACGTGGGATGCTTTACCTTATATTGCACATAGGGCATACTAACTAACATCTATAATATGGTATATTTACCTTTTTTATAATATAACTAGTTAATACCCGGCGTGCGCTGCTCCGCCTAAATACAGTAAATTAAATATTGAGAGTTAATTAATCATATGCTAACACTGCGACAAAGTAAACATGGCGGTTGTTAGAGTAAATTTTTAATTTCAAATTTCAGGTAAACCCCATTTCTAACGGTAGGATTTCGCTGATTTTTTAAAATAATACATACCTCTGTTTATTTTAATACGATATTCCGAGTTTTGTTGTGAAACATCTGAAATTACGATTGCAAGGGCGATTTTTAAATTTTCGTTTCAGGTAATCTCCCACAGCTAATGATTTTAGAATATTATAGATAACGGCTAAACACTCGCAGCAGCTTAAACCCTGTTTATACAAATTTTCACGAAGATCGATTGAACGGTTTAGAACTCTATAAAGGACAAGCAGACAGACACATTCGTTTATATATATAACAATAGAAAAACAAATGGGTAGAAATTACTTACATTAGAATCAAATTACATAATAATGTACAATAACGTAGAATTTAATTCATTTTGTTTTTTTTGCGGTCCGGAACATTAAAATAACTGGCACGATAAATGATTGTTTCGCCAATTTAGGGATAGGACATCTAACCGTTGAACCCAATATTGATTAAAAAATGATGATGGTTGTGTTAAAATTGACACTTACTATCAGCAAGTCCCAAACAAGGAAATTGACATTTACTTCATTTACTCAAAAAATTATAGACTCCCGTTTAAAGGGACATAATAATATTCCAGGAATAAATAAATAAATAAAATAATGCACAATGCTAATAAATGTGTTTTTCAATAAATAAAGTATTTAAATTCCAAATATCCGACACTTACAACAAAAACCAGTTTGTATAAAACGCTAGCTAACACCTGCGCTGCTACGCTGAAAAAAATGAAAAATTAATGCGTTCTCATGATTAATTGAATAAACGGAGGGAAAAATAATTATAAATTTATATCGTAGTTATTATTAATGGGCGTTGAACGGAAAACTATTTATCCCAATTTCCTTGCCATAAATGAGCTGAAAGATGAAAATTAATGTGTTATGTTTAGTTGAACAAGTAAAAGGAAATATTTAGATCGTAATTATTTTTAGATAGCCAACCCCGAGCTGATTACCCGGCGTTGCCCGGGATTCTACTTATCCCGATCTTCTTGGCATAAATGAGCTGAAAGACGAAAATTAACGTGTTTTTATGTACAATTGAATAAGTGGAGGGTAAAATGTATATCGCAATTTTTTTATACCCCGTGCTGTTTACCCGGCGGTGCCCGGGAATCTATTATCCCGTTCATCTTGGCATAAATGAGCTGAAAGACGAAAATTAAAGTGTTTTTATGTCTAGTTGAATAAGTGGAGGGTAAAATTTATAATGTAAGTAGCGAATACCCGGTGTGCGCTGCAACACCTAAATTAATATAATGTTTCTTATGTTTAGTTAAAATGAGTACAAAAGAAAATAATTATAAATTTATATCGTAATTATCAGTTTTTTTGGTCGGATTAGAGGTAAATTGACCGGTTTACGAGTAATTCGATCGTTTTAGATGTAAATTCATCGGTTTAAGGGTAATTTTATCGTTTCCGAGGAGCTTGATCGGTTAGATTTTCTCTTTTATAGTAGTTTAATCGGTTTACTGGTAGTTTTGATCTTCATAGAGGTAGTTTGATTAGCTGCTGGTAATTTGGTCGTTATAGAGGTAATTTTATCGATTTAGGGGTAGTTTGGTCGGATCGGTAGGACTTTTTAGATTATATTTCTGGGTTAGGTTAGACATCGGTTAGGTCAGATCAGTTTAGGTTTGGGTAGGATATTAGGTTAGGTTTATTTAAGTTCGGTTCGGTTAATTCCGGTTTAGGTCAAGTTTTGGTCACGTTGCGGTCAGGTTTAGTTCCGGGTTAGGTCCAGCTTTGGGTTTGGGTTCTGGTTCGGATTCGGGTTCAGTTTGGTTTCGGGTTTGGGTTCAGTTTGAATTCAGTTTCGGTTTCAGTTTTGAGTTCAGTTATTCTTTCAGTATTGGTTTGGTTTGGATTCGGGATTCAGGTGTTAGGTTAGGTTCGGTTGGGTTAGGTTTAGTTTTAGTTTTGGTTCGGGTTAGTTTCGTGTTAGATTTAGTTTAGGGTCAGTGTAGGTTCAATTTAGGTTAGGTATAAGTTCGGTTTAGATTCGGTTAGGATCAATTTAGGTAGAGGTTAGGTTCAGGTTAGGTTTAGTTTCGGGTTAGATTCGTGTTAGGTTCAGTTAAATTAATTTTAGGTTAGTTTTAAGTTCGGTTTAGATTCGGTTAGGATCAATTTAGGTTGAGGTTAGGTTAAGGTTAGGTTCATGTTAGATTCCGTTTAGGTTCAGGTTTGTTAGGTTACGTTAGGTTCGGTCAGGTTGGTTCAGTATAAGTCAGTATAGTGCAGGTCAGGAAAACAATACATCATCATCATCATCATAATACTGCGGGAATTCTGAATGCGGCCCTTGCGGGCGGCTACAGCGTCCCTTTTGGGCGAATAATACATTTTATTAGACACCCGCGGGTTCCAAGGCATTGCATCATTGCATTGTATCCTCGCTAACTTTAAAAAATGGGCTGAAATGTTTAATGTTGGAAGGGTGGATAAGTGTTGCCAACCAAGACTGTGTCGTTCGGATGTTTAATGGTATTCTTGGTGTATTCCGGAGCGGTGAGCAGCTGTGATGTAATTGAGTGTATATGTAAATGAACTATGTCGGTCTCCGTGCAGTGAAGATTTAATACGGTGTGTAAATTTTGCTGTTTATATTTAATTTAATGACTCTTTTAAAATTATTATTGGGTTAATTATGCTATTGATATGACTTAACGGGGATGGTATAGGTGACCTAACCCATAGCCATGAGCGGTCACCCATCCAATGATTGGGACGGTCACCCGTCCGTCAGCCAGGCTCCATACTAACATATTGTGTCAGTTATTTAAATGTGGCGGACCACAGTGAGAACGAAATCAACCATAACTGTATTATTAGGTATGTTGTGGAATTCGACACACAAGTTATTTATATTTGTTTATTTTTTCTGATTTATTTAAAATATTAAATAAATTAAACGAATTTTAGTATCCTGTAGGATACTTTGCCAATTTGAGAATTAAGCTTCCAAAAAGCTACTTAAATGTGGCGGACTGCAGTGAGAACGAAATCAACCATAACTATTATTAGGTATATTGATTGTGTCATTTTTGAAGTTGTAGGAGTTGAATATCACGACTATCTTATAGCCTGTGTTCATACCGGGAATATCCTGAACATTTTACAAAAATCTCCATCACTATCGGATCAACGGTATGGCAGCGCATAAAGCACGCACAAAAAAAAACAAACTTTCATTTTTATATATTAGATTGAAATATACATAAAGACGAATCGAGAAAGGATGGTAATTGATTTAATTAAAATATAGTAATTCTCTCTATGTTTGCTTTCTTCTTAAGGCCTTCATAACACACATATTTTATGCTTCTCTGCAGCATATTTCAAGTTTGTTGTACTGTATTCCGTTTTATTTTAATTGCATTTGCTTGCTTTTTATTGATAATCGAAAACACAATATTACATAAATATCAGAAATGCTCTATTCGACAAAATCCAATTCCGTTTCTCGGAACTCTGAAAAGAAATTAGGAATATAAAAAAAAATTGACGAAGTTGTAATTTACAAATTCCAATAAATAACTCAAGATCACTTTATTGTATCCTATGTTACATCAGATTTTTTTACATAAATATGATGATTTAAAATTCTACACAGTCAACAGTAACATTTTTATCAGAGGAAATCAGTGTTATTTATTAAGGTTAAAATTATTATTAAAATATTATATTTTCTTGGAGAAGTACAGGTTTTGAGTTGAACAAGGAAAAAAATACAGGAAATTGCAAGGAAGTAAACACATACATGAATATATCATGGTGATAATTAATTTGTGTCGTTTAAATAGTCTCTCATATTCGGAAATGTGTTTCTGAACTCAATTATTTTGCAGTTTTTAAAATTGTTTTATTTTTTATATCATATACTATATTTGTCTTTCAAATCTTTTGATTCTACATGTTTTTTGATGTACATAGATGTGCTTAAACCCTTGTTCCATCTTTTCAAGAAATCGTAATCACAACTTTTATTACATTAATTTTTCTAACAATAAGGAAAATCTGTTCAAAATGAAAGCTTTGTTTAATCTTCTCGAAAAGACGAAACAGGTCAGATAATTAATTTCAATGAATATTGTGGATCTGAAAGATACGTAATTGACGAATTTTGCACAAATGACCCAATTATCAAAATGAAAACATTGAGATAGCCATCTCAGAGCATCCAAATAGGACTCTTCTAGTTTAGCAAAAATCATTCAAGTAACAGCTGCAATCTGCTGCTACCTAGCGGAGGTTAAACAAAAATGATATTTATTTTTATGATGAATACATTTTCAATTGGTTAGAATAAAAGTTACAGTTAACAGATTTTTGTTTTCCTGAATTGATAAAACGAAAAAAGTTACTGTTATAAAATTCAATAAACAAGAATAATGTACTGAATATTATCTTCTAGGGATATGACTTGTTTCTAAATTCAACATAAAAGCTTAAATTTAATTGGATTTGTAGGCCTGTACATCACACAGTCTGGGTTAATATCGCTGCCTCTTACGCAGTGGCCCCGATATAATCCCCGACCGGGAGAACTTTACTGGATGACGCTCTTTTTTTCGGAATTTTTTCTCAGTTGTACGACAGATTTCAGGAAACTTCAAAGGCCATCCTAATCATTATTGTCACATTTTCCACGTTCAATATAAATTTATCAGTGAATGGCGTGTTTCATATTAAATACTGTGTTGTCTCGGAGAGGCTCTGGAATGAACTGATGACTCGTTCGGAGAGGCCCATCATGGCCTTGTGTGGTCAAAAAAGTATGTGTATGATCTATAATTTAAAACCCCGCTGCTGACAGGTCGTGCCGCTGTAAGGCCAGTCACATGAGGCACGTAAAAGTACCAGTAAGATGAGAGTTAAACTATGATGGAGAAGAATAATTTGTAGGCCTACATTGTTTTACTGCTGACGATAATTGCTTATCCTACCGTACCTTAACCCGTCCAATTAATAATTTATCACAGTTTATGTTTTAGATTCTTGGGTCACATAGTCCTAATATAAATTATGTGTCAGTAAATGTAACATTTTAACTACAATTATAATTTAGAATTGTTTTAAATTGTATATCTGGGAGAAAGTGGATTTTCACATATGTAGAAGTAGGCCTACTGTATTTGATAACGGTGTAACTATTCACTTATAAGAAAGACTTATATTACTTATTCGTTTGCAATACATGTTCCAATATGATTAGGTCTCCAGCTGTTTCTTTACAGTGATAACCTGGGGGACATATTCCTGTAAATGTACAGTCAATTTTCTCTCCGTTGTTGTTGTTTCTGTTGATTCCGTTGTCTCCTGGCCTATGGAATAATATTGTACTTTAAATTACTTGGTTTTTGACTGATTCAGAAGTTATTTAATGAGAATATGTAATATTACAACAGGATTAAAATCCTACAAATTAAGCTTAAGAAGAAGACATAATCTAAACATTAATTTATACAAACCAAGTGCTACATCCAAGTCAACTTCTCACCACGGAGTAGCTCACCGGTGGACATTCACATAGAGCTTAACCCCTGTACAGGGAGGCCATGGCCCTAATGGGGACATACCAGGCTTTTATATATATATATATATATATATATATATATAATCGAAAGTTTTTATCTACTTTTCTTGGGGGTTTACTCAAGGGAAGAGATTTTCTCTTCTCCGTGAGAATAATTGGTTTCAAGATACATACATGAATAAAATGTAGTCTATGTGGTTAGAGAATATCATATCCCAGAGCAATTGTAATGTTCGTATTGGAAAAAAAATACCTTTGTTAAAAAAGATGTCTGGGGTAAAAAGATTGGAGAACAAGAATATTACAACATACACAATATAATATATATCTAAAATGGCTCAGCCCATTATTGAGCATTAGCCTCTCCTTTGTTAGGATTTAATGTAATTACGCTTATTTGTCCATGGATGTCATGAAAGGCATGCGGTCAAAATGCCGACCCAGTGAGACATCTAGCAGACAACTAAGTTATTACTAAGACTATTTAACTCATGCCCCAAATGGGAGTCAATAACCATTCACGTTACAATGATTTTTATTTACAACCAATCACAGTCGTGTTTCGCCTAGAATTTACCAACTAAAGTTTATAAGTAATGCCACGAGTGATTTCCAAATTATCGATAAATTCACTACTCACAAAGTGAGGAGTGAATTTATCTAGATAATTTGGAAATCAAGAGTGGCATTTGTTAGGACTGTTTAACGAATAAAATAAGCTGTTTACTCACAAATCATTGTTAACTATAGTTATTTTAAAATATTTATATATTTAATGTAAACGGCGATGTTTGAAAACAAATCAGAAATGTGAGGTTATGTTCATTCACTGCTGCTTGATCATATTATTTATTGCCAAATAAGTTCGCAATATTGTAAGAGTGCACCCAAGTGGAGAAATAATGAAACACATCAAACTATATATCATAATCAACATTACGGGTTATTCATTTATTTTTTTAGTAAACAACTCAGTAAAATCAAGGAATCTTTTCATTATTTGCTATATTCAATGTATTTGTTGGAGAAAAATTATGCTTTGGCCTGTTCAGAACATTAAAAAGGAGGAGCTTTCTTTATCACAAAGCAGGAGCTGATAAAGAGAAATCGATAAAGTGCGAGGTGAAACACGACTGTGATTGGTTGTAAATCAAAAATCATTGTAACGTGATTGGTCATTGACTCCCGTTTGGGGCATGAGTTAAATTGTCATAATAAAGAAAGCACCTCCTTTTTACATTCTGAATAGGTCATAGCTTATTTTGCAGTGACTGACTCTCCAAGAAATACGGCTACCAGATTGTATATATAGTGCATAAATGTCAACACATACCGCATGCGGGAGTTAATATAAAAACATTTGTAGCAATTGATTATACACAAAAAAAAAACACTGTTTGCACTTTCTTAAATGTATTTTTTCCCAGAAAAATATAATTGTCATATTTACATCATAGGACATCAGAAATGAATTAATATACAGTTTGATGTGTTTCATTTTTTCTCCACTAGAGGACATTCCTACAATATTGCGATCGATTGGCAATAAATAATATGATCTGGTTGCAGTGATGAACAAAAGAAGCAAATGAAGCGTACCGATCGTTTCTCATTTGTTTTCAAACATCGCCGTTTACATTAAATATATAAATATGTTAAAATACCTATATTCAAATAATGATTTGTGAGTAAAACAGCTTAATTTTATTCGTTAAATAGACGTAACAAATGCCAGTCTTGATATCCAAATTCTCTAGATACTTATGATAATGAGGTCGGTAAATTTTGCTTAGAGGCTTTTGTAATTAAGGCTTAGTGATCTTTTACGAACCTGAAAATATTCAAACTCAGGACCGAGGGGTTAAAGTTCCTCCGGAGGACTTACTCCTGGCTTTTCCATCCTAAAAAAATATATCGACAATGGCGGAATCCACGACTCTCGGGACCAGAGGCAAGGGCATTACCACTAGTCCACCGCGGCCGACAGTGTAATAGTATAATTTACTGTTTTTTTTAATGAAACATCAAGCAACTGGAAAATATTAACTAATGTAGAACTTAATGTGTGTAAAAAACTAGGAAGTAAATAAGATTAATAGTCATAAACTTAAGTCACAAGGAAATGAAAGTACATTAGGAACGATTTGACAATAAAATATCATATAAGTTATGTGATAATAAAATACAGATACAAAAGGAATAAGACATAAAGACATACCCAGGAAAATCTGATACAAAGTAGAGGATAAAATGAGGATATAAAACCTACGATTGGGTGAACTATTAAAACTAAACAAATTAGATAATTAAGGAGAAACTAGAGAATGTGTAAACTATTTGCATTATTATAACCGGTAGTTATTGAAAACACAAAGAAGCTAATATTAGTTACCTGAACAAATCAACGCCATAGTCACCAGCAAAATCAAAATAAACTTCATTTCTAGTTGTATCAGCTAATAAATTTTGCAATGGAAGTTTTCCTTAGCACTGATAATCCTTCGTTTTTTTTATAGACCTAAATATGTAAAACAGGCTGTCATTATAGGAATCCCCACTAGGGAAAGTACTTTATTTCAGTGTTCACCTCGCCACTGGATAGATAAGTTTTATCACCAGCACAATACTTGTTTTCCACATTTAACAGAAATTATGTACATTTATAAATTGCTGGAAAAACTGACATCTAATGAATGATGTTTTTCTATCTATGGCTATCTTAAGGTTTTACCGTTGCTGCCGTCTTCCCGTTCCAAACCTCCAAAGCCTACGATCTTGGGCATCTTCAATGTTTAGCCCTCTTGCTTGCATTACTATCCTCATGTTTTTCCTTCCATGTTAACTTTGGTCTCCCTCTTTTCTTCTTTCCGGTCGGTTGTCACTGATATAGTAGTTGTCGGCCATCGCTTATCTTCCATCCTTAAAATATATCCAACCAATTTAATTCCTTCTCCTCAATTCTTTCAATTAGTTTCCAATTTCCTTATTAGTGACATGTTCTAATTTTGACTTTCTGTCACTTCTGCGTAAATAATCAATTTCTAGAGCTATTACTGTTTTCTTGTAGCGTGAATGATTTTTTAGTTATTTAAAAACAAAGTGCTGTTTAAACGAAACTATTATTAAGAATGGTTTACATTAGGAGAGGACTACGCTAAACTGAAGTGACTTTTACCCACTGATGTGACATTATCTCATTGCAAAATAGTTTAATTGCACTTTTCGACGTTGATAACATAATATAAAAACTTCATTTTGTTGTAAGTATGATTACTGCTCGACTCAGAAACATTTAAACACTCACTAAATATTTCCTTAGACAATATAATATATAATCAATTGAGTTGGTGTTTTACTTGATGTTTACTGTTGCTTGAGATCAGTTGGAACACATTCATAATTTGTTAACATGTCTGAAGAAGGTACAGTGTACCGAACAGCTGTCACTGAATTATATAATAAATATGAAAATCAAATAAAACTACGTTTTATTTTATTTAATTAATAAATATAATATATAACTATGTTCTATTGTATGTCTGGCTTTGCTTGGCAAAAAGAGAGATGGAGATATATGCATAAGGGTAGATCCTTGAGTGTTTTCGTCCAGTTACAAAAGAAAGAACCCACCCGGTTTTCAGTTCTCGTCTTCCTCCTTATCCCTATTAAACATCTGGTGAAGAAATTCCGACAACACTGGTGCGAATGGGAGAGGTGAGTACAGCTGTCTCTTTCTACAAATTTCTTGCAAAGTTAAGCAAGACGAACAATAGGTCTATTTTTATTATTTTATATTTTGTCCTTTCTTTACCAAGTAGTTATAGTCCTGGCCACTCCACTGGGAAGCATAGGGCCTTTATAATAGTCGCCAACGCACTCTGTTGTTTGTCAATACCTAATTTTCATTTCAACTATCCCTGCCTTTTGAGCTTCATCCCTGATGGTATTACTCCATGTATTCTAAAAAACAATTCGAGTTTACAGTATTTCATGCCAAAAATTGTCAACAATTCAGGATTCGGCTTGATTTCATCCTGGTTTCTGCAATAAGAGGGTTTAAGAAGTGCAGGTTATCAGCTTATAGCTTCCGATTCCAGTGATTGGGGCTGACATCCGAACCTACTGCCTCAGTTCTTGAGGAAGAGTAGGGGCATTTCCTCCCCTAGTTATTAGCCATGGGTATCCCGCCAATACTCGCCTAGGCTGATTGCATTGGTAAAACCAATGGGCGATGGGATCGCCACTTCTTTACAAAGCCATTTACTTAATCAAATTATAGGTCATTATTAATATTATTATTATTATTATTATTATTATATTATTATTATATCATTATTATATTATTATTATATCATTATTTTAATATATGTTTTTGTTCTTTCCTTGCCATCTATATATTTGTAGCTTATGCCTTTTATTTTTAGCTTATGGTCTTAACTTCATATTAAGTGACATAAATAAACGTTAAAGCCATTGAATAATTTCCTATATATAAATATGTACAGAGTGAAAATTATTTAAACCGACAAACTCTGGGAGGTTGTAGGGGACACTAAAACAAATATTTTTCCCTACTGCTATTTTTTCTTATGATGATTATTTAAACCGGTACGCTCTTCAGTTGTCATGACTGCAACTGCTGTTGATGGTAGGAATTGTTTTGTCCACCAGTGTAGTAGTGAATTGTATCTGTTTACTAATGGAGCGATACACCTGGAGTGAGTACACACTGGTATGATTGGTGCGTACTACGTAGCGCACCACAACGGACGAACTGCACAGCAGGTTTATCAACAACAATATCCTAATCGCCGTATTCCGTATCATACGACGTTTACTGCTGTGTACCAATGTCTGCGTGAGACCGGGTCATTTAGCAGATTGCCTGGATAGGGACGCCGTCGCACAGTAGAATGCTGCGATTTGAGGAAGCTGTCCTGCAGCATGTGGAGCGAGATCCTTCAATCAGCACTCGTGCAATTGCGCGTAACATGGGGACGAATCAGACGAATGTAAGAAACGTCCTTCATGAGCAATTCTTACATCCATTTCACTTACAGCGTGTCCACAACCTGGAACCAGTGCATAATGCACCCAGAGCACAGTGTCCGCAGTGGTACCTGGAACAGTGTCAAATGCATCCTACTTTTCCATCCTCTGTGTTGTTTACAGATGAAGCAACGTTCGGGCGTGATGGAGACTTCAACATGCACAATGCGCATGTTTGGAATGAGGATAACCCACATACCACAGTTACTCACGCACATCAAGTGCGGTTCTTCGTTAATGTGCGGACCGGTGTTGTTGGGAACTGTTTTAATTGGGCCATATCTCCTACCTAGGCCATTAAATGGCAGGCACTATTACAATTTTCTTGTCAGAGCATTACTAGAATTGCTGGAAGACGTCTCGCTCCCTAAAAGACAACGCATGGTTTTCCAACATGACGGGGCGCCGGCACATTTTAGTCGTCGTGTACGTCGATTCTCGAACCAACTGTTTCCAGAAAAGTGGATTGGCAGAGGTGGTCCTGTCCCATGCCTGCTCGATCCCCAGATATGACCCCTCTGGATTTTTTGTCTGGGGAGAGATGTGCAACCTTGTTTACACAACTACTGTTGCATTAGAAGAGGATCTGGTTGCCCGGATAGTAGCAGCAGCAGGAGCAATTAACGATACTTCTGGAGTTTTTGCCCGTGTTAGAACATTATCCGCCAGTGTAACCTTTGTTTACATGTCAATGGAGGCATTTTTGAACCTCTACTGTAATTTAAGTAATTGCGTTGTGTTTATAATGTGTTTCTCTTGTAATAAAAAATGCAAAAGTGTTTGTTGGTTTAATTAATTTGCCGCCAGAGAAATCTTCCTCTACCGGTTTAAAATAATCCTCATAGGAAAAAATGGCATTAGGGAAAAATATATGTTTTGGTGTCCCCTACAACCTCCCAGAGTTTGTCGGTTTAAATAATTTTCACTCTGCATATATAGCCTATATATATATATATATATATATATAAACCCCAAAAACTAACAATAATTGTTAAATTGTTTTTTATACATGATATAAAGTCGCCTCATTAGATTAGTTGCTTCATTTTACGTATATTTTATTTTAATTGCAGCTCATATCTTAGATTAGATTAGATTTATTTAGCCTGGTGGAGTTAAGGCCATGTGGCCTTCTCTTCCACTCACCAGGACAAACATATATTACATCAGAATATTACAATCTCAATTAACTCTAATATTTAATATTAAATAAAAATGTGATCAGAAAGATAATATCTATTATATTACGATCTATAATGCAACCAGTTAATGTTAGTTAAAATTAAGACTAAAACTAATAATAAAATAATGTATACAAGCAAGACATATTAAATTGTCTAATGTATATAAAAAACAAAGAAAATAATGCGATATAGAAAACTAATTTTACGATTATACAATATTTAAAGCAAAGCAAGAGAAAATATTTGTTAATCTGTATGTATTAAATGTATTGTTAATATACAGCATGTTTTTGCACTCTTAAAATGTTAAATATATCCGAAGTTCTGATCCTGCATTTTGGGAAGCATCTTCTTCTTCTCCTTCTTCTTCTTCTCCTTCTCCTTCTTCTTCTTCATGAAATTAGACCTTTTGACCTGTTTTCACATCAAGTGGGCTTTATGAATCTTCCCATCTATTAAATGGGCGTCCAACACATCTATGTCCTATTGGTTTGTACTTTAGTTACAGCTGGGGAATTCTATCTATAGGCATTATTTTAACATGTTCATACCAGTTGTTTCTCATATTGTCATATTTTAATTACATAAATACATTTTCGTTAATAAAATTATAGTAAGTGCAGATATAGAGATATTTCTGGAACTAAAGAATTTTTAACCAGGCCCACTTAATAGGCTAGTTGTAGAAAACCCTCCCAGCCAATATCCTGTTTATTTTAACAAAACTTGATCTTAAGGTAAGTATTTTGAATTTAAGAAAAATAATTATTTCTTTCACTGAAATTGAAAATTAAAATATGACCTTCAAGATCATATGATCGTCAGTAGCTTAAAAGTAAATGTATTTCTTTGCCAAAGACTTTTTTATTTAACTACGAACCTGTCTGATTACAATGTATTTGGATTGCATGAAGAGAAAAAAGAAGTTTAAATTGTTAATAAAAATTCTTCTTCGTTTTCTTGTGGATTCCAACACAGGGTCATCTACCCATTTTCTAAACCGTTGTTTTTGGGTCACCATATAATCTCCCACAGCGTGTATTTATATGTTCACAGAAACAAATTAAGGACCCTATCTAACAAATAAGTGTAACAAAAACGGGTCTAAATAAAATTACTATATTTCCGTTCCTTTCCTTCTTGCTATCTCACTAATAGACTGTTAATATTCCTTTCTTGGCCTTCCTATCATCTTCTTTTTTCATTCTTGCTTTATATGCCTGTTCAGTTTTTCTTTTTATGTATTTTTAAGAAGCAGAAAGAAGAATCAGAATCTCAGATATTTAATAGTAGAAGGATATAATAATAATAGTAATGATAGATGGATCATGAATATTAGATTGAAGTTTTATAAAACATTGGCAGTTCCTGCATTTCTTTATGGGAGCGAAACTTGGGTAATGACCAAAAAATTGCAAAGTAGAATACAAAGCGCAGAAATGAACTTCCTCAGAAGAACAAAAGGCTGCACAAGATTGGATCGGATAAAGAATGAAGATGTAAGAACAGAGTTAAATATATATATCCATCGAATGAGAAAATCAGAGAATATAGAGGGAAATGGTTTACACATGTGGAAAGAATGAATGTAACAAGATTACCTGGAGCAGCATTCAACTACAAGCCAAGAGGCTCAAGGAATGTAGGAAGGTTAGTGAAAAGATGGACAGAACGACTGTGAGGCGAAACAGGCAATTTTTGCCTAGCCCGTGAAGTGAAGAAGAAGAAGAAGAAGAAGAAGAAGATAATAGATCATCAGTTGATTAATGTCTTTGATATCGTCCGATTCCTAATAGCCAATTTTGTCGGTCCATCCAATCTTCTGGTTGTAGATGTTTCTCCTTCATGTATATATGACTCGTCTTCCCTCAGGTTTCCATTCCAAAACACATTTTGGTAGCCGATCCTCTTCCATTCGCTGGGCATGTCCGTGCCATCTTAATTGCTAAGTTTTAATAATCTAAAATAGTGTCTTCAATCTTCATTTTCTCTCTTATAACTGAGTTCCTATTTTTTTTTCTCTTCTTGGAATTCCTGCTGCCCTTTCTATAAAATCCATTTCTGTGGCCAAAATATACTTTTTTTTGTTTTTGTTGTTAATGGCCAAAGTTCTGCTCCATAAGTAATGTTGCTTTTAACAATTGTATGATATGTATTAATTTTATTTGTATTACTTATAATAATAATAATAATAATAATAATAATAATAATAATAATAATAATAATAATAATAATAATATATAATAATAATAATAATAATAATAATAATAATAATAATAATAATAATAATAATAATTAATAATAATAATAATAACAATAATACCATATAAATATAAGATTATTATTTAAAATATGAGAAAATAAAATAAGACTTTTTTTAGTTTTACTATCATATTTTATTAAACTGCAAATTATTTTGATCCACTAACACATTGACATTGTTGAACCCGGAGATTCATGGCCGTGCGGACATAAACTCCATGCATTCCTTATCCTGAGCTAATATTCTTCAATTATTCCCTGTCTCCTTCAAATCAGAGTTAATGTAATTTTCCCCACCTCATTCTTAGCCTACCTACTGGGCATTTTCCTACCGGTTTTCCTACAAGAATTTTCTATACCACGCTGTGTCATTCCAGATTCGTGCCATATGTTCTACCCACCGCGGTATATGACACTTAACAGTTCTTATTACTTCTGGTTTCCCATAAAACACGGGGCTCACTGTAATATTATTCTCCATTCACCTGTGCGTTACCATACTTAATTCGCAGCTTTAGTTTATTGTATTATCAACTGCGGTATTAAAACAGTCAGCTTAGTTCACATTGGAGGCACGACTGTTTTCATAATTATGTTTATAGATGCTTTAACATCTAAGAATATTTGCCTTAATATTTTATCTAATAGGCTTTTAAAGTTATAAATTCCCCTGGAAAGGTCAGCAAGATGGTACTGTACTTGCCACAGGCAGCGTTATCATCCTTTAACTTGGTGGATAGGCTTGCGAATGACATTTCCTCCATTTATGTTGATTGGAGGGTGAAATGTTAGACAGAAACGATATAAATATTTCGATTTTATTATTTATGGTAGGATTGTAACATTCTTATGCAACATGTGATCCTGTATGATACTCAAAAATTTGTTTTTGCTTACGCTTGTTCGCCTGTTCGACAAATCGGTAGCTCATGTGAAGAAGCGGTTGACATTCTGGTAGGAGAGGGATACGTTTTTGCAACCCAGTTTTGAAATATAATACCTTCATTTTGAAATGGATAGTTGTTGACAAATGAGGCTAATTTTGAAGTAGTATCTGAATTGAAATACCTAGAAAAAATAATTACAAACAGGAATGAAATGCAGAATTTAATTAAATATAGACTTAAATTTTGAAATGCATGCTATTTTACTGGGACTTCTGTCATCCCAAACTGTTTAAAAAAGTTACGGCTTTGAACCTATGGGTTATATAGAGAAAATGAGTTAGTTATTAGGTAGTGCCTTCATTTCGAAGTTCCTACTCTGCATTTTTCCTCGGGTTGCGAATGGAAGGACCCTGCGCTGTTTGTTGGCGGAGTCGAATATTTGGAGTCCCTTAAACATTCAAGAGCACATATTTGTCATTAAAATTTATCTTCAATCGCTTACATTTATTAATAAAAGATCTCCTTGTGCAAGTAAACATCTAAGACACATTCGTTAAGAATCTTGTGTTAATAGGTTTTAATTATTTTATTTTATTTTTTATTTATGAAATTTCTCTTCTTAGATTGTCTTACAGTTCGTCTAAGCTACACTTTTTACTCCGATACACTACTTTCTTTAATATCCCCATGAATAGAAATCTCATAGGTAAAATATGGGGATCATTATAGTTACGAGGAAAACTCCAATCTTAGATTTGTCACTAGAGCGAGGAATTATATGAAGAAAATTATACTAAAATATGAAATCATAATAACAAAATATGAAAAAAATATGAAAATTAGGACACACAAATATTATGAAGCTACTATTTTTTTTAACTTTTTACATATATTTATATACACAAGCCCTGTATAATTTATGGGTATACATACCAGCACACAAATGAGACAAGAAGACCTTTTTGTAGCTAAATGGTGGGTTTCACTGTATTGCAATTTTAATTAATTTTTCATTAATTCCGACTCAATATAAAATGTCATGTTCATGATTTGAAGCAATTCTAATGGCTCACGTTGAACTGTAGTTGTTTGAGAAATCACGCGCTAACAAGCCGGAAGGTCGTGGGTTTGAGTCTCAATGGGGTCAGGTTTTTAGCTGGACCAAACCTTCTGGCAGCATAATAGCCCTAGGGTCTACTCAGCTCTTAATTTAAATCAGTACCAGACGCATGTTCTGGGACAAAGGCAGCCGTCACACAGGACTGAGAATCAAGTTTGTCTGGAAATGTGGAAGTCTCAACATCCATCTACCCCAAGGGCCTCCCAGGCCCGTAGTTTTATACTTTCAATAAATTAATACTGGGCTTATATAAAACACGATCGATTAATTTATCCAATGATATTTAATTACGAAATCCAAACAGAATCAAAAAACAAAACATAGTAACCGTAGTAACATACTTCCATCAAATAGACCACTGACAAAATTTAGAGTAGGAACAGTTTGGATGACTTCTGTTTACCTTGCATAAAGATAATGAATTCCAGTATATGTAAATGTCACAATAACATTATATTGGATGAATCAGAGCACACGTAGACCAAGTCCCATCTAACTCACTGGCACGAACAAACCCGTAGGTTCATACATCCCTATCCTGAGCTAATGTTTTTCAATCATTCCCTCTATAATCTAATTCCCTCAAATTATGGTCAATGTTATTCTCCCACTTCATTCTTGGTCTACCAACTGGGCGTTTTCCTATAAGAAGCTTCCATGTACGTCTTTCATTCCCCCATCCGTGCCACATGTCGTGACCATGGCAGTAGACCAAGTACTGTATGGAGAAACAAGATGTTAAAATGGATTAATCCACAAATAATTCTAGGGAGTATTTCAAAACTCTCTTTGCAATTACAATTATATTTATTCCTATACATTACACGTATGAACGTGTGAAATGTAGTTAGAATTATTTTAACATTAGTTTTTCCATGAAATTTGCCCGAGCACAATATGGTATGCATATGCTTTGAAAAATCAAATTATCAATTCTGTTCGTAATACACAAAGGGGTTCTATGCTGTAGATTTATTGCACAAAAAACTTCAATCCTTAAATAAGAGTCCTCTGAAGAAAATGTATCGGCCTTTCATGCCCACCATTGAATTGCGACACAAATGATCTGAATTACTAATGAGGTTGCTAAATGAAATGCCACTTATTCTACAAAACTACTATTGCTGCTACTGCAGCTGCTACTACCACTGCTGCTGCAGCTGCTACTACCGCAGCTGCTACTACCGCTGCTGCTGCAACTAGTAATGCTGCTGCTATTACTACTACTACTGCTGCTACACACTACTGCTGGCTGCTACAACTACTACTGCTGCTACAACTACTACTGCTAGTACTACTACGACACTTGCTGCTGCTGCAACTACTAATGCTGCTGCTACTACTACTGCTGCTGCTGCTGCTACAACTACTATCCTACTGCTGCTATCAACTACTACTGCTACTACTACTACTACTACTGCTGCTACTGCTACTACTATGCTGCTGCAGCTAGCTACTACTACTTGCTGCAGCTGCTGCACAACTACTAATGCTGCTGTCAACTACTACTGCCTGCTGCAACTACTATGCTGCTGCTACTACTAATGCTGCTGCAACTACTAATGCTGCTGCAACTACTAATCTGCTGCTACTACTACTGCTGACCAACTGCTGCTACTGTGCTGCTAGCTACTGCTGCTGCAACTACTACTCTCCTACTACTACTCAATGCTGCTACTACTACTACTACTGCTGCAGCTGCTGCTACTGCTGCTTCTGCTACAACTACTGCTGCACTACAACTACTGCTGCTACTACTACACACTGCTGCTGCTGCAACTACTAATGCTGCTGCAACTACTAATGCTGCTGCATGCTAATGCTGCTGCAACTACTACTGCCTGCTGCTACAACTACTACTAGCTGCTTACAACTACTAATGCTGCTGCAACTACTAATATGCTGCTGCTGCACTACTACTGCTGCTGCAACTACTACATGCTGCTGCAACTACTAATGCTGCTGCAACTACTACTGCTGCTGCAACTACTAATGCTGCTGCAACTACTACTGCTGCGCCACTACTAATGCTGCTGCTGCAACTACTAATGCTGCTGCTACTACTACTGCTGCATGCTGCTTACTGCTACTACTACTGCTGCTGCTGCAACTACTAATGCTGCTGCAACTACTAATGCTGCTGCAACTACTAATGCTGCTGCAACTACTAATGCTGCTGCAACTACTAATGCTGCTGCAACTACTAATGCTGCTGCAACTACTAATGCTGCTGCAACTACTAACTGCTGCCTACTACTGACTACTGCTGCAACTAGCTGCTGCTGCAACTACTAATGCTGCTGCTACACTACTAATGCTGCGCTGCCTGTACAACTACTAATGCTGCTGCTACAACTACTAACTGCTGCTGCTACAACTACTATGCTGCTGCTGCAACTACTAATGCTGCTGCTGCAACTACTAATGCTGCTGCCACTACTATATGCTGCTGCAACTACTAATGCTGCTGCAACTACTAATGCTGCTGCAACTACTAATGCTTCTGCAACTACTATGCTGCTGCTACAACTACTACTACTGCTGCTACAACTACTATGCTGCTACTATACTGCTGCTGCTACAACTACTATTGCTGCTGCTACGACCATATGCTGCTGCTGCAAACTACTAATGCTGCTGCAGCTGCTCCTAATGCTGCTGCTACAACTACTAACTGCTACTACTACGACCACTGCTGCCTGCTTCAACTACTAATGCTGCTGCTGCAACTACTATGGCTGCTAGCTGCAACTACTACTGCTGCTGCTGCAACTACTAATGCTGCTGCAACTACTAACTGCTGCTGCAACTACTAATGCTGCTGCAACTACTAATGCTGCTGCAACTACTAATGCTGCTGCAACTACTAATGCTGCTGCAACTACTAATGCTGCTGCAACTACTAATGCTGCTGCTGCTGCTACAACTACTACTGCTGCTGCTACAACTACTACTGCTGCTGCTACAACTACTACTGCTGCTGCTACAACTACTACTGCTGCTGCTACAACTACTACTGCTGCTGCTACAACTACTACTGCTGCTGCTACAACTACTACTGCTGCTGCTACAACTACTACTATGCTACTACGACCACTGCTGCTGCTGCTGCTGCTGCAACTACTAATGCTGCTGCAACTACTAATGCTGCTGCAGCTGCTCCTACTGCTGCTGCTACAACTACAACTGCTATTACTACGACCACTGCTGCTGCTGCAACTACTAATGCTACTACTACTACTACTGCTGCAGCTGCTGCTACAACTACTACTGCTACTACTACTACGACCACTGCTGCTGCTGCAACTACTAATGCTGCTGCAACTACTAATGCTACTGCTACTATTACTACTATACTACTATTATTATTATTATTATTCTTATTCTTATTATTATTATTATTATTATTATTATTATTATTATTACAGTGGAGGATATTGGTATAAAGGCACTAACTTTTAATAGTAAAACAACCTGAAGTATTTATGCAAATACCGTATGTGTGTCATAGATTACATATAATTATCTGGGACATAATTTCATACAGGTCTCCATATTTTGTATTTATTATATACGTAAATATTACCAAAAAAACTCAAAAAACGCTGTCCTATGGATGGAAATAGGTATAAAGGCAGGTCAACTTCTGGCTCTTACAGAGACATAAATGTAAACAAAACACTGCAGTTACACGGAGAAGACATGTCTGTGAGCATCGTTCATCTGTTACAAGTCAGTAGTGCGTATTTTGTGTGTAACGGAAAAACGATACCTTTCCGGACATAAGTTCTTATGTTAAATTTAATTTTCTTGATCCCCTCTATAAGTTCTCAGACTCTGTAAGGGAAATTTTAGACTCGCCCTGTATATATTCCGACAATATATCATAGGTTAAACTCTAAGTTTCTGCAACCATTGTAACAACTGGTTCTTATCAGAATTGGAAATATGGCAATGTTCTCTTCAAAGATTTAAAGTCAAAATAGACTGAGAATGTGACTGCCTATATACAGAATCTCATCAAACAGTACAATACTTATTTTTTTATTGTACCATATTCGGAAATCATCGTTTCGAACTGAAATTTGAACTTGTTAACTGTTGTAACTTTATCACACCACATCAAGCATTCTCAAGAGATGTGATCTATTTCTGACACTGCATGCTATATAATAGATCAATTAATTGCAGCAACCGAGGCTTGTAATATGCGATCATATAATCATAACAGTTTAATGAGTTTTAATCAGCAATAGTATTTTTAAATTTGTAAGTACGAATTATAGTGGAGTTAAATCTTGCCCTATGTATTAAATGATTACAATAGTATATTACGATGCGAGGTTTGGAAGTGGTTTTTACAGAAGCGAGGATATGATTAAAACCGAGCGATAGCAAGGTTTTTAATTTCCGAGATTCTGTAAAACACTTCACAAACGTGCGTTGTATATTATTTTTTGCGCGATGGTGTTTTCAAAATAATAAATAATAGTAAAATAATAACATATTTGTTGGAAATATTTGCGTTCATTATAAACAACTGACTAACGTTAACAGTGTGGTCAATGTTTTTACGGTAAATGTCGAAAATAATTTAGTTTAGACTACAGTAGGCCGTGACACCAATGAGTCATACAATGGCGGCAAGTAGGAATTTATTTTATATTGTTTCAGATAAAGTTCAGTTCATTTAAAATGCAGTAATTTGTTTGTACAATGTATATTAACACTACCTTTTGGATACATTTTTGTATATACATTGTACGTAGTATACATAAAGGGCAGTGGTTTTACTTCCCGCACGAGGAGGTAATATGTAATATTACAGTATAATTATTTAGGTTGGCAACCCCAAATTTAGGGAATTTGAACATCCAATCATGGTCGCCATTGCTGTAAGTACGACAGAATGCACTATCGCGCAAAAAAATAAATTCACTTACATTTTGTAAATATGTACTGCGTGTATATTGGTTTTTACTTATGTTTTATAGTAGTAGCAGTAAGACTTTATTAGGCTTTTGACTGTCGGTATCAATAAAATATTTAATATTAATATAAAATATATAGAAAAAATACAATTACATTATATATTAATTATGTTAAGTAGAGTTATTAAGTAGCATATTATATTACATAATGATATTACCCTTTGATTACGTATGTATTTATTCACGAATGAGCGTTGTTCTTATTTTCCGTGTTTTGTCCAGAAATGTATCCTCATTTATCTAAATTTCTGGGTTTATCATTAACTCGTAGGATACCAATCATTCGCGATTTGAAATTAGAAATATTTCCGCTAACAAATGACCTCCAATATTCTAAATCGTTACATTTTCCTAATAGGCCTATATGAATTTCGTCTTCAGTGTTCGCGCACATTGAACATATTCGCATGTCGTGCTAGTTGGCAATTTTTAGAAATTTCATTACCTCAACCTAAGTCAAGCAAGCTAGTATCTCTCTTTAAATCCTGGATTGAATACATATGATTCTTTTCCCCAAACATGTTTCAGGTATCTTTTTAAACACACTGAACGTTTTCCCGTACAATCAGCGAAAATGTCTTGTTTGTTAATATCTAAATACCTCCTCCTTATTTCTCTCCACTCTTGCAATTTTCGGTCTTTTAGTGTCTATGTTCATTTTTTCACGCTTTATATTAGATTGAACTGTATCTGTCTATGTAACGGAAGCTTTCAACACGATTTTCACCCACTTAAAACATTGGATCGACTTTAAGTATGTATACTTTTAAGGGACCAATGACAATACAATAATTTAGTAATTTTTTTTCTACGATCCTGACCAGGATCATCAGGACATCAAACAATTAAAGACCGGTATAATAGGTTGCGGACGTATGGACTTTTTTAATCTATTGTTGTGGTAGCTCAGTTGGTAGAGTGGTGGGCTGTAGTGGTAGGCCTATATAATTTCAGTAATGTATAGGTAGCTGGTTCAAATCCGGCCCGGAGGATTTTTTCTTCAGAAGAGTATTACTTTTGGCTCATACTACAATAGTATGGAATTTAAAGATATTTACATTTTTAGAAAACCAAACTAAAAAATAAAAAATAAATAGGCCTAATAGTTTTAAAAACTAAAACAACACGCTTTATTAGAGAACCGAACTAAAAAATGAAAAGTAATTTTAATTTCCAACACGCTTGGGATAGAATTAAAATGGTCAACAAAAAAATAATCTACACATCTAGAATAAACTAGTGTTATCTACAAAAACATAATTTTACCATCAAAAGCGTGGGGTACTCTATATCAATTAATATATTTGATAATAAACAGATATTGGTAAAAGTAAAGTCTCTAAGAAGAAAACGTAAAAACCATAAAAAAAACACCCCACGCTTTGATGGTAAAACTATTTTTTTTGTGGATAACTCTAGTTTTATTCTAGATGTGTTGAGATGATTTTTTTGTTGACCACTTTAATTGTATCCCAAGCGTGTTGGAAATTAAAATTATTTTTCATTTTTTAGTTCGGTTTTCTAATAAAGCGTGTTGTTTTATTTTTTAAACTATTATTTTTATTATATAGATCATGTTACATGTAGAATCTTGATATATCACTCCAAAATAAAGTAGGATAGTAGATCGAATATGGAATATAGTAATAATAATAATGATAATTAGAATAAATTTTAAATTATTATTATTGTTATTGTTATTATTATTATTGTTATTACTATTGTTATTGTTATTGTATTATTGTTATTATTGTTGTTATTATTGCTATTATTTTTATCGTTATTATTATTTTTGTTGTCGTTGTCGTCACCAGGGAAAGTACCTTGGTTGGCACTGTAGTGCTCTATAGTGAGCACAAGTTAACTGAAGCTGGAGTATGCATGCGATGTGACGGCGCAAGACAGCAACGCAGTTGCAGTGCATGCGAGAATCAACAGAATACAGATGCAATGGTTCTGTGTGTAGTATACTTCATTTCCCAACCAACTAAAGTACTTCCCTGATTATTACATTGATAACTAAGTTACTAACAATATCGAGTCAACATTTTTAAAATTCATTTCGAAATACCGTTGAGGTCACTATGTACCAATACAGAAGCAGAAGATGGAACAAATGTTCCAAAAGGCCTTTATATTTACTACGTTACAAAATTGAGGACGACTGAGATCTCAGGTACTTATTTTATAGTTTAATGATACTATCGACTCCAGAGGTTCATAGACTGTGGACACACGTTGCCTATTCATCACTATCCTGAGCGATATTTTTCAGTTATTCATTATAGTTTTTCCGACATTATCATTGGTTAATGATATCCTCTTACCTTGTTCTTGACTTACGTACTTGGGAATTTTCTCTCTGACTTACCGACAAGAGTTCTCCGTTCCCCTCTCTCATTTCACAATCGCACTACTACATATCCTGCCTTTCGCAGGCCACTAGATTTAACTTCTTGACGTCTTAAATTTATTAACATTAATTAATTATTAATTTGCTCTCATATCTTAAAATAAATTATAATTATGATTGGTTCCCTTGTTTTTTAATTTAAAGTTAACGATGATGATGATTTAGGCCTACCATTTTTCGCCTGGTTCACATGTTGCTATATAGAATAAATCTCCAGGCCAGCGTACACAGTGGTAACCTGACGGGCACGTATCTCCTCCATCAGAAAGTATGGCACAGAGAGTAACTTCTTTTAGTGTTGTTGAAGTTGATTCAGCTGTCTCCTCACCTATGGTAAAAAACATAAAAATACTGATGATGCCATGCCTGGAAGCGTGTAGTTTATGGGGTGACATTAATGCAAGAAGACCTAATGGAGTGAAAAGGTCACAAATGAATAGTTTGTAATAAATACAAAGAGAATAACAATATATTTTATTTTTCAAACAAGACAATAAATGTGGTTGAGTGCGTATAATGTACGTATGACTAATCTCAATGTCTTTTTTTAACATATGTTAAAAAAAAGAAAGTGCGATTGCTTTCAACAAAAGTGTATTCAGGTGACGAACACAGCAGTAGAAACACATTGCTTATTGGATAAGCTTACATAAAATCCTAGATGCGTTATAAACTTAGATTCTATTTATGAGAAAGAAACAAAAACTATGATTTTTCAAACATACTTAAACATAGAAGTAAAGTATTGAATTATACCAACAAAGAAGAGAAGATGCAAACATCACCTGACTGGCTCTCCGGCATATAAGAGATGTGGATCATTTGATACACTGAAACACTAAATAACTAATTGTGGAAATTCGAGAAAAAAATTGCACAAAACAAAACTACTTGCACATAGGCTATATGACCGATATCGTGTTTGATCGGTATAAAATTTGTTGACATATCCTAACAGAAAACAACACCTTTGTAAAATTTGGAATACAATATAATGTTTACATTATCAGTTGATCACTTCGTCATAGAACACAGAATACTTTTTTAAACAAGTTAAAAGAAAGATGCGAAATAAGACAACATACTTTGTTAAAATTCTCTTTACGTAATTAAAAAATGAATTGAATCTATTTTTATGTTATGTAATAGTGTATGCCTCACTGGGCACGGAAAATTTGGCCAATATCTACACAGATTCAACATCATAGAAAATGCAAGCTGTAATTATGGAATTAGCAATCAAAGTGTAGAACATATTATATTTGATTGTCCATTGTTCTGGAATGAAATATTTGAAATTATGTCTTCTAAATAACATCGCCTGTTTAAGTAAACCACCCATTACAGAAGTGATTATGACAGAAAAGAACTACAGACTTTTAATGTTTTTAAAAATAAACGTCATAAAAAAATTAAGTTTAGATAAAAGAAAAATTATGTAACGACACAAATTTGACAAAATATAACCCTAATGTACCTTCGGTGAAATAGGGTTTATACGTTTTGGATAATTAAAAAAATAGTGTATGCCTTTGCTTAAATTTGTTTAATCATAAGGATACTAAAATGTGGTTTTAACCCTTAAATTGGCAAAACACTGACTGACTGACTGACTGACTGTCTGAATAAGGCGAAGTTTAGCTTCGCTCAGTGAGCTGCGTATGTTAGAGCCGACTAGGGCTCTTTGGCAGCTGTAGATAGTGGCTATCGTTACAGCGTTTTAGTTCACTTAATCTGAGCCTACTTGGCGGCGCCAGTATTTGCGTACCGATGATGATGAAAATTGGACAGAGATTTGGGATGTGATGACCTGAAGTAGGGCATCAAAATCCACACTGTCTTCAAGCCGAGAGTCGGAAATCCAGAAGTGTGGAATGAGTCACGCCATTCCAGGTAAGAACACATCGCCAAATCTCTGGCTGGATTTAATGAGGGTTATATCGAGTAAATGTTTTTTATGTACAGCACGCCGCTGAGGCAAGCGTACCATACTGCATACCAAAGCATTTGTATGCAAAGGTGTAAATGTATACATCTTGGTTACATTTTAGCCATTATCACTTATACACATATTCACCAATTGTGACGGGATCAACAAGCGCTCCATTGGAGATTTGAAGTCAGCCAATATAGGCTGGAAGTCTTGGAGTGACTGTTGTGCCTGTTCAGTCATTAAGGGGTGAAATACAGGCTCCGTCGGTGCTCAAGCAGTGCTACGATCAATGCGTTGTTGAGCTTGATTGTCATAACTTATTTGGTAAAACTAGACTAGAATAGACTATGTGGTGGAAGCTGGATCACTTTTCCAAAACGCATCCCTCCTCCTAGCCGGCCAATGATGAATCCAGTTTCTTGGATGCATCCTCGGCGGCCGAGAAAGGAACCGTATGGTCCATGAACCATCCTTCCGGCTATTTTAGGGATTTATCAACACTCTTTAGCCCTTTTGTGTATCGTCAGTGTAGATAGCGAGCGTATATCCTAGTGCCGACCATAACCAGCCGTAGATCGGGAGACAAAGATCCAGCCTGGTCGGACATTAACAAGCCTTGGTGACATTGGTCATAGCTGATGATCTAGTTGATGTTCTCGCCGATATTCCATGCCGCCAACAGGAAGACCGCCACCGCCGTAGAAGCCGCCAACCCCCAAAGGGGCAAGAGCGGGAGGGTAAATCGTCATTCCAATCAGAAACGGCTCTTTTCGGATTTGGCTGATCTGTTGAATATTTTAGAATTTTGAAATTTGTTGGACATTTATATTTTACTGGTGGACTCTAGGGGACCACTCCGACATTTGTCTTAGCACCAAGGGAAACCACCTAAACCCTTGGTAGAGTGGCTTGATTTAATAATAAAAATTAAAACCAAATTGATCAGCATTTTTGGCTCCAATGCTAATTAGCCATAGGAGTCACTATTTAAAGGTGTATCAGGGCACTTCCTATTTTCATTGTATGTTGTCATACACTCTACTATGAAAGTGCGTTTTTTTATCTAGTTCGGCAGATATAAGTACCGAATCTGGATCACTTACTAGTTCCTTAACTAGTTTGTCTATTACTTCATTCGTAATTAGACCATTTCTTTTAGAGAGGATGGTTTGAACCGACCTACTCTTTTTTATCGGAGCCATGACCGTTTGAGTGCTTATGGTCTTTTTTTTTGGGTTCAGGTGAGATTTTGGGCTCACCTAAGGCCTTGAATTGCAAGGTCGTTTCTTCCCGAGCCTTGATGATCCCGGTACGTTTCTTCTTTCTTAGCTTAGCGCTAGTTACAGCGCTAAGATGGGTGTTCTGGACGTTCTCAGGCCGAAGAACAGCTGGCTCTATCTGGTCTGAGTTGTTGGGCAAGACAGTAGGAGCAAGCTCCGCCAAGACTGTCTTATTTCTGGTAGCAGAAGTGACCTGCACTACCTTCTTTTGCAGACGTCGATATCCATTTTCACTTTGTAGTGAAGGAGCCTACGAAGCTGCAATAACTCAGCGATCCTTGGATCATCCCTCAGAGTGACCACAAACATGGGCAATGGACTCTTGGTCTTTCCGGACGTCATGTTGACAACCTTCAAGGCCTCGAATCCATTGGCCTTCAAGTCTCTCTGAATGTAGGATGGTTCAATGACGTGGTCAAATCCTTTGATGACTACTCTTCGTGTTGTAGTGAAGCCTTCTTTTTAAACGACTCACTCTCAAATTACCCATCACTAGTCAGTATACGGTAGTAGTTTACATTTGATACCTATAATCCAGTATTAAAATTAAATAAGAGTATGGAATAGTAAAGGGTGGTTTTAGATCTTAATTATAACTTAGAATAAGCGCCTCTTAAAACCAATCAGCGGTATTTTTAAAACCAACCTTTTACAATCTTTATAATGATCCCTTAATTATCAAAATGAAGACATATAATTTTAAAAGTTAAATTATAAAACGAGTTTCACTAATTTTTAAAAATGGATTTTATCCAATCTCCATTGAAAATCTCAAGTTATTCCTTACCATTCCATACCCTTATTTTATTTTTATACTGCATTGAGTACAAATATATATTTTGGTGTGATTACCTTAAGTTTTCTGCTTCACATTTCTTGTTCATAACTCCTCCATAACCAAGCAAATATCTTCGTTTAATTTTACTTGCAGATTGTAAAATAATGAGGTCATAAAATGTATTATCTACTAGAATATACCCGGCGTGCGCTGCTATACCTATATAAATGCTAATGTGTTTTTGCATTTAGTTGAATAAGTAAAAGGAAAGATAAATATAAATTTATATCGTTATTATTTTTAGATACCCGTTGCTGATTACCCGGCGTTGCCCCGGGAATCTACACATCACGATGTACTTGGCATTAATGAGCTGACACACAGAATTCGTTATTTTGAATTATTCATAAAAGAATACCCGCCGTGCGCTGCTATGCTTGTCCGGGAATATACTTATCCCGATCTTCTTGGCATAAATGAAAGACAAAATTATTATTGTGTGTTATCTTAAAAGGTAAGGACATTTTTGTAGAGTTTTTGAGATATTCAATTCTATGTACAATAATGTTGTGTATTTGTTATGGTTTAGGCAACGTAAGCCGTTTAATATAACATAGAGCGACAATTTTTCACGTTTTTTCACTACAGAAGGTGATTTTTAAGAGTGAAGGTCTTGAGCATTAAAACTCTCTTATAACCTATAACCTTCCCGGGAAAATCCTGAACATTTTGCAAAAAGGCCCATGACAATCGGATGAATGGTATGGCAGCACATACTTGCCCGGGAATCTATTTATCCCGATCTCCTTGGTATCAATGAAAGATAAAAAAAAAGACTATTGTGTGTTATCTGCAAAAGATAAACATATGCTGTCGCGGACTTTTTTGTAGAATTTTATTTAGATATTCAATTCTATGTACATTAATTATGTGTATTTTTATGGTTTAGGCAGCATAAGCCATTTAAGTGTAAAAAAAAGGGACTTTTTCACGTTTTTCACTACAAAGTGTGTTTTTAAGGGCCTAGGAGTTGACTCTCGTACAGCCAATGTTCGTCCCGGGAATCTCCTGGACATTTTGCAAAAAACCCCATCACAATCGGATCAACGGTATGGCCGCGCATAAAGTACGAACAAACAAACATTCATTTTTATATATTAGATATTATATATGTGTTATGCAGGCACTGTACCTGAGCAAAGTATCACTGATGCCAATAACAAAATAAAAGTAGCCATTTCTGACAGGCTCTGTTAGTTGATACTTGACTGTAATAGACCCTGTGAACCTACCATATAAATAGGTAAACTATCATTAAGGAATTTCCCCTGACGAATGTGATAGTTTATCCGACAGTAGATAAGATATCAAACAGGCTTGTAATACTATTAATGTTACTCATTGTAAACTTAACATGTTTTATTTTTACTTCACTTATAATATTTTGCAAGAAATGTATAATTATTTTTTAATATTGTCAATTTGAAATGATTGGAATTTATAAATAACTTTTGCTTTGTAAGATATGACTGAACATTATATATCCTACAGCAATTCACTGGTAATTGTGACAAAACACTTCTCTTTTATATTAGAAAGTTCGGTCTAGTGGAGGATCTACTTTGTTACAAATGTGTCGATATTTTATGTTATTTTAAACAAAAAATCATGTCCGTCCATTCCATAGTATTTCTGCCCGAAAGCAGGTATTTCACTGCAATCATAGCATTTTCATGCTATGCTTTGCAGGGGCAATTTCTACATCAAAAATTAAGAAGATAACCGCAATTTAAAAAAATCGGAGCGAAAAGGTCATCGGGCAGAATTTTCAGGGTCAAACCCACACTCAAAGGGAGAAGATTTTTCTCGTTTATTAGGAATTATAAGTGTGGTAGCTTCCCGTTGCTTTCCACAGCGGTGAAGGATGGTGATGATAATGATAAGACTGATGATAATTATAAGGATGATGATAATTATAAGGATGATAATAATGGCCGGATGATTTTCGGGGACCGTTGAGCCCTAAGCTTCCTGACAATTGTCTTACAGGTGAGGAAAAACCCCGAAAAAACTCACCCATGAGCCTGTCCCAACCGGGAATCGAACCCGGGCCCGCTGCGTGACAAGGCAGCACGCTACCTCGAGACCACAGCGGTGGACAAAATCATATATATTTGTTTTATTTTATAATAATCTGAAATGGATGTCGGTCTATCATATTTCCATTTGAATCACTCCCAATATTCATTAATTGGATTTTGAATATTTAATAGTTGGTTGAGTCATTGCCGACTGTGTGCACGTCAGTTGTGCGACGTAAATGTTTGTTTATATTTAAAATAGTATTTATAACAGTTTTGAGAACTGGGACATATAAAAAAAATGAATTGAATAAAATGGTTAATTTATCTGGGCTGGACAATGTACAAATGGAAACATCATATAAAACAACAAAAGTGAACTTGCAGCTGATTAAAATAAAATAAAATGTAAATCAACTAGAAATAATTTAATTATTTTAAAATAAATATACCATTTAATATTAATTAATTCAGAGGATGAATTATATCAATTATACCAGTCAAACAAATAAGGTATAATAGGAATTTATATGTATAAAGTATATTACGTACATATGTTTATAATACTGATAGTGTCGCTGCCTCGTACACAGCGAGTGCGGATTCGATCCCCGGTCAGGACAAATTTCCTGGGTGATGGGTTTTTTCGGGGTTTTTCCTCACACGTAAGACAAATGTCAGGAAACCTTAAGGTCCAAATGGTCCCAGAACATCACCTGATCATCATAATCATCATTATCGTATGAATGTGTGTGTGAATGGTGTGTTTTGTCTTAATGTTGTGCTGTATCAGAGGAGATACTAGCTGATATCTCATTCAGGGAGGCCCTTCATGTCCTTCTGTAGTCAAGAAAATGTGTGTGTTCTATAGTTAAAATCCCTCTCCCGACCGGTCGTGTCAATGTAAGACCCGGGTGGCGCGTAACTCGTAAAAGGTGTCCGTAAGGTGAGAGCTGAAACTGCGTCAATCGAACGGAATGTATAGGCTTACTTCTGACTCGTCCAGTGATTATGTACTATTTAAAATAAAGATGTAAATGATTTTTGAAGAACAATGCATTGCAAATTGATAATGAGTTTAATAAAGTCAATAAAACAAGGATATGTTATAGTTTATAAGAAATATTAGGTTAATTAGAGAGAGGAAATTTATTTGAGCCAAGAGTTGAATCACGAATCAAGTCCAAATGTTTTACACTAATGACACTAACTATAGCTGCGGACGGATAGTCTCCAAGCAATTTCAATAATCCATAAATATAATTTGAATAAATACTGTTACGGCTTTATAAGGTTCTCGCAAGACCAATATTAAGATATGGTAGTGAAGCATGGACAATACGAAGAAGAGATGAAAGCCGAATAACAGCAAATGAGATGCGATTTATGCGCCGAACAGCAGGCTACACAAATTGGGACCATAAAAGAAATGAGGAAATTATGGAGAGTTGGATATAGAACCCATTCTTCGCCATATACAAAACTACACGAACAACTGGAAAACCCATCTTCAACGAATGCCGTCTCATAGAATTCCAAAAGCCATACTTCGCTCTGCCCCCAAGGCAAAAGATCGCTGGGACGTCCAAAAAAGCGCTGGATGGAAAATTCCTCTTTGAGACCGTAACAGGCCACATGGCCTAATACTTTCATGGATGACGATGACTGTAAAATCATTATTTTTTTATTGGAGATTGGTACTACTGTACAGTAAAAGCTCTTTATTTGCGGGCATATGTTCCGCAAATATGCCGCGAAAACAGAAACTGCATAAATGCTGATTCACATGTAGACCTATATGTTGAACTGAAAATATATACATAATTTTAATGCTAAATTTTGTAGCTGTGGAAATTTATTTGCAGACACATATGTGCACCAAAATTCTTCATATGTAATAACTGATGGTGTGAATATGTCTTTCAAAGCTGCATCTTCTTGAAATTCAGTGACCTCCAGTTGTAGGGGGTCTTCCTCGATATTGAAAACTGCTTCAACCTCACTGATCCAATCACCGTTGGTTTCCAAAGAGAAAATATTCATTAAATCCTGTACTACATTGATGATTTGTTTGTTAAATCTTTGAATCTGTTCGGAACTCTGCAAATAAACCAGTTATAATCCTAATGCAATTATTGCAGTCTATTTCAATGTTATTTTGCATCCAAACTTTTAGGTGCAATATAAATCAGGCCATTCTGATAAAAACTGTTTTCAGAATCTACTTTTCTTCTTTTAGTTTCTGTATTTAACGTCATCAAAAACATAAGGAACTCTGTTATGTACGCCATAGATATATGTTATTGCCAATCGAGCCAACGATAATACTATCATGACAACTGGTTTTAAACCGGGTTTAAAAATTTGTATTCATTCAATATTTAATCGGTTCGGAAACCAAAGCCCCAGGGTCGGGATCCGGACCGCGGTCCGCTAATTGGTGACCCCCGACATGTATATTATTAAAACAACTGCCCAGGCATCTTGGGTAGCCGAGAATGAGCCACAATAATAATAATAATAATAATAATAATAATAATAATAATAATAATAATAAAATAATAATAATAATAATAATAATAATAATAATAATAATTATTATTATTATTATTATTATTATTATTTTAAAACAGAACTTAAAATATGTTTTAAAGAATATATAATTCGAAACAGGGTTATTTTTCATGACTGTTTAACTCACGCCCCAAATGGGAGTCAATGACCAATCACATTTCAATTATTTTTATTTACAACCAATCACAGTCGTGTTTCGCCTCGAATTTACCAACGAAAGTCTATCATATTAAAGAAAGCTCCTCCTTTTTAACATTCTGAATAGGTCATAGCATTATTGTGCAGTGACTGACTCTTTAAGAAATACGGTTACCAGATTGTATATATATATATATATATATATAGTGCATGAATCTCAGCTGATAGCGCATGCGGGAGATAATATAAAAACATTTGTAGCAATTGATTATACCACCAAGAAAAGAAACCACTGTTTGAAATTTCTTAAACGAATTATTTTCTAGGAAATGACGTTGTAAAAAATATAATTGGCATATTTACATCATAGGACATCGGAAATTAATTAATATCTATAATGTTGGTTATAAATTTCTCCACTAGGGTGCATTCTTACAATATTGCGATCCATTGGCAATATATAATATGATCTGGTTGCAGTGATTAACAAAAGAAACAAATTAAGCGTACCAATCGTTTCTCATTTGTTTTCAAACATCGCCGTTTACATTAAATATATAAATATTCTAAAATAACTAAAGTTAAATAATGATTTGTGAGTAAACAGCTTAATTTTATTCCTTAAATAGTCCTAACAAATGTCACTCTTGATTTCCAAATTATCTAGATAAATTCACACCTCACTTCGTGATAAGAAAATTTGATAAGAAAATTGAGTATTTTTTTAAAGGTGATTTCATTGGTTTCTGAAAATTGTCACTGAATCTTTATTTGTTAAAGTTACAATATTCTGCTTTATAATTTAAATTGATTGCAAATTTCAGCTCTTAGTTCAGTGCCACTCACAATAACTAGCAAACTAACTCACTGGCATTAACGAACCGGTAGATTCTTGGCCGTGCGGACATAAGCTCTCCATACATCCCTATCCGAAGTGAATGTTTTCCAACCACTCCCTGTATAATCTACTTCCCACAAATCACGGTTAATATTATTCTGCCACCTCATTCTTGGTCTATCAATTGGGCGTTTTCCCTCTTGTTTTCCTACAAGTACTTCCATGTTCATCTTTCATTCCTCATTTGTGTCACATGTCCTGCCTGTCGCAGTATACGAGACTTAACTGTTTTTATTATATCTGGTTTCCTATAAAGATCATGTATTTCGCTGTTTAGTAGTCTTCTCCGTTCGCTTGTCTTCTCATCTCTCTTTGGTCAAAAAAAAAATCTTAGAACTTTATTCTCAAATAATCTTAACCTCCTTTCCTCCATTAAAGTAAGAGTCCATGTTTCGCATCCATATAATATATCGGGGAGAATAACAGTTTCATATATTTTCAGTTTAACATTTTTCTGAGATGTCCACCGCTGTGGTCTCGAGGTAGCGTGCTGCCTTGTCACGCAGCCGGCCCAGGTTCAATCCCTGATCGGGGCAGTTCTTCTGGGTGAGGTTTTTATCGGGGTTTTTCCTCACCTTTAAGACAAATGTCAGGAAAACGTTTAGGCCCAAACGGTCCCCGAAATCATATGACCACCATCATCAGCATCATTCTTCACCGGTGTAGAAAGCAACAGCTACCACACCTACAATTCCCTAGTAAAGCTGCAAGCATATCATGAAAATGCTATGATTGCAGTAAAGGACCTGCCTTCGGGCAGAATTACTATGGATTGATTTTTCTGAGAGACATTGGGACAACAAGTGTCCTTGTAATACATCTTAGGATTAATATTAATGCTTTCAACATTCTGACTAATTCCTTCACGAAATTCCATTTTCTATGAAATCTAAAATTGAGAGCCATTCACAGTACATTTATTTTTCTTGGAAATATATCATTGCGACATTTTATGAACGTTGTAATATTGTCATTATTTAAAATTTATAGGTGGCGTATGTACAGTGCTATTACTTTTGTGATGTTCCGAGAACGCGCGGCCCATGTGGTGGAATGGAAGGAAACTGTCTCATGTTCAATTCAAGCGCACGGATTTTACATCCTTTGTCACAGATGATGTTGAAAAATATTTATCACCACCACATTTCTGATATATTTAAAGAATATTTGAATTCACACTCATTAATTTTATTCTCATTGCGAAATTTTTATTTCATTTTTTAAATATTAGAGTTTTCGTCGTCCCGTTGTCGCAGCGTCCAAAATTTGTCTCCATATGCCCTTCTTCAGATCTGGTTTGGAATTGACATTGATAAATGTTAAAATATGCCATAAATGTGTGCGGTGCAAGGAAGTAGATCATTGAGGCCTTGACATGGGAAAGGTAGTAGGCCTAAGTCATCAAAATCAAAATTTCACAGTAGAAGCAAAAATCAATTGTGACACTTAAATGTATGTATATATATCCATCCATCTATAGTAATTCTGCCCGAAAGCAGGTCCTTCACTGCAATCATAGCATTTTCATGCTATGATTGCAGCTTTACTAGAGAACTGTAGGTGTGGTAGCTTCTCGTTGCTTTCCACACCGGTAAGGATGATGAAGATGATAATGATAAGGATGAAGATGATGGCCATATGATTTCGGGGACCGTTTGGGCCTTAAAGTTTTCCTGACATTCGTCTTACAGGTGAGGAAAAACCCCGATAAAAACCTCACCCAGAAAAACTGCCCCGAAAAACTGCCCCGACCGGGGATCGAACCCGGGCCCGCTGCGTGACAAGGCAGCACGCTACCTCGAGACCACAGTGGTGGACATATATATATATTGTAAAACTAATATGGATATTTTGTAACTGTTTTGTAAATAAAATTTCTTGTTTAGTAGTGTTAAAATTATATTAAAATTAATGTTGGGAAAATTGTTTTTTGCTTCCCCTGTAAAATTTACTTTTTATGACTTACATAATTCTAAGTATAATAATTGAAGTTGAGGAATCCATGCGCTGGAATTGATAGGTTTGTCTATTAAGCAGTGGTCTAGGGGTTACGTCAGTTGCCTCTAGACTCGAGGTTAGTGTGTTCAAACCTGACCGAGGTCCATGGAATTTTTAGGATGTAAAAATCCAACGGACATGTCCTCCGGGAGGAACTTTAAGCTGTAGATTCCTGGCCGGAAGATTTTCATTTTCGTAAAATAATCGCAAGCCTAAATTACAGCATCTGAACAAAATGTAATCAGCATTTTCCATTCAAGTGCCACGCGCCGTAGCCGAGTAGTTAAGGCAAGAAGCCTTGGCGCAGAGCTACGGGACTTGCGCTGGTTCGAGTCTCCATGTGAGAAGAAATCTTCTCATGGAATTTCGGCCAATATTGGACCGGTTCCCATCCAGCATCGTGAGGCATTTGGGTAGCAACAATGAGTAGCGACTCGAGGTTGAGAAGACCAGCTATAACGGCTGGGGGACTAGAAATGCTGACCACATCACCCCTACACTGGCTAGATGATAGTTACCTCTGTGATCACATGTGGATGTGAGATCAGCAGCCGACTGGTAGGCCAAGGGCCTTCTAGGTCTGTCGCACTTGGAGTTTTCCATTCAAGTAACGCCTTGGTTGCTTACTAGGTATTTATCAGAGGTGATGTGCTAACCATATGTCACTTGCTGACATCTGTGGACAAATAAGCGGAACTAAATTAGCTTAAGTAACTTCCGATAGGGAGCACCATTGTTTCCACAAGGAGATGTACGGGTGTACACTAGACTGTAGCTTGCAATGGCGGTGACTCGCTTCTAGCTGGCGTTCTCGGGACATAACGAAAATAATAGCACCATAGTATTTTTTCAACAAAAATAATCAATCCATACTAATTCTGCCCGAGGGCAGGTCTTTCACTGCAATCATAGCATTTCTAAGCTATATTTTGCAGCTTTACTAAGGAATTATATTTGTGGTAGCTTCCCGTTGTTTTCCACACCGGTGAAGGATGATGATGATGATGATGGCCGGATGATTTTCGGGGATCGTTGGGCCCTCAGCTTACCGAAATGTGGCTTACAGGTGAGGAAAATCCCCGAAAAGCACCTCACCCAGGAGCCTGTCCCGACCGGAATCGAACCTGGGCCCGCTGCGTGACAAGGCAGCACGCTACCTCGAGACCACAGCGGTGGACAGAAATACGGAGTAATAGCACTGTTTAATTATTGTATGCAATCGAATACACTCTTATTCTTTCCATAGGTATAACGTTGGTTCATACTGTTATGTACTGACCTTGTGATTTTCGATACTGTGTAACTCCAAAGGTTTTTTTTTTAAATAGATAGGCCTATATTGGAATATGAGTCAGTTCATATATATCACATGTTTTTTATCACATTTTACCGATCTTTCTTTTCGTTTTCTATTTTAAAAAGTAAAGTGATCCCACAACAGGCCTCAGGAGGCCCTTGGGGTAGTAGGAGGTTAAGGTTCCCACTTTTTCTAGACAATCGGCACTTTATGTCAGCCGGGTTGTCAGCCCTGCGTGACGGCCGCCTTTACCCCCAGAACAAGCGTCTGGTACTCATTTCCGTTAGAGGCTGAGTCGACCCCAGGGCCATAGTGCCGCCAGAGGGTTTGGGTCAGTTTAAAAATCCTGACCCCAACGGGACTTGAACCCTCGACCCTCCGGCTTGTAGCTCAGTGCCTTAACCACTACGCTACGGCGTGATGAAGGTAAATAAATCTAATATTAATAATAAGTGGTCATTAGAAGATCAATAACGACATCCAAAACTGGATTACGATACAACGGGAAATCAACGAATATCTTTTTAAAAGAACATGTGCCTTTTGGCAGGAGATCCAAACCCACCCTCGAGGATCCTCAAAAAAACCTCATTTATCCTCCCACGATAAGGTGAACGCACGATCGAGAGAAAATTTAACTCTAGCTGTTCCTCTACATCGAACATCTCACTATTCCTCATCCTTTCTTGTTTCAGCTATCCGTCTCTAGAATTCCCTCCCCTCGTATATCAAGGACTGCCCGACTCAAAAAACAGTTTAAAAAGAAACTCACTTCATATTTCCTTAGACAATATAATTAATATATAACCGTGTTTCATGTATACTTTTATTATTTATTTATATTTTTAAACTTCTTTACCAAGCCAATTACTTAATCTAATTATAGGTTATTTTTATTATTATTATTATTATTATTATTATTATTATTATTATTATTATTATTGCTATTTTTCTTTCAATCCCTTGTCAACTTTATATTGTATATTTTATAATTATTATGTATCATTTATCATAATTCTTATTGTATGTATAATTTAACCCTGGTGAAGTGGAAGAGAAAACCCTACGGTCTTAACCCCATCAGGTAAAATAAATAAATAAAGATAAATAAAAAATAAAAATTAGGAAACTAAAGTTCATTAGGTTTATACCATTAATAATCAATTTTTGAAATCTGAATTTTACTAGAAAAAAATATCAAGATTTTAAAAATACATTACGAAACTCCATTTAGGTCACTGTGTTAAAGTTTTAAGAATTGTAAAGCGGCCTCTACACGATGAATATTTACGTCAATATATTGCATAATATTTTGTACAATAGGATTACTTGGCCAATTCACACGGTGCAATATTATTGCTCAATAAATTAGTTCGCGGGTGATACTTGTGCAGTCAACATGTGGGATAATAAGTAGACAGCAAGTTGTGTAGCTATAGTATTGGGCAATATTGTCAACAGACTACGCAATATTTACTAGATTGCACAATAAAAATCAAACTGTTTTTGATTGACACAATATATTGCGCAATCTTTCAATGTGATCTACAGACGCTCAATATTATTGTGCAATATATTTACGTAAATATTGGTAGTGTAGGGGCAGCTTAAAAAGTACCTGATATCTCAGTCGTCCTCAATAATTTGCCACTGCAAATTATTGAGGACGACTGAGATATCAGGTACTGCTTTACAATTCTTAAAACTTAGAAAAAATATTCTTTGAATTATTTTATTTTGAGTCTTTATATTTGAATTTATTAAAAATGACATATAATTTTGAATTTTATTTATATCTCCGACCCTATCATATTTTTTCCTTGAAATACCACAAGGGTTCTACTGTTTGATGTTGAAAGAGGACTTCTTCTTCGTTGGTGCTACGGTCCTTGTAGTCTGACTTTGACCTCCTTTTTAACAGCCATCCATTCACTTCGATCACTTGTTTTTGATTTCCAGTTATAGAGCTTGTTTTAGATCTTCCTGTACATCATCCAACCATCTCAACCTAGGTTTACCAATCCTTCTCTTACTATCCAGTTGTAGTTTAAAATAATTTTAGGTATTCGATCGTATTCATCCTACAGACATGGCCCAGCCATTCAATTCTTCTACATTTAACGTCTATGGTTGAAAGTGGACTTCTGCAAAATTTTTTTCTTATTCTTCTTCATCCTTCCAAGTATTAGGCCAAGGCCTGTTACGATCCTATACAAAATTTTCCCTCCAGCGTTTCATAGGACGGCCCAGAGATTCCGGGAAATTCTCATATAAGACTTGAAAGCATAATAATATTCCCTTCGATTGGTTGCTGGCCAAAGGAAGGCACGACCAGTGATGGGGCTGCCATCTTATAGCCTCTGGTCAGGCTTTTCTGGAGAAGAAAAGAAAATAAAGGAAAGAAGAAATGGAAGAAAGGAAAGATTCCCTAGCCCTCGGATGCCCTAATAGCGTCGGGGTCGAAAAAACAAGAGTTAACGAAGAGAGGTTAGACAGTAAAGTTAAAAGAGTGCAAAACACAAGTAAGCGGAAGAAATGTTTTGCTCAGCTTGGGCACCTTGTGGTCGCTTCTGCAAAATGTAAATATTTTTATTGCTTACAGTACCGAAATAAATAATTTGATATTTTTGACACTTGTCAGTTAGTTAATTTTTAATGTGAAATACATTATAGCTGTCATAGACTCTAATTTGGGTGCTGTTTATACCCTCCTTTTATCTCTCCATGCTACATTTTAAAATTGTCAATTCTTCTTATAAAATCGAGCGGTATAGGTTACACCATATATGAAATTATGCGTTTTTATTCCTATACTGATATAAAATGATGGTAGGCTATACTTGCAGGGAAACGCGAGAGTTCTAACCCTTTTGCTCATGATGTTTCATGAAAATTTTAGAGACATAGGCCTACACGAGCGAATCAATAACATCATGAAACATATTTGAAGAGAAAAATTATACGCTCAGACCGGGACTTGAACCCGGGACCCTTGGTTCTCTAGACCAAGTGCTCTACCGACTGAGCTACCTGGGCAAGTACCGATCTAAACGCAAATCTTTCTCTATATACATTGTAATTCCCATCCACCAAATGCTGTGAAGCCATGCTTCTATCTTGCAAATGGCGGCTCCTTTAATTAAGAAGACATATTTGGGAATTATACATTACAGCCAGTACGGCTTTTTCCAAGTTTTATTATTGATTTCGTACATCTCAATGATGGATAAATCATATTTGAAGAGAAAAATTATACGCTCAGACCGGGACTTGAACCCGGGACCTTGGTTCTCTAGACCAAGTGCTCTACCGACTGAGCTACCTGGGCAAGTACCGATCTAAACGCAAATCTTTCTCTATATACATTGTAATTCCCATCCACCAAATGCTGTGAAGCCATGCTTCTATCTTGCAAATGGCGGCTCCTTTAATTAAGAAGACATATTTGGGAATTATACATTACAGCCAGTACGGCTTTTTCCCAAATATGTCTTCTTAATTAAAGGAGCCGCCATTTGCAAGATAGAAGCATGGCTTCACAGCATTTGGTGGATGGGAATTACAATGTATATAGAGAAAGATTTGCGTTTAGATCGGTACTTGCCCAGGTAGCTCAGTCGGTAGAGCACTTGGTCTAGAGAACCAAGGGTCCCGGGTTCAAGTCCCGGTCTGAGCGTATAATTTTTCTCTTCAAATATGATTTATCCATCATTGAGATGTAAGAAATCAATAATAAAAACTTGGAAAAAGCCGTACTGGCTGTAATGTATAATTCCCAAATATGTCTTCTTAATTAAAGGAGCCGCCATTTGCAAGATAGAAGCATGGCTTCACAGCATTTGGTGGATGGGAATTACAATGTATATAGAGAAAGATTTGCGTTTAGATCGGTACTTGCCCAGGTAGCTCAGTCGGTAGAGCACTTGGTCTAGAGAACCAAGGGTCCCGGGTTCAAGTCCCGGTCTGAGCGTATAATTTTTCTCTTCAAATATGATTTATCCATCATTGAGATGTACGAAATCAATAATAAAAATCATGAAACATGTACTGTTTTTCACATGCGCAAAACCATGGGATTCTCTATCTCCCATGGACATAATGACAGCACTAGATGAGTATTTCAATACTTCCTCTGTAGAATTAGTGACATCTCTCGAATTCAACTTCCAAGCAACAAGCGTTCTCTATAATTATGTAATTATGCAATTATGCATCAATGATATATCCATTTAACTAGGAAAATGTCACAACCATATTCCCATTCGTGTGATCTCAAGCATTGTATTAACGTGGACGAATGGCGTAAGTCACATTTCTTTGACACAATTGGATATAAAAAATTGTGTCTGCAACGGGATTCAAGATCTCCAGCTTTATGGGATGGTACTCTCTTATTGATATATTTAGGCATACCTTCCGGAGTGAGTACAAATTCCTCTCTTTTTAATCCCCAAGCCTTAAGCTGTGAAACTTGTTCACAAGACTTACTTGAGATGCTTCTATTGTGAGAAGCCATTATGATAGAGTACTTACGAGCCTTATTTGGAAATTTGTCCACCGCTGTGGTCTCGAGGTAGCGTGCTGCCTTGTCACGCAGCGGGCCCGGATTCTATTCCCGGTCAGGACAGGCTCCTGGGTGAGGTTTTTTTTCGGGGTTTCTTCTCACCTGTAAGACAGATGTCACGAAGCTTACGGTCCCCGAAAAATCATTCGGCCATCATTATCATTATCATCCTTCACCGGTATGAAAAGCAGCGGGAAGCTACCACACCTATAATTTCCTAATAAAGCTGCAAAGTATAGCATGAAAATGCTATGATTGCAGTGAAAGGCCTGTCCTCGGGCAGAATTATTACAGATGGATTTGGAAATTAATATTTCCAAACAAGTCCGTTTGTAGGTTGTGCTTAAACTTAACTAGAGAATGATTTCTCTATTTAAAGAGAGGGGAATTTTTGCTTGTTTCGGGAGGTGTGCATAAGTCGCTGAATGGTAGAGAACCAGCCAATAGAATTGGAGATTATGAGTTCAAATTCGGATTAAGTGCAAAATTGTCTCTCTAATTATGTTAACTATGACCAACAAACGGAATATCTGGCACATTTCTTTCCTTTCCAGAAATTAACAAAACACGAATAAATTCAGGATACAAGAATGTTGTACACTGAATTTTATATTTTAGGGATAAAATATCCCTGAATCAAAATTTAATAAAAACTTTGGGGGATTTAAATTGCCGAAGACCTAAGATGGTGACAATAATGTTACTAGTGGCGAAAATGACACCACAGAACTATAATACGTCCTTGTGAATGACATTGCGTGCAAGATTTTTGGGGACGAAGTGTTGGCATCTATTCTAATTTTTAAATCCAAATTATGTCAAATAATGATCGATTGAGGTTGTTTTTGTTATTCATGAAAAAAAAAAATTTTTTTTAATTCGTCAGATCTTCACTGCATCCTGTCTAGGAGACACTGGAAACTTACCATGATCATAATTTATTTGTAGGTATACATATCTATATAGGCCTATATCCGTTAACGCTGTGAGCGAATATCGCAAGTTTTTAAGCAAAGTTTTAATTTTATCAGAGATCAGAACCAAATATTTGCGCATGGCACTACAATAACAAAAAAAGAAGTACGAGGTCGAGTTCGTCACCCTGCAAAAAAAACAAAACATCGGACCATTACGTGTAGGATTTTACCTAAAACGAAAATTTAAAAATAACTCTAGAGATCGCAATTTTCGATGTTTCGCAACGAAACTCAGAATTTATCATTCAGATAAAACGAGGAGAAGTTATTCTCCAAACATCAGCGAAATCTGACCATTAGAAGTGAAACCCTAAATTTAAAATTCATTTTGCAACCGCCATGCGTTCTTAATGGCAGTGTAAATCATACTATAAAATTAACCCTAAATTGACAATATATCTTATATATTTATGTATTGGCTTAGGCTTTCACGACCGGAGTTGCTATGATGATCTTGAAGAAAATTTCCGGACTTTGAACTTCAAGACTCGAGACCACGGCCTACAGCCCGGAAATCTTAACGATCATAAATATATTTAGTTTATTTAATATTTTTAATAGAGTAACGGCAATAATAACGATAATGATAATGATAATATTAATAATGATGATGATGATGATGCTAGTAATGATAATGGTAATAATGATTATTATAATAATAATAATCGGTGAATGTCACTTAAATTAGTGTCAAAATATATATTATAAGTAATAAATACCCTTAGGGTTATGAACAATTTGTTTTCACCGCTGTCCGACACATTTAAGTAAGATGGCACCAGTTTATCAAATTTAACTTATAAATTCGACTTCCTGAGGAATTCGCCTAGTTTACGCAGTTCCTGCGTGACGGAATTTTATTAAGAACAAATGTTTTAACCCTTAAATCGCGAAGCACAAATTTATCATGCAAATTATTTAAATGTACTGTACAGCAGTGAAAACAAAATCGAGTGTGGGGGTGGGGGATACGTTCTCTCAGATTGCAGGTGCGCTCTCGCAAATATTACTGAACTGATTACAGATAACACAAAATACAAACAAGTTCATTGTTGTGTCTTTCAAAATACGTATGCTGTAGTAGAAATGTACTCGTGACGTAAGCACCCACTGATAAGACTTCATGCCGTTTACGTATCAACCGAGGAATCAAAAAAATTGTACACAAAGAAAGGCGCGCTCACACTGAGTATCTTGTAAGTCCGGGCCTGCTGTAAGTTATTATTGTATATTGTGTAATTCAATAAAAATTAATGTAATTTCTACTCATTCATTTTGTTACTGTTTTATTAAAACTATTAAATTAAACTAATGCATCTTATAGGGTACTGTCGCTCTCTACAGGGGAGTTGTTCTTGCGTTGTTTTCTAGTTGTTAAACGCGGAATATTTTCGTGTAAAATATCACAACTTTGATTCACATAAACATTTTCAGCCACACTTTACATACAACTTGCTGTAATAAGTAATCTTGCTTCACAGTTTATTTGCCGCACAATTATTTCCAGTCTCTAATGATTTCCCTTGTCACAGCTTCTTTTGATCGCAATTCACCGTATCGCTGTCACAACACAACTGACCGCTCCAACCCTCCCAAACAGTTTATATAAGCGTCGGCAAGAAAGTTCTCGTCGTTAGTCGAGATTTCTAATGTAGAAGTTTCTGGCATCGAACTTTCCTGACGTGGAGGCTATATGCGTGAAGAACCTTCCAGAATGGAAGGTTAAACGCATATAGAAATTTCTGCGTGGATATTTCAACCCAATTCGCTAGTTTTCCATCTACTAAACAATGCGAGATCTCTCTTCCGCCATCGTCCGCTCAATTCAAACGCTACAATACAATGAGTCACAATATATTTCGAATTTAAGGATGAATAACTATTTACAAACGTTTTAAATGTTTGATTCAAAAATATGATTTAAGTTCAGAGAGAGAGCTTGCAATAAAATAAATATTCTGCATGCCAGAGAAAAAGAGACAAATGAAATATTTTTGCATTCAGCAAAATAGTGCAAAATTGCTATTTTATGGTAGAGAGGAAAGGAAAAAGAAATGTTTCAATAGCAATGCACGGTTTTAACATTTTAGTAAAAATAGTCGTATTTTGTATCACTCGTCATATTCCTAATCTGAATACGAGAAATGCAAATACTATGAATTCTCTTGTTTCTACTTATTCAATATTAACAAAGCGGTATAAGTACAATACATTCAGGGAATTAAATGTTACGCCAGACACGATGCCGACCATTGTCGGAATTAATGCGATGAAATCATAGCAGAGATATTAAATGAATGTAACAACCATGACCACTGTCTTGAACTCGGGTAACGATGGAAATGTTGGAGAGAATAAACTAACAATTCATTTGACATTTGGCATACATGATCAAGAAAGTAATCATGCTTTTGACGTCATTAGCTGACATAATGTGACAAGCCAAGTGCAAATAAAACATATTTCCTTAAAAAATCATGATATTAGGCTCGGTTGACCACGTTCCTATTTATCAAGATAATTAACATTTATAACTGCAAATTTCTCGTAGAAATTCTTTACTTAATGGCATTGTTATAAGGTTGAGTAATTCCGGACTATGTGGCCGTGTTCCATTACTGGTGTTCCTACCAGATGTTTCTCCCTCAACTGCGGAGGGCATCTTCAGTGGCGATTACTTCTAGGTTATAGTTGTGATTTTGTGTAGTCTATATTTTGTATAGTTATCTCGTACGCAGCGGCCCGGGCTCGATCTCCGGTTGGGACAAGTTTACCGGGTGATTTTTTACGGGTTTTTTCTTCACCTGCGAGAAAAATGTCAGGAAACTTAAAAGCCCAAATTGTCCCCAAACATCAAGTGGTCATCATCATCATCACTCCAGGGATTACGCAATTGCCCGTTCCGACTTCATAATGCATCAGCCCAACGTCTTCTAGGTCTTCCAACATCACGTCTTCCTCTTGCTTGATAATTTCTTGCTAACAAGGATATCTCTCCTTACTCATTCCATCCATGTGATCAATCCATTTCTGTCTGTAATTCGTGACTTTATCCAATAAAGGCTGTACTTTCAATTCTTCTCTTATATCCTCATTTCTTATTCTATCAAGTCTTGTACATCCTTTTACTTGTCTTAGGAACCTCATCTCCGCCGTCTGTATTCTATCCTTCTGTTTTTTTCACTGGAGCCCAATTTTCACACCCATACAACATTGCGGGAACCGCCATAACATTATACATTTTTATATTGGTTTCTTTTCTAATTTTATTTTTGTTTTTGTGGTCATCTTAACGTAATCCGAACGAGTTCGCTGAAGCGGTACCGTTTGAAAATCATATTAGTCAGGTTCCGGATTCAAACACTGATGCCGACCAAACCACATATGATGTATTTTTCCTGGTTTTCCTTAACCGTCAAGGGAGATGTTGGATTGAACATTTAAAAAAATCTGAATCTGTTTTATCATATTTACCATTTCATAAATAAACAATAATAGACATTCTATGATGTTAAATGCTAAAAGCGTATGTACGAATAAATAATAATAATAATAATAATAACTATAACTGATTTATTGAACGTGAAGGAAAAAAATTCTCATAACGAAATGAAAAGGATGTAAATATAAAAATGTAAACAAATTAAGAATTTACGTTTAATGAATCATATTTTCAAAACAACAGTTAGTCCAAAAACATTTAATATTAAAAGTGTATATAAAATTGATCGTTCCAACTCTTTTGTATGGTAGCGAAGAATGGGCATTGAAACTGAAGGATAATCAGAGACTTAGATCTGCTGAAATGAGATACATTCGGAGGTCTTCTGCATACACACTACTGGTCCATAACAAAATTATGAGATCTTGGATGAAATGCACATGGAACCTTTGGAAAACTAAATTTCTGAAAAGGCAAGATGGATGCAGCATATTTTTCGAATAAAGATTAGGGTGCCCAAGCAGATGTTAAGTTATCAACCTATAGAGAGAAGATAAGGAGGATACCCACTAAAAATATTTCTGATTGGTATCTCTAATGAGGCTACAATAGGTCAACAAATGCCCTAAATTTGCGAATGGACTAGGATGATGATGATCTTACATATAACAGGTTATTAAGAGTAAAACTTATGAATATCAATGCCGTAATATTAACAAGAGAACGAGTAAAGGGGCTTTTACTCAAGTTATAAATTCCAATAATATCTATAAATGAAAGTAAGCTCTGATTTAAATGGATTTTAAATTATTTAAATAGCATTTAATGTGTAATACCCAATGCACTATCGTTAATTAAGCGAATAAATTGTTTAAATTCTCAGAGTTAAAGCCTGTATAATTGGCATTTTGAAATTATTCAGCGTTCACTCCCTGGCGTAGATGACAAAATTACATGGTGCAAATACAAATAATATCAGTTCGTAAGTTTTAAATGTTTTTTTTTTTAGTACAGCCTTACAAGTATTAAAATGTTATGAAATTAGGGTAGCAATTCTAGGTTTTCTAGGAGAAAAAATTTGCATTACTTAATAATGATTGAGAATATTGGTCTTTTTTTTACATCCTCGTGTTGGTTAAGGCAATACCCTACAAGCTGGTAGGTCGCTGATTCGATTCCCAAATATTCCCGAATTTTTAACTTACCTAAATATACTGAACAACAACATGGGCTTCATACGTCACCTCACCAATATGAGTATCAGATGCATGTTCTGCGGGTAAAGGCGGCCGTTACGCAGGTATGACATCTCAAAGGTATGTAGCTTAACTTCCTACTACACTAATGGCTTCCTAAAACATCTAGTGGAAATTATTTACTTTACCTTTATATAGGATCGTGAATGAAATAACTCTTTTCGTTATACTTAAAAGCAGTTTTGCCAACCCTCATTGTGTGATATTAGTAACAAGTGATTATCGGTATTTCATGTCATCACTTTAATCTGTGCTAATTCCGATAATAAAAAACTCAATGAAGTGACAACCCTAGAAGTTCCTTGGCTTACTAGGCAGCTGCTAACCTCACATATACATCTGTTAATCACAGAGATGGGCGATCATCCGCCAGTATAGAGGTGACATGTGGTCAGCATCTTTGGTCCCCAAACGCTATTATATAGCTATTTATTGTAGCTACCCGATGCTGATTGAGTGTCGGTCCCATAGCCTGGCCGAATTTCCATAAGAAGATTTCTTCCTCCATGAGGACTCGAATTAGCACAATTGGCATAGCTCTGCACCAAGGCATCACGCCTTAAACTGATCGGATACGGTGCGGATGCTAAATCCGATAATGGGATCGAAAAATACAAAATGAAACATTTTTTTTATTTTGGAATTTCTTCATAGGCTCGTAGGACTATATAAAATTAGGCTAAAACTGAGCATTATAATAAATTAATTCACGGACCAACTTCATTCATTCATTCATTCATTCTGAAAATTTTCCTCATCATTGAGGGTTTTCTCCAACCAATCTGAGTAATTAACATGATTATATATATATATATATATATATATATATATATATATATATATATATATATATATATATATAAATGACTACGGACTTATAGACTATCAGTTTGCAACAAACATTCACAAATTTCCCTTAATTAAAGTTCTCCATCGTTCTCTGTCCACTGTGTCTTCATCTGTTACACCAAATTTCCTCATTGAATTTTGAATTTTGTTCTTCCAGGTTGTTCTTGGTCATGCTTTTCTGCTCCTTCTTTCAATTTTCCCATGCATAGACACCATTTAGTAGTCTTCCATCCTGCATTCTCCTTTCGCGCCCATACCATTTTAGCCTTCTGTGTTCAATCTCATCCATTATACTTCTTTCTGCATTCATCCATTTTCTAATTTCTGTATTTCTAATTTTTTTCCAGTCGAGATTTTCCGGCAGCTCTTCTCAAAAAATCCGTTTCAACTGCACTTATTTTGTTGAAATGTTGTTGTGTCATTGTGCAAACTTCCGATCCATATAACATTATACTTTCTAATATGGACTTAGACCTATAAATTGGTTGTTTTGTTCTGTTAATGATGTTTTTACTCTATAGTATAAAGTGTAACATTCCTATGGTTTTACTTCCATTACTAATCCTTTTTGCTATTTCTTTATTTGATGTTTCATCTTTCTCTGTAATTGATCCCAAATAACAGAAACTATCGCTCTTCTTTATCTTACCCCATCAATATATGATTCATCTGGGTCATTTGTTAATATTCTGTTTTGTTTTTGTTGATTTTCAAATCCCATGTCTGGTATGTTGTTGACAACTGATTACACATATAATTTGCATCTTCTCCATCCTGGGTTATAATTATCTGATCGTCGTCGGCTAAAAGTAAGTTGATGTAGATATCTTCTTTCTGTTAATTCAAGTCCCATTTTTGCACACTTACGTGACCATTCTACTAAACAAATGTTTATATATACGGTATTTTAAACAGTGTTGGTGACATCGGGCATCCTTGTAACACTCCTTTACTGGTTCCAAAAGGTTCTGATAACTGAGACCCCATTTTAATTTGACATTTATTGTTCTTATATATTTCTTGTATTACTTGAATTAGGGATTCATCAATGTTTGCTATTCGTACTGCTTCCCATAATTTTGCTCTTGGTGTACTGTCATATGCTTTTTTCTAAATATATAAAAACCAATCCAATATATTTTGATTTATTTTCACATTTCTCAACGATTTGTCGTAATACAAATATATTATTATTTATAAAATTAATTATTTTTGAGATAACTATAGTCTACTTTTTGCTAACCCGGAGACTAAGAAATGTTTAATGAAATTTACCTTCAGAGACTCATACTTAAAATCTGTACATTTACATTAGCTTTATCCTTGTCCACCGCTGTGATCTCGAGATAACGTGCTGCCTTGTCATGCAGCGGGCCCGGGTTCGATCCCCGGTCGGGAGAGATTTCCTAGGTGTTGTTTTTTTGTGTGGTTTTTCCTCACCTGTAAGACAAATGTCAGGAAACTTTAAGGCCCAAACGGTCCCCGAACATCATCTGGCCATCATTATCAACATTAACATATTCATTAAGTTTAGGACTAGGGACTCTCCTGGCGCATCATTACCATCATCATCACCACCTATCATATATCATCGGGGCAGCGTAACTCCGTCTTCCAGGCGCCCCGATCTGTATAATATTGAAATACATTAAATATGTATTAATATGAATATATTCACATTTAATTAATAATTTTAATTCACAGATTTAAAACTGTAAACTTTTGTTTTCGAACTCTCTTTTTCTTAGCTCTATTAAATTAATCAATTAATTAATTCATTCAGCCATACTTTGATTATATTACGAAGTCTTTCGCGTATCGTAACAAAATATAAATGTCTCCTACCAAATAATGTAAAGGAATAAATTGTGGAATAAACTCAAGTATACGCTTAAATAAATATTTTGTTAGGTTTTCAAATATTCATAATCCATCTCACTTTTTTTTTTTACCTGTTTAACTTTATTTAATTCCCACATAGGCATAAGGACAGGACACACACACACACAGACCCAAGGTGGAAATTTAAAATCCCCTACCCCGTCAGGAATCGAATCCGGGTTGCCGGAGTGAAAGGTAGGGACTCTACCGACTACGCCACGGCGACAGACTCCTTAAGTAAAAACAATATACATTGTCATACCCTGTGAATTAATTTTTATTCTGCTACAATAATAAACGTGAAGTAGAGTATCGTTTCAAGAAGTTAAGAAATAAAACTGGTCCCTGAGATCTCCGTCATATTGTACAGCTTTTCATCTAGTTGAGGACGACTGAGATCTCGCTACCAATCTTATTTTTTAACTTTTACATAGTGACCTCATCGGTGTTTTCGTAATGGATTTGAAAGTGTTGATTATTGCAGGAGTCGTATCGCAGGAGCACATCTCGATAAATATAGATAAAGTGTTAAGATTTTTATCTCCAATATTTCTGAAGAGTTTTCTATTTGGTTTTCTTTTTTTTTCCGTACACTTACATATTAGAACGAAATTAGCAAACATTATCAATGTCTTGTTATGCGACTTTCAATTTTTTCTGGCCTTTAGATTTATAGCAGTTAGTAACTACAAGGTTTGCAAAAGAAACTTCATTGTAGGCCAAGTTCAACGTGTCGTTACATCATACAGCACTGCTCCGATACTTACCATTTAAGGATACGATCTCACGTTCATGTAAGTGAGAAGACATTGATTGCACTTGTTTGAAGAGACTCAGTCTTCATAAACATTTATGTAGGCTAATCTTATACAATGTTTTCTCTTATAAATTTATATGGACTAAATAAAGTTTATATTGACCTGAAGTTTGGGTTTGTCTACAGATTTTAAAGAAGGGTCAATTTTTTATTACCAAATATGGCGATTTATGAATCTTATTTCATATGATCATAACATCACTTATGTTCAATTTATACAGCAAATGCTTTGTTCCATATTGATAGATTTTTAATTAGCCAGGACAATATCCATTCAATTTAGTCTCATTTAAAGTCAGACTAAAATCACGGTATTCATAAAAGCTTGCGAACAAGTACGAATACACCCTCAGACACGGAATTTGACCGATTTCCTAAAGTGCAATTTTTTTCTAAGTTCCTATCATTCAAGCACCTGATAGAACAAAGAGAATATACAGGACCTCATAGATAAACTTCCAGGGATATTAATAATAATAATAATAATAATAATAATAATAATAATAATAATAATAATCGTAACAACAGAAGAAGAATGACGATTTAGGTGGTACGAATATCTCGAAAGGATGCCATCTAATATAATTCCCAAGATGACATTTGAATGGAGAATAGATGGGAAAATAAGAGTGTTGGATGGATGGAGTGAGAAGAAATGAACTGGGACTTAGAATTGAGGATGTTCAGGAACACTACAAATGGAGATGCGGAATTTCTTGAGGGTGATGGAAAACCACTGTATTGTGGATATATTCCGATAAAAAAAAACGTATTTTGCCGGGTGGAGTTAAGAACGTAGACTCTTTTCTTCCACTTCACCAGGATTAAATTCTGTGATCACAAGGAATAAACGGTCAAATGGAAAAATGGTCAAATTGAGTAAAGTATATCATACTATGATAATCTCCCGTCTTCTCCACACTTAAAAAGTTAGTAACTTTAATAGTTTAATTGTTTGTTTAAGAATAGTGCATTTTCTGGATTAAAAAAGTGTTTTCCTGAAAATTAGCAATTGCCGACTTTATTTATTCCCTGGGACTACAGGTATTAATAATAGTGAATTATGTATATTTAAATTAAAAACAAGTAATTCAACAGAACAGATAGCACACTTTAACTATCTTGGTTCAGATATAACATATAGCTATGATTGGGATATACATAATAAATTAAACCGATATCAAATTATGTGCGGCACCATAAGAAGAAATCTCCGAAAGACTCGAAGAGAAACTCAGTTCAGGTTTTATAAAATTATGGCTGTTCTTGTTCTTTTAAATGGATCTGAACATAGGGTACTTACAAAAAACGATATCTCACGCATTCAAGCCACTGAAATGAAATGTTTAATATCCGTAAAAGGATGTACACGCATGGATAGATTACATGATGAATCAATAAGAAATGAACTGGAGATATTTTCAATAGTTGATAAACTGGAAGAGCACAAATACCAATGGAAATAACATTTAGAAAGAATGGACAATACAAGATTATCCAAAAACATCAGTACCTACAAACCACATGGGAAAAGATCTTTGGGGATCTTTGGGACGGCCGAGGAAACGATGGACTTGAGACCGGAACAGGTCACATTGACGTAATCCTCGAAAATAAGAAGAAGAAATTCACAGTTTAGAACTTATATGATATATTAAAATTCTATACAAATTCAGATATATACACTGCTCAAAACAATTAGAGGAACACTATGAAATATGCAAATATTTTTTCATTGGATAAAGGTACAAACATGAAATTAATCAAGTAAATTATTTGTGGTTATTTATTTATTTATTTATTGCCCATGTCAGTAAAAACAAATGAATAACGCTGACAAGTAACTTTTCAAATAATTCCGCTATGTAAGCTATTGAATCTTGTGCTTATTTTTCAAAGTTAAACACTCGTTATATAGAGTTAGTATCGTGTATGGCCTCCACGACATTCGATGACACTTTGGCACCTTCGTGGCATGCTCCCAATAAGATTCTGGATTTCCTCTTGCGGGATATTCTCCCATTCCTCCTTCAGAGCATCTCCAAGTTGCTGCAGAGTTTGTGGAGCTTGATGACGGTTCCTGACCTTCCTGTCTAGAAGATCCCGCAAGTGTTCAATAGGGTTGAGGTCTGGGCTGACCACTCGCCACTCCATTACCTCAATTTCATTCCTCCTCAGGAAATCCCTGGTGACAGCCGCAGAATGTGCCCTGGCATTATCCTGCATAAACAGAAATCCAGGGCCTACTCCAATGGCAGCAGGTACTACATGCTCTTCCAGAACGTGCTCGATATACCGGACAGCATTCAGTCGCTGGGGAACAAGTACAAGGTCCGTACGATTGTTGTACATAACTCCGGCCCACACCATTATGGAACCTCCTCCGAATCTATCAATTTCCTGTACAGCCTCTGCACAAAATCTTTCTCCTGGCCGTCCCCACACCCTCAATCGACCATCACAACGTGTAAGACGATACCTGGATTCGTCCGAGAAGAGCACAGACTCCCACTGGTTCAGATTCCAATCACCATGGTTTTTAGCATACGTACGTCTTGCTGCCTTATGCCCATTTGTTAATCGTGGTTTTTAACGGGCCTTTTTGGACGAATATTCTCTTTCCTTAATCTGTTCCTTATGGTTTGGTCTGAAACCCGGATTCCGGAAGCCATATGAAGGTCATTCTGCAGGTCTTTTACAGTTTTTGTACGCTGTCGAAGAGGAGAAACAACAACATATCTGTCATCCTGGGGGCTTGTTTTAAATTTATGGCCCTGGCCACGTCTTCTACAATACTGACCTGTCTCTCTGTGCCTGTTGCGTAACTGGACACCACAGAAGGAGAAATCCCAAGCTCTCTAGCCACTCGTCGCAGAGATTGACCTTGTCGTAAAAGATGTAAAGCATGATACACTTCAAACTCATTTAAATGCCTCATTTTGTCAGAGACTTCAATAAACAAGGCAATAATCAACATTCGTCACTATAGCAACATCAAGGAGCTTACCAATTAGAAGTGGCCAGTGCCTTCCAAAAAAAAAAATTCTCTATATTTGTTATTTGAGGTAATTTCTCTGTATTTAGGCCATAAATCGTTAAAATTTGTATCCAATGATAAAATTAATAATTCAATTTACATATTGTCCAACTTTCAGCATCACAGCTTTAAAAAACAATTACTTATTCAATTTATTACAAGTGTTCCTCTAATTGTTTTGAGCAGTGTATTACGTCAGGCAGAGAAGATTGTTTTAAAAGAACATATACTCCCAATAATATCGTTCTTTGGTTCTGAGTATTGGTCAAGGTTCGCGCTACGCCACGTAATCATATCCTAGTTACCTTCATTCTGTTGCCTTCATTCTGCCTGACCAGTACTTCAGTTTGTTGTTGGAAGATTATAACAGACATGGACTGTGAGTTATCTAAATGATTTACATGGTAATGTGTTAAGGTGAGGCTAGGAGATATGGAGGGGGGGCTCATTGCATCTACGAGCAATGGTACCCATCACACCATAGTTACTTTGTTGAAATGCATATCAACGCTTTTAAGAAACGCGAAACCTTCGACCTCAGTATGTTGGCGATTGAAGGCTCTGATGATGCAAGGCTCTGGAGTTTGAGGATGACATAATCGAGAAATCTAGCTGTCACCTTCATCAGCAAGCATGCTGTGGCTAATGCTATGGGCGTTAGACACCTGCACATTACCAATACGCACAGAAAAAGCAATAGATCGTTTTTTTTAGCCATTCTCGTATGTAACTGGACAAGAGTTGCAACATATTTGTATAGCCCATAGCATATCGTGGTCCCCTACCTTCATACTGAAATAATACTAATGTACAGTCTTCATAAGAGGCGTCAGGTAACGTTTCTGTGACGAATATGTTATTTCACCAGAAATGTAACAATAATTATTCATTTAAATTTACACATTTCCATGGCATTTTAACAATGTTATACTTTAAAAGCATCAAAACCAGAAAATCTGCATTGATTACAGCAGAAATAGTGGACGTTAGCCACGTGCCCATTTGAAGGGTGTTTTCGCCTTCAGAAATTTCAAGCACTAGCACCACGATATTTTGCAGAGTTTGTATACAATTTGTACTTTTTTCGTCGAAGTGCTAATGGCGCTGCATTATGGAAACACTTGTCATTCACAGAAACGTCTACCTTGCAGGTGATTGTTATTTTAACAGCAGGAATAGACACACTCGGGACTACGAGAACCCACATGCGATTACTTTTCGAAATCACCAACTAAGGTTTTCAGCAAACATCTATACTGGAATTGTACGTGTTCAAGATTAATTGGAACAACTTACTTGCAGTTCCTTCAGACAACATTTCCAGATCTGTTCGATAATATCAACTTGCTTTGCGCAGCAACCTCTGGTTCCAGAATGATGGAACTACAGCACACTTCAGCATTGATGTAAGAGTAGGCTTACATCTAATTATCAATTTTTGGTGACATTGAATTGTATTGGATAAGGAGAACTTGTTTCGATACCTGCGCGTTCATCTAACTTCATGCACTTAATTTTTTTTCTTAAGGAGTATATCAAAACTGTTTTTTATGTCTATTTGCCACCGGAACTCTGCTGATTGCTCCAATAGTGTTTCATTACCTCAAACAAAAACCTGCCAAGTTAGACAGCATTGGACTGTTGTTGCTGAGAAGGTATTAAACATATAATGAGGTACAGAGCACAGACCGTTAGAACACACATTATAAAATAATGTCAGAACGTGTCTTTAATATTTTATGCATAACAGTTTTTATTTAATGTACGAAACCTTATTTTGCGACAACTTGGCCAATGTGCTGTAGCCTTATTAATAAACGACGTGTTTGGGAATTTGTGTTATTTGAAAAAAAATATATCCTTTCTGTAAGACCTATCGTTTCTGAAAGTTTGGCGGCGAAATCCTTCTTCTCTATAGAACTCAAAGAAATTGTGTGGAAAGCATTCACCACATGCCAAATCTATTAGTTCGTGTATACCACTCAATTAAACTATAGAAGGTCTTTCAAATCTGTGTCTAAGGCATTCTCCGAATTCTGAATAAAAACGAATATGATTATTAATAACACATTTTCGACTAATTGTAAATTTAAAATTTTGCAACAATGATACAATGTAGATGAAACAGTTCAGTGGTTGAACTTTAACATTCAGTTGAAAATAATCACATGGAAAGCATAAAGTGCAATCAGTGGAATAATGATTTCAAAAATGGCAGTTTATTCTAAAATATTTACGTAATACATTCAGCAGAGTTAAATGTATCGGTGGAATACGTATATAGCTATTGTTAGGGGGGAAAATAATGACTTTTCTAATATAAGGAAATTATATTATATGTAGGCACGTGACGTAGTAAAGTAGTTACGTAATGTAATAAAATTGAAGCCGGAAAATTCGATGGGACTAAGATTTCTAAACTAGCCTAAATATTCTGGCGGTACCTATATATTGTGGCCAACACAGCCTCTAATGGTAATGAGTACCAGAAGTATGTTCTGGATATAAAGACGACCGTTACTCAGGGGTGACAACCGGCTGACCATATTTTGTCCATTGTCTAGAGTAAGTGGGAGACTTAATCTCCATCTATCGCAAAGACCACCTAAGGTCTGTAGTGGGAACACTTCAATTAAGTTGTAGCTCTGTGAAACTCTATCTCTTACTTTAAGGCAGGTGAACAAAAAATTCAAAATACATTCCTTAGGGAAATGTTTGAACCAAAGAGATGAACAGACGGTCACCACTCACCTGGTGAAAACTGCGTAACAGTGAGTAACATGATCTTTATAGGAAACCAGATGCAATAACAATTCTGATGGGTAGGATATATGGCACGAATGTGGAATAAAAGAGGACAATTTAACTTCTTGTAAGAAAACCAGTTTGAAAAATAAAGCCAAGAAAGACTCTATAATGAAATTATACAAGACAATGGCAGTTCCTATTATTACTACATGGACAGTGACAACACAACAATCTGCCAGAATACAAGCTGCTGAAATGAGATTCCTCAGACTAATAGCAGGATATCAAAGAACAGACAAAAAACACGACACAGAAATAAGACAACTAAAAATAGAGGAATTAAACACAACAATAGAGAAATACAGAACAAACTGGAAAGAATACTTGGCAAGGATGACTGAGAATAGAATACCAAAAGCAGCATACAACTATTCACCACGAGGAAGAAGGAGTTTGGGAAGACCAAGGAAAAGATGGAAAGAGCAGCAGTTTGGAGCCGGAACAGGCTAGTAAATAAGTCTAAACCGTGAAGAAGAAGAAGAAGAAGAAGAAGAAAGAAAGAAATCCAGAGGTAAAAGATCCAGAAGGTAGGTCGAGGTTGAGATTTAAGAATAAGATTAACCATGATTTGAGGAGGTGCGAAGAGAGGATCTCCCTCTATAAATGGGGTATGAACCCATTAGCTTGATTTAGCTTACTTTTCCTCTATAATTATGTTTTAGTGTATGAAGTATTACAAGGAATTACTGGAAATCATTAGCTCGGTAAAGAGCATGAACATCCGGGTCCGATGGTGACAGAGAGTTAGTTACAAAGTAAGTAATTCTGAGCGAATTACTAGGCGTTCTGTTTATTTCCAGCTGCTTAGTGCTCCACAATAACATACAATTCAAATCAAACTTATTTTTTCTTTATTACATAATAAAAAATGTTTTTAATTTTATCAGATTGTTTGTTTCTATAAAAAATAATTTATTGTAAGAGAAATGAAAATGTGTACTTTTGTCTTGTAAAACTGGGATAATTTGTATATTTTTGCTCCTATGTTACTAGCAATATAAACATTTCAGTCCTCACGGTCTCTTCTCCACATGATTACTGGGGGAGGACACGCTTTGGGTTACTACTGCTCCCCAGAGCTCGATAGAGTGCTTTACATTTAGAGGAGGGGTTGATGATAGTGACTGCTGTATTTTCATTTCTGAACTCTCACTAAACAACATACATACACTGCCAAAGTAATATCGTACGAATGAAGACCATGTCTTGTGATAGATTAGTAGCGGTATCAGGATTAACATTTTTATTTAACCAAAATTTTAAAAATGTACGTTTTAAAGTAGATTATCTCATCTATAATACATCTATTACAATTTCATTGGCATAGTATTTTTTTTCTAATATTAACCCATTCGTATCAAAATACGAGGTAGATTCGCCGACAGTTAAATGGCCTTCAACTCAGAAGACGAGGTACACTCGCTTAACTCCACTGTTATATATTTTGCAATATTTTGTACATCCCTTGGCAGGGCAATCTTTTGTTAACATTTTTAATGATTAGTAGTACTGTCTCTGTGTGCGTGTGTGTATGTGCGTGCGTGCGTGCGTATGTGTGTATGAATGTATGTATATGCCCCGTAAGTCCCTACTCTCCTAGCGGGAATTTGTTGACCAAAATATATAGTTACGCTTATTTCCCTACAAATGTCAATAAGTGACATGTGATCAGCACAACTCCTCAATGAGACATCTAGTAGGCAATTAAAGTATTACTTGGGTGGGAAAAGTTGTTAAATTTTGCCCAAAGACACTAATTTAGACTTGAGATTCTTTTACTTGCCCGAAAATCTTCAGAACATTGAAAAGGAGGAGCATTCTTTATCACAAAAGCAGGAGTTGATAAAGTGAAATCGATAAAGAGCGAGGTGAAACCCGACTGTTATTGGTGGTAAAACAACATTAATTGAAACGTGATTGGTCATTGACTATCATTTGTGGCATGAGTTAAATAGTCATAATAAAGAAAGCACCTTCTTTTTAACATTCTGAATAGGTCATAGCATTATTCTGCAGTGACTGACTCACTAAGAAATACGGCTACCAGATTGTATATATAGTGTATGAATGTCAACACATACCCCATGCGGGAGTTAATATAAAAACATTTGTAGCAATTGATTATACCACCAAAAAAAAATAAACCACTGTTTGCACTTTCTTAAATGTATTTTTTTCCCAAGAAAAATCTAATTGCCATATCTACATAATGGGACATTATAAATGAATTAATATACAGTTTGATGTGTTTCATTTTTTCTCCACTAGAGTGCATTCTTACAATATTGCGTTCCTTTGGCAATAAATAATATGATCTGGTTGCAGTGCCGAACAAAAGAAACAAATGAAGCGTACCGATCGTTTCTCATTTGTTTTCAAACATCGCTGTATACATTAAATATATAAATATTTTAAAATAACTATAGTTAAATAACGATTTGTGAATAAACAGCTTAATTTTATTCGTTAAATAGTCCTAACAAATGCCACTCTTGATTTCCAAATTCTCTAGATAAATTCACTCCTCAGTTCGTGAGTCGTGAATTTATCGATAATTTGGAAATCACTCGTGGCATTACTTATGACTATTTAACTCATGCCCCAAATGGGAGTCAATGACCAATCACATTTCAATGATTTTTTATTTACAACCGATCACAGTAGTGGTTCGCCTAAAATTTACCAACTAAAGTTTATCATAATAAAGTAAGCACCTCCCTTTTAACATTCTGAATAGGTCATGGCATTATTTTGCTGTGACCAACTCTCGAAGAAATACTGCTACTAGGTTGTATATATAATGCATGAATGTCAACACGTAGTGCATACGAGAGATAATATAAAAACATTTGTAACAATTGATTAACCACAAAAAAATAAACCACTGTTTGCACTTTGATTAACGAATTATTTTCCAGGATATGACGCAGAAAAATATAATTGACATATTTACATTATAGGACATCAGAAATTAATTAATACCTATAACGTTGGTTATAAATTTCTCCACTAGGGTGCATTCTTATAACATTACGATCTTTTGGCAATAAATAATATTATGATCTGGTTGCAGTGGTCGAACGAAAGAAGCAAATGAAGCGTACCAGTAGTTTCTCATTTGTTTTCGAACATCATCGTTTATATTAAATATATAAATATTTTAAAATAACTATAGTTAAATAATGATTTGTGAGTATACAGCTTAATTTTATTCATTAAATAGTCCTAACAAATTCCACTCTTGATTTCCAAATTCTCTAGATAAATTCACGACTCACGATAATTTATCAATAATTTGGAAATCACTCGTGGCATTACTTATGATAAACTTGATTACAATAAGTATAATGTGGGTACATTTAACAACGGTAGCAAACTTGTTCATAAGAAGCACTGCCATTGTAATTGATTCCTTATCTCTAAGAGAATTCATCCTACTCCATTTACAGAACACTCAGGATTCTAACAATAGGAGAGGAAGGAAGAAGGAGGAGGCGTTTTTAGTGATTCATTTCTTCCTTCTTGCGATTGTGTGCAATTTCGAAATCTCCTCGATGTAGGGGGGGGGGCAGCAAACTTACCAGGCACACAAAAATCATCCCTTTGACATAAAATCCAAGCACCAACGAGATGGGGGAAGACTAGCTTGGGGTTACCATGACTACATCTCCCTTCTGTGAATGTCTGTCTGTTGAATTCAGTAGGTTCTAGCTATTATCCATCTCTTCCTCCCTACATAGTGCGGTCAGGGACGGCTGAACAAGGGTTTTTCCAGGGCCAGGGTTAGCCTACTCCGTTTTGCTAGACAGCACGTCTCCATTGGAGATGGTCTATGTCGTTCAAGGCAAAAAACATTACTGTTAAATAAAGTATTTCGTATATCTTGAACAATGTGAAATTCCAGTTTTAATACTTTCCTCTATAGATTCTTATTCTTCTTGTGACTACTTTCTACGTAAATATATTATTATTGTAGGCCCATATTTTTCCTTTACAGAGATGTAGGCGCTCTCCCCCCTACAGGGAAGAATTTGAACCATACTAATTAAGTTACACTTGTTTTCGTATAGATGTCATTTTGAGTGGTCCGTGGTCAGCGTTCCGTCTCATACTGACATCTAGGAAACCAAGGAAGTACTAGGACGGGAAAATTCGGTAAATTTTGCTTAGAGGCCTTTTCATTCAGGCTTAAGGATTTTTTACGAGCCTGAAAATCTTCAGACTCGGGACGCACGGCTTAAAGTCCCTCCCGGAGGACTTGCTCCTTGGATTTTATCATCCTAAAAATCCATCGACCCCGGCCGGGTTTGAACCCGCGACCCTCGGGACCAGAGGCAAGGAGCATAACCACTAGTCCACTGCGGCCGACGACGTAAATATATACGGTATTTAAAAAAATAAATCAAACACTTCGTTATAAATAAAATATTTAAAATTGTGAAAAAATATACATTTAAAATATGTGATATAAGTAGTAGACGCTTTATTTTTAAACAGCAACATTATTTACAGCTTTTTCACGTTTTGATTATTAATCGAAGTCGTAGAGCTGTTACCGTGTTTTGACTAGAGGACACGGCTGCAGTTAATCAGACTATTCAGTACGGTATCGTCTAAAAATTACCTAACAGACTGTCCCGTATATACGCGTAATAGGAAAGGACGAATTTCTTAGCGATTTTAATACCACTATTTGACTCATGCCCCAACCGGGAGTCAATGACCAATCACGTTTCAATGAATTTTGTTTTGCAACCAATAACACTTGTGTTTCACCTCGCTATTTATCGACTTCTGTTTACCAAAATAAAGAAAGCTCCTCCTTTTTTAATATTCTGAACAGGTCAGAACATTATTTTGCAGTGACTGATTCTCGAAAAAAATACGTTGAATATAGCAAATAATGAACAGATTCCTTCGAACTACACATTTGATAATTGTGTGTTCAATAATTGTCTTTTTAATAACGCTTTTACTTAGTTGTTTCCTAAAAAAAAAATTAATAAACTATAATGTTCGTTATAATATGCAGTTTGATATGTTTCTCCTTGTCTCCACTAGGGTGCATTCATACAATATTGCGATCCTATTTGGCAATAAATAATATTATCAAGTTGTAGTGGATGAACAATTGAAACATAACCAAACATTTCTCATTTGTTTCCAAACATCGGCATTTACATTAAATATATACATATTTTAAAATAACTATATTTAAATAATGATTTGTAAGCAAAGAGCTTAAATTTATTTGTTAAATAGCCCTAACAAATGCCACTCTTTATTTCCATTTCCTCTAGATAAATTGGAAATCACTTGTGGCATTGCTTATGATAAATCAGCGTAACCTTATTTAATGAGCGGGTAGAAGAGGTGCTCTATAGAACTACGACCGTTACGCACTGTCGCAAGACCATGTTCGGACTATAGTGATTCATGCCTGTACAAGCACACCCTCTACCTTCCTCTTAATAGTTCCTGCTTCTGCCGTCGGTAACGAAAACATAACAGAGCTATACTAAAAAAATCGCAATTTTACTTTTGTTTATTATTTGTTGCGCATAATTACAAAACATTTGTTCAGATTATTATCAACACTGCAATTTTGTAGCTTGTCAGGTATTTAAAATCCTGAATTATGAATAAGCATCCCAGTAAATATAGTCGACCACGGTGGACTTGTGATATGTTCCTTGCCTCTGGTCCCGCGAGTCGCGGATTCAAACCCGCAGAGCGATGATTTTTTTTATTTTTTAGGTTGGAAAAATCCAAGGAGCAAGTCCTCCGGGAGGAGCTATAAGCCGTGGGTCCCGAGTCTGAAGATTTTTAAGTGATGAAATTGGTACTACTAATTGACTAATCTAATATATAAAAATCAATCTTTGTTTCTTTGTTGGTTTGTTTGTTGGTTTGTTTGTTCGTATTCTATGCGCGCCCATACTGTTGATCCGATTTTGATGGGTTTTTTTTGTAAAATGTTTAGGAGATTCCGGGGATGAACATAGGCTATAAGGGAATTGTAATAATCAACCCCTTGACCCCTAAAAATCACCCTTTGTAGCGTAAAACGTGAAATAAAGTCCCTATTTTGACGCTTAAATGGCTTATGCTGCCTAAACCATAAAAAATACACCTCATTATTGTACACAGAATTGAATATCTCAAAAAACTCTACAAAAAAGTCCGCGACAGCATATGTTTATCTTTTACGGATAACTCATATAAACCGTTTTTGTCTTTCATTGATACCAAGAAGATCGGGATAAGCTGCTTCCCGGGCAAGCATAGCAGCTCAAGGCTGGTGGTAAAAACATATTAACATTTATTTAGGAGTAGCAGCTCACGCCGGGTATTAGCTAGTTACTTATAAATATATCGGTCGCAGTGGACCAGAGGTTATGCTCCTTGCCTCTGGTTCCGAGGGTTGCGGGTTCAAACCCGGCCGGGGTCGATGGATTTTTTTAGGATGGAAAAATCCACGGAGCAAGTCCTCCGGGAGGGACTTTAAGCTGTGGTCCCGAGTCTGAAGATTTTTCAGGCTCGTAAAACATCCTTAAGCCTGAATGAAAGGGCCTCTAAGCAACATTTACCGAATTTTCCCGTCCTAGTACTAGGCCTACCTTGGTTTCCTAGATGTCAGTGTGAGGCGGAACGCTAACCACGGACCACTCAAATGACATCTATAGGAAAACAAATATAACTAAATTAGTATGCTTCAGTAGGGGGAGAGCGCCTAAATCTGTGTTAAGAGAAACATAGGCTTACAAGATGCAAAAAAGACCTACAACTATCACCTGTTATTACTGAAGACGCTTTTCAAATGTGAATTTGCACTTACAAGGCAACTGTCAGCCATTGCATGCCGAAACCTACCTCGAAATTTCTCCCAGAGAAGCGTTTTAAAGTGCCAAAGCCGTGTCCAAAAGTAATTGCCGTTTTTAATTGCAAGGCACGAAAATCGAAGGTAAAATCCAGCAATGGCAACCCACTGTACGGAGCAGGTGGACTTCCTGCATGAGTAAGATGGGAGTGGGGCGAGGCTGGACGCGGCGCGAATGGCAGGTAGTGAGGGTTACCCAATCTACCAATTAACGAATTATATTAATCCCCTACAGTTTAAAGAAGAGTTTTGGTTCTGGATATTAATGCCTTGCAGATAAAAAGGCAGATATTTTTTGGACACAGAAGATGGTCTGAACAATTTTAACAATAATAGAATTATTCGAGCTTTCATGAAACCGAAACGAGCCAACAGGCTTAATCCCTGGATGATGATGACTTAACAACACTTGTCTGGAAGGAATTTACAGGTAGGTTTGAGCGTGCAATGCTTGACAGTTCCCTGTAAGTACAAATTCACATTAGAAGTGCATTTTCAGTAATAACAAGTGAGTCGATATTTATAAGTCAGTAAGTAGTACAAATTCACTTGTTGTTTCGCCAAGTACAATGGGCGCATTCAGCGGCCAAAAACCGTTGCAGAAGCGCTTTAGCAAAAATGGCTGCCGATGCAGCGGAAATACGTGAAATTCGTTGAATGGACCGCTTCTACAGCAGAACCGCCAAATTCAATTTGTTCACGGGCTCATTACTCATATTACTATTCGATGCTATTGAAATTAATCATAATACTAGTAGGGATATACAGAATTTAAGATTTATTTTAATGGATGTAATTTATGTAATGGACGGATAGATCGTTTAAAATAAAATATTATTCAGCGACAAAAATTGTATGTTGTTGTTATTATTATTATTATTATTATTATTATTATTATTATTATTATTATTATTATTATTATTATTATTATTATTAAAATATCAGGCGGCTCCGTGACGCAAGCGATTAGACACTTGCCTCTCACCGCTGGGGTCTCGAGAACCTTTTTATAATATATATTATTACTTTAATCTTATTGTATTTTAGTAGGAGTAGCTTTTTGTAACTTTATTGGAGTCACTATAGGTGGGTTTTATAATGGAGGAAACGGAGCTATGGCAGGTTTTCTCGGGGTTTCTCCCATTTTCCTCTACCAAAATTTGATTCCACATTTTCCCCATACTCATCTCATCCATTTCGTTCGTCAGACTTAGTCAGCCAGCACCCTTGTTATTCAGACCTCTATAAGTATAGGGGCTTAATCTCATCTCTCTAACCGACCCTGAGTTGGACACAGCTTGATATTACTTTATTATATTAAAATATCACTCTTGAAAATGCTCTATGTGATGTAGTGAATATCATAACCACATTAAAAGTATTGCCAGATGGACTGTAGAGACAAATTTTATTCAGTTATTCAGCCATTTTATCCATGTCATTTATTACACAACATTTGACACTTTTAGGCCTATATTTAAATATGAGGATTAGACATTACATTAGAAAACACAGGAAATATAGGCATATGTGCAATATTAATGTAAGTAGTGCAAGACATGGCCCAAGTACAGCAACCAAACATTATTGTATAAAGGAAGTCATCATTGTATTTTTTCAATCTCAGAAATACTTCATTTTAAATTTGTTAAAGAATAGGAATGAAAACAAAGAGGAATATAAATTTATAACAATATATAATCAGTTTTCTTAATAATTGATTAATTTTATTCTTTTGTATCATCTGAAAATATTTATAACCTATAGGAGTAACTACTATAATCTTTATGGCTAAAGTAAAACAAAAAATTATGTGTAATTTCCAACTATAGGGTTTTTATAAAATTCTGTCATAACAGCAGTTAATTATAGATAACCACTCACTCACCATACATAAATAAATTATTTAACATAATCTCTAACATGTAGCAGAAATAACTGCACCAATTAATTTTATTATTATATATTATTACTGATTATTGAATATGTAGTTACACTTTCCAGAAAACGTTTCGTGAGAAACTTTTACCAATCTGTTACGCTTGAGTATACATAAAGGCATTTCTGTCTATTGTATCTCAAGTTCTTTGTAGATGGACACATGTAAGTAAATCGGTTTATGACCCCGGGACAATCGTTCCCTAATAACGGCCTCACAGCTTGTCCGGCTCTGGAAGTCATCCTTCCAGACAGATAAATGACGGTCAACTTTAGGTGTGTCAAAAAAATCACTAGACCGCCTGTTGAGATGGCGACAGTAGCCAAAAACTATGTCCATCTGTTTTCAGTAAATTAATAAACTTCTCACCAGCGTGTGAAAATCACACCCTGTAAATACACGACCAATCATTATTCTGAGATTCTGGTTGAACTATAGTGGGAACCGTAATGCCCAATCAGAGTCCATAAGTAAATAGTATTCTGCTAGTAAGGCGTTTTTTTATGTATGTTCAGCCAATGAAAATATTGGTCTTGTAAAGTGTATTTGTAAGATGGAGTTGGATATATTCCGAATATCGGGAAAGTAGTCTACTCCGGGATGGGTTCCCGGATGGAACAAAATTAACATAAGACTCCGCGCAGGAATAACTGTTGAAGTTCCGCTGCAGTGCGGACTCGTATATTTCGCCGGTCGCAGGCAAGCGACCCATTAGATACACGAAATGTGTTAGGCCAAGAACGGCAAGTTATAAAAGTTTATCTTAAAAGCATCAGTGTGCTGGTGTTAGGCTGTATCACCTTAGGTCGTGTGAAGACCAGTAATTATCAGTGTTCCAAAACGCGATAGAATCGCCACGATAATAATAAAATATGTCCAGTATCGACCGCTACTCGCATTCCTGCGACCATTCCGAAGTGAAAGATACCGGAATATATCCAATCAAATCCAATGTTCTGGAATTGGAACTGTAACTGTCTTGTGCTACATATGATATAATAAATATTATTTAATTAACACCAGTGTTGTCTTGGTGAGCCTCCTGATAGTACCCTGTTATCCTTAGTTCGAACCTCGCCTTATCCCACGGTGAAAATCCACAACCCTGAGATACATAGAGTCCATGCCTTGCCCAGGCCTCACCACCACATTCCTGTTATAAACATTAGCAATTCCACTTTCTTAGTAAAGTTAAACGTTACACTAAATACATAATTGAATCATTTATAATATATAAACAACATTTACCACTAAGGTTAATGGTAGTATACGGTCAGTAGCAATATCCCATAAGAGAGACTACATGCATTTGAATTAAAATATAAAAGACCAAGTATTATTTTACGAGAAATTGGAAATTAAAGTGAAAATGGTTCATACCTGGTTCAAGTAATGGCTCTTAGTATCTCAATGATAGGACATAGTATATAAAATTGGAGATTAAATACAGAGTAATGGATAAGTTGTGATTAAAATCCTAAGTTGAGTGCAGATTTTTCTGTCAATACATTACCAACTCTGTAATTTAATGTTATTAATGCACATCGGACTAGAGTATTTGTATCTTCACTGGTCAAATTTAGATAAAAATTCTAGAATATTGTAATATCTCAATTCAATTTATGGTCGATACTTATCAAAGCTCTTTATTCAGAAAATATTATAAATATAAGATACACAGTTCATCTCTTTGTCCATTCCACAAATTTTCTTATTGTGTTAGACATTAAAAGAAGAGTACAAATTCTCGTTTTATCTGTAGAGAAAATTGGTCTGACTACCACTGTAGCACTTCCAGAAATGACCCCATGAACACAATTAAAAGAGTCTACATTATTTTATATATATTTAAATTAAAAATAAAAATTATAATTAACTTTACACCATGTATTAGCGAATGAATCATATGGGGATATAATTTTCATAATAAAAGACTCGTCAATAACACAATGATCTATATGCAAAGAAGATATTATAATAGCGCATTCTTGATGTTGATAATCTTAAAAGCATCACTTCTTTAGACGTTTTACTTAAATCCACCGCTGTGGTCTCGAGGTAGACGGGCCCGGGTTCCATTCCCGGTTGGGACAGCTCCAGGGTGAGGTTTATTTTCGTGGTTTTTCCTCACCTGTAAGACAAATATCAGGAAGCTTAGGATCCAACGGTCACCGAAAATCATCCGACCATCATCATCATCATCATCATCATCATTCACCGGTGTGAAAAGCAACGGGAAGCTACCACACCTATAAAGCTGCAAAGCATAGCATGAAAATGCTATTGCAGTGAAAGACCTGCCCTCGGGCAGAACACTATAGACTAGAATAGATATTCGTCTAAAAGGGTTATTCACCTCGAATAACTCATATTAATGTCCAGACATAAATAACACAAAATATGTACATCAAACATAAATAGTTTATAGACAAAGACGCCATGAATGAAATAATCAATCACAATGCATGCAGCGGTTTCGTCTGTCTACAACGTACTTTTACTTCGCTGCAATAGCTGCAAGTCCGCTAGAGCCGCCGAATGGTACACTGCAGATAAAGCGCTGAAGCGCTTCTCCATCCCTTTGGCCGCTGAATGCGCCCAATGTCGACATGGACCCAAAAGTTTAGAGTGCGCTAGCTATAAGTAGACGATATGATAAATATAAAATAAAATAAAGTTAAAATGTACCTTCTTAGGTCAGAGTCGTCGTCCTCAACTTATAAAATATATATGCTTTTTTATTTGAAGGCCTTTCAGGATCTCTATTCCATCGTCAGCAGGTCTTCCTTCCCTACATTACTTGATGTTCTCGGTGCTGGTCCTAATGTAGTGTTGTTATAGGCCTATATGCATATTTTATAAGTTGAGGACGACGGTACATTTTAACTTTAATTTATTTTATGACTGTCCACCTCAACGGTTTTAAACAATGAATTGTATTAGTATTTATATGATAAATATCTCGGAGTAAAATAATCTGCCATCTTAAGAAGTGACTTAGCAGACACCACATTCCGCGCCCTAATCTTCACTAATCATCAACCGGCCACATTATAATCAATAATCAAAATAATCCCCATTGGTGTAATGCTTCCTTTTGATATAAGCCTGAGGGAATCACTTCTTTCTCGGAAACACAATTTCTGCCGGATTTGATAAACTGTGATTTTGATATTGCATGCATTTTTTGTTTATTTGTGTATAGTACTTGAAATCAATGTCACGTAATAAATTATACATTGTGAATTATCTTCGCATCCTCAGACGTCATTCGAATGATTCATTTATACGCGCAACTCTGTGTTTAATTCCACCCATTCACATGGTATTTACATCACCATACATGGTGATGTTTACATTTGCTACTTTTTTTCTGAGGTCGCTGGTGCAGTGTTGAGAAATTATAATTAACTATATATCTGCAGTCTGAATGAACATAGTGCTCTAAAAATAGTCCGTCACGCATGAGCGGTGTAAACAAAACGAATTCCATAACAAGTCTAATTAATGGTCCAATTTTGCTTGTTTTCGGAAGTACTTATATTTCCTTAATTAAATCGTTTGCATCCAGTTACATTTTGCGAGAAAACAAACATAGCAGCAAGTAGAGCGATCTTTAAATTTCTACTTCTAATTATCGATTTCATCGATATATGGAGAGTACCTTTTACGTTTAATTTCAGTAGCATACACCGAGCAAGCCATCACATCTTTAGAGGATAAGGAAGGCTTACAACTCATTGGTATTAATAAGCTGTTAGTTTATCCTGATGATGTAGTACTATTGGCCGATAGCGAGGAGATACTAAAGGCCAACACGCACACACTATTGAGTAACACTAACAAATTGGGACTGGAAGTAAATATCAATAAAAATAAATATATGGTCACATAGAAATACATTATATATTGGAAATGGACAGCTAATGAGAAATGAGAGAAATTTTGAGGAAGTGGCTGAATTCAAATACCTAGGAACAATAATCACAAATAGGAATGAGATGCACAAAGAAATTAAACATAGGCTCAATTCTGGAAATGCGTGCTATTGTGCATTACAGGGACTCTTGACGTCCCAACTACTTTCAAAAAACGTTAAACTGAAAATATATAAAACTATTATTCTACCAGTTATATGGGTGCGAAACATGGACTCTTAATTTAAGAGAGAAAATGAGATTACAAGTATTTGAGAATAAAGTTCTTAGGAAATTTTGTTTGACCAAAGAGAGATGAACAGACAGGTGAATGGAGAAGACTTAATTACAGTGAACTACATTATCTTTATAGCAAACAGATATAATAAGAACAGTTAAGTCTCTTAGACTGCAATGGGTAGGACATGTGGCACGAATGGGGAATGAACGAGTGTATGGAAGCTACTTGTACCAAAACCAAAAGGAAATCGCCCTGTTGGTAGACCAATAATGAGGTGGGAGAATAACATTAACTAACATTTGAGGGAAATATATTATACAGGGAATGATTGGAAAACTTTAGCTCAGGATAGGGATGTATGGAGAGCTTATGTCAGCGCGACCATGAACTTACGGTTTCGATAGAGCCAGTTACTTAGTTAGCATATATCGAGTTTTAATGCTTATAATTGAAAATTGTGGTCACTTGAGCGATTTTTTACTTCTCGCTTCAGATTAACTTCCACTTCTAACTACCTGATTTTCCTGGTTAACAAACTGGACTATTATTTTCTTAACTGATTGCTATATGTCGAGTTCCGTTCAGAGGAAAAAACAAAATTATCGCCGCTAGAGCGTTAAAAGTTATATTATGAGATCTTTAGATGCAGGGGTACAAGTGTAAAATTGCTAATTTTGGAGTTAAATGTAGATTTTAGTACTTAAAGCCCAAGTACAAATCTGTCTGGTGTTGAAATCTAGTGGCTGAAAAGAAAACTGTTGGAAGACAATCACATACGGAGTGTCTGAACTTTGAACATTATTTACTCAAAACTGGCCTTTTGTCACTTAAACCCTTTAGCTTCTAAGGGTTATGTATATATCATATTACTGTATAGCTGTATAGTACCTATATATAAATTATGGTCGTGGTCATTTTCAGTGTCCAGTTGTAGGATCGATGAAGATTTGTAAAAAATATTTTAATGATAAAACCTCCATAGCTTCATTCCTTAGGAATTCATTAAAACAGAATTATTGGGGACGTGTATAAATCATCATCATCATCATCATCATAGTACATTCACGAATTTAGGCCATTTGTTGACCTGTTTAGGCCTCAAGAAAAACACCATCCAAAAGTCTTTTGAATGGACGTCCTGGTCTTCTTCTTCCTGCAGGTTGATATCTTAACATTTGTTTGGGTATCCTGCGATCTTCCATTCGATGAACATGTTGCCTCCATCTTGTCTTATAATCAGAAATTTTGTTTTCTAAAGGTTCCATGTGTAATAATATTCTTCTAAGATTTCTTCTTTTTTTTTGTGATCTAGTAGTGTGTATCCTGCAGTCCTCCGAAGGTATCTCATTTCAGCAGATCTAAGTATCTATAACAGAAGGATTTCTGTTTCAACGTCCATACTTCGCTACCATACAAAAGAGTTGGAAGAGCCAGTGTTTTATACACTTTTAAACTTGAATATTTTTGGACTAACTGTGGCTTGAAGATAGAATTTATTAACCCTAAAATTCTTAAAAATTTAGATATTTTTGCATTTACATCCTTTTCTTCTTGATATGAGATATTGCATCCTAGATATGTAAAATTATTCACCTGCTGCAAAATTTTATTGTCAAGTACAATTTTACTTCTGACAGGATCTACATCTTAAAATGCCATAATTTTCGTTTTCTCTGCAGATATCTTCAATCCATATTCTTCTGTAATTTTGTTAAGTTCATGCAGACTTTTCTGCAGATTATCTTCTGAATTTGCAATTCTTATTTGGTTATCTGCAAACAATAGGGTGTTTAATTTTGTATTTTCTGATATTGCTTTTCCAAATTTATATTTCTTGTTCCAGCAACATATTACTTCGTGTATAAATGGACTTACGAATTCAAGAAAGGATACAAATCTAGAGTTTTTATTGCAAAAAAAAAATATATATATATATATATACAGAGTGTAACAGGACCGCGCCGACAAACTTATAGTGATGATAGACCATGCAGAGAGGATAATTTTTTTGTGAAGGAACATATAGTCGCAAACACGTCGTTTATGAGTTATGTGCAGATGAAGGTGTTCATCCGTAACGGTCGGAATTGAATACAAACAATTGTACACGTATAATTTTATTGAAAAATACATGTTTTTACAATAAGTGTTCGAACGGTCTACTCTGTGCCTCGTTGCATGTTTGATATCGTCACAGCAAGGATCGGCCAGCACGACCTATCACGGCAGGATTCGTTTTGACGTCCTCAAAACACTTATTGTTTGAACACTTACTGTGAAAACGTCTTTTTTCAATAAAATGATACGTGTACAATTGTTCGTATTCATTTCCGACCCTTAAGGGTGAACACCTTCATCTGCACATACCTCATAAACGACGTGTTTTCGACTATATGTTCCTTCACAAAAAATGATCCTCTCTGCATGGCCTATCATTCCTATAATTTTATCGGTGAGGTCCTGTTACTCCATTATATACTGAATTTCTACGTGTGACTAATGGACAGCTAATGACAAATGAGGGAAATTTTGAGGAATTGGCTGAATTCAAATACCTAGGAACAATGATCACAAATAGGAATGAGATGCACAAAGAAATTAAACATAGGCTCAATTCTGGAAATGCATGCTATTATGCATTGCAGAGACTCATGATGTCCCAACTCCTTTCAAAAAACGTTAAACTGAAAATATATAAAACTATTATTCTACCAGTTATATTATATGGGTGCGAAACATGGACTCTTACTTTAAGAGAGGAGAGGAGATTACAAGTATTTGAGAATAAAGTACTTAGGAAACATTTTGGACCAAAGAGAGATGAACAGACAGGTGAATGGAGAAGACTTCATAACAATTAACTACATGGTCTTTATAGGAAGCCAGATATAATAAGAAGAGTTAAGTCTCGTAGACTGCGTTGGGCAGGACATGTTGCACGTATGGGAAATGAAAGACTTGCATGGAAGCTTCTTGTAGGAAAGCCAGAGGGAAAACGCCCAGTTGGTAGACCAAGAATGAGGTGGGAGAATAACATTAACTATGATTTGAGGGAAGTAGATTATACAGGGAATGATTGGAAAGCATTAGCTCAGGATAGGGATGTATGGAGAGCTTGTGTCAGTGCGGCCATGAACCTACGGGTTCGATAATGCCAGTGAGTAAGTAAGTAAGTGAGGTCCTGTTACACCCTCTATAATTGAAAATAACATCTCAGATAAAAACAGTTCTTTAATCTAATACATATAAAAACGAATGAATGTTTGTTTGTTTGTTTGTTTGTTTGTTTGTTTGTTTGTTTGATCGTACTTTTTACGCGCCCATACCGTTGGTCCGATTGTGATGGTTTTTTTTTTGCAATATATTCAGGAGATTCACGGGATGAACGTAGGCAATACGATAGTTGTGATACTCAACTCCTACACCCTTACAAATTATCCTTTGTAGTGAAAAAGAAAACTTTTTTGACGCTTAAATGGCTTACGCTGCCTAAAGCATAACAAATACACAAAATTAATTTACACAAAAGTGAATATCTCAAAAAACTCTACAAAATAGTCCGCGACAGCAAATGTTTATATTTTACGGATAACTCACAATAGACATTTTTGTCTTTCATTCATTAATGCCAAAAAGATCGTGATAAGCAGATTCCCGGATAAGCGTGTACTGCCGATTGTGGTGGGGCTTTTTACAAAATGTTCCGGGAAGGTTACAGGCTATAAGAGAGTTTTAATGCTCAAGCCCTTCACCCTTAAAAATCACCATTTGTAGAGAAAAAGTAATATAAAAGTGGCTTTTTGTACGCTTAAATGACTTACGCTGCCTAAACCATAACAAATACACCAAATTAATGTACACAGAATTAAATATCTCAAAAAAATCTACAAAAAAACCCCGCGACACCATATGTTTATCTTTTATGGATAGCTCACAATAACCATTTTTGTTTTTAATTGACGCCAAAAAGATCGGGATAAGTAGATTCCCGGGCAAGCAGAGCAGCAGCACGGACAACTCGAAATAACGAATTTTGTCTTTCAGCTCATTTATGCCAAATACATCGGGATACGTAGATTTCTGGGCAATGCCGGGTAATCAGCACTGGGTATCTAAAAATAATAACGATATAAATTTATAATTATTTTTCCTTTTACTTGTTCAACTAAACGCAAAAACACATTATCATTTATTTAGGCGTAGCGGTGCACGCCGGGCATTAGCTAGTAAATAAATGAAAGTTTATTGAGATAGTAATTTTACATATAGCAAATATTGATAACGGAATCTGATACTCTGGAAGTTAACGAGGTGCGAGTAGAATTTTCTTTAGAGAAAATAAATAAACAAGAGTTCAGTCGTATATCAAATTGCAGCCGGTTTATTCGTGAATAGAGTAACACATGTATATTGGAATACATACACTTGTTATATTAATCTGGAATAAGTGAATTGCCACGAGACTTGGAATAATGTGCTGTATTCAAATCCATCAAACCGACTGTAATAATAATAATAATAATAATAATAATAATAATAATAATAATAATAATAATAATAATAATAGCTGACATATATGGGTAAATATTAAATAAATAAATAAAATAAATAAAGCCTGATATGTCCCTTTAGGGCAAAGGCCTCCCTGTACAGGGGTTAAGCTCTATTTGAGAGTGTCACCCGGTGAGCTACTCCGTGGTGAGAAGTTGACTTGGATGTAGCACTTGGTTTGTATACACTGTCTGTTCTGTGATTAGTTAATACACAGTTGGCTCTCCATCGTTCTTCATCTTTTCCTGCATCTGGCGACTCTGGACCATTGCGCCCCTGCTCGTTCTTTGAAGATGTCAGCCCATCGTCGTCTTGGTCTTCCGCGCTGTCTCTTGCCTGTGTACGGGTCCCACATGGTTGTTTTTATTGTCCACCTGTCGTCCTGTATTCTTGCGACGTGGCCTCCCCATTTCCATTTTTTCCTGATGGCTTGTTGTGCGGGATCAGTTGTTGAGGATATCGCTTGAAGTGTTGTATTCGAGATTCTGTCCTTCAGAGTTATGCCTAAGATTTTCCTCTCCATTTTCCTTTGGCATACTTGGAGTGTGTACTTCAGTTTGGCAGTAAGATTCCAAGTTTGGCAGCCATATAAACAGTGTTGGAAGAACACAGGTTTGTAGTGTTTCCATTTTGAGTTTCCGGTTGAGTGACTTGTCCAGCAGTATAAATTTCAGTGACCAGAACGCCTGATTAATATATTACGTAACTAAATTAGCTTGGTTAAACACTCCCATTAGGGAGCGATCTAACCACAAATGGGGAATAATGAAATATATACAGTAGATAGATGATAATAATAAATATAATTATAGTGGTAATGTGTGATGGTTAAAATTTGAACTAATGCAAATACGTACATGCAAAAATAGCATAAGAGCAATGAAATAAACGTACACTATTTTGTACTGTCACGGATTAAGAGTTTTCCTTTAACTTTTCGAGCTCCGCTGTACGGTCGGTATACAGAATAATATCTCTGAATATTCAACTTTCTCACGTTACTAAAAACTTTCAAACACACTAAACATTTTGTCTTTCCTTCATAATCAGTAAATAAGTATACACATTCCCTTTGTCGATTAAAATAAACAATTGGGGATGACGAACATAGTTTCAAATCTTCTGCGTGTTCCGGTGTGATTACACCGAGAATCCTAGGAAACTAACAGATTAGACCGCAAAGCCGCATCGTTAACGTGCCGCCGCGTCCCAAACCTCCCTTCCCTTCATTCCTTATTTATTGATTATATGAGCGTTTCGCTCTTCCGACGTGCACACCTGCAGGGAAGACTGCTCTTGCGCAAAGGACATGAGTTGTCACCGCTAATATACAACATTATCTTATTTATTTATTTAGCCTGGTGGAGTTAACCCATGTGGCCTTTTCTTCCACTCACCGGGACAAACATATGTTATTAATACATTAGAATATAACAATCACAGTTAACGCTAATATACTAAATGAAGATTTGATCTATATTGATATATTAAGATCTATAATACAACCAGTTAATGATAGTTAAGATTAAGACTAAAACTAATAATAAAATGTATTCAAGCAAGATACATTAAATTGTTGGCAGACTGTTCCTGTCTAATGTATATAAAATAACAAAGAAAAATAATGAGATATAGAAAACTAATTTTAGGATTATACAATATTTAAACAAATGAAAATATTTGTTAATCTTAATATTATTTTCATAAATAATTTAATGTATTAATTGTTAAAAGAATACTATCAATAAGGTGTATAAGTTAGACTGTTATTAAGTAATTATGTAGTTTGTTTTTGAACGATGTTCTAGTTTGACAGTTTCTGACATAGGGCTGAAGGGAATTCCATGTTTTGGCAAGTGAGACTGTAAAAGATAACGAATAATACACAGTGTGTTGATGAGGGATATAAAAGGACAATGTGCTGATGAGATCGAGTGTCAAGGTTATGTGTGTCGGATAGTCTGATGAAGTATCTTAACATGAAAGAAAAATTAGCAGTTTTACAACAATATTTTTTAAACAATGAAACACCAATCACTGTACAGAAAACTGTTAATATAAAATTTAGTTCATATCTAATTGTACAGCAAACTTGTTAAGAAATTTATCCTTTATCCCGTATTAAAAATGGAAATATTATTGCTGATGGATTTAAATATATCTTCAGCTATTTTTTGAGTTCTAGTAACGTACATATAACTTATCTTTAATCTGTAAAACTGGGACATTTCATTGATTTATGCTTTTCTAAATGCGGATTGAAGCGAAGCATGTTCTTTTTTATTTCCAATTCGAATACGTTCTCAATTTCCTGCTCTTTGTGAAGTTTCTTATCTTATTTGTGTAAGGAAATCCATTTATATATCTGATTTACCAGAAAAGCTATGAGTTGACACGAAACAGGGGTGTCAAAAACGGATTCGCGATGCAGTGGAACCCATAATTGTTTCAAGGAAAGTCTATTTTGTACACATATTATTTTCTATTTATAATAATATTCAAGGTATAATTTACATTACCCTTACAACAGTAACTTTTGAACTTCTTTTAACAGTTGCTTTTCAAGCTCCAGTATTCTTTTTATTTACTACTAGTTAATACACGGGCGTGCCCTGCTAATAAATGATATACTTCTTCTTCTTCACTTCCTGGTTTAGGCAAGAGTTGTCTGTTCCGTCTTCACTAATAGATCTAAGACCATCTCTTCCGAGGACGTCCGATATCTCTTCTTCCTCTTGGAAAATAATTGAAGATTTTATTTGGTAATCTACTTTCTTCCATTCTTTCTACATGCTCTTTCCACTGTATCTTGTTGTTAAATATCTTTTCTTTTATGGAGTAGATCTGCAGTTCTTCACGGATATCCTCGTTTCTTATCTGGTCCATTCTAGTGCAGCCTTTTACTCTTCTTAAACATTTCATTTCGGCTGCTTGGATTTTACTTTCTTGTTTGGTAGTGGTAATCCAAGATTCACTCCCATACAAAAGGACAGGGACAGCCAATGTTTTATAAAATTTTAATTTTGTTTGTTTATGGGCTTTATTATTCAATGTTCTATGTATTGTACCACAAATAGCTTGAAACTGATGTGTTTTGTGTTCAATATCTTTATCATACCCATAGCTGATGTCACATCCTAAATATTTAAAGTGGGATACTTGTTCAATAATCTCGTCTCTAATTACTATTAATAAATGATATATTAACGGTGAATTAAATTATATGAAATACACTCAATATGATGAAGAATTGAAAGTACAGCCTTTATTGGATAAAGTCACGAATTACAGACAGAAATGGATTTATCACATGGATGGAATGAGTAAGGAGAGATATCCATTGTTAGCAAGAAATTATCAAGCAAGAGGAAGACTTGATGTTGGAGACCTAGAAGACTTGGGCTGATGCATTATGAAGTCGGAACGGGCAATTGCCTAATCCCTGGAGTGATGATGATGATTATGATGATGATGATGATATACACTGCGACGAACCATAGATATCGGTTGCTGAAGTCAATTTTTTAATCGAATTTCAGGTAAACCCCCACTTCTAACGGCCGGATTTCACTTATTTTTGTACGATACCTACCTCGATTTATTTTAATATGACATGCTGAGTTTCGTTGTGAAACATCCAAAATTGCGACCGCTAGAGCGAATTAATGTTTGTCCTTGTGTGTTCTCCTGTACAGTACATAATACATAACAACTAAACAGTCGCCGTATCTGAAAACCTGTATATAACTTACAATTTTTTATGATCGGTTTAAAGTCTATAAAGGACAAATATACACACATTCTCTTATATATATATATATATATATATATAAACATAACGCTTGAATCTGAGGGCGTTTCCGAAACAAAATTTTATTCCCACTCTAACGGTAATAGGCCTATACATATGCACTGACCTTGGTCGCTTTATTGAGGATTCATATGCTGATAATAATAATAATAATAATAATAATAATAATAATAATAATAATAATAATAATAATAATAATAATAATAATAATAATAATATATGCTCAATTCTGGAAATGCGTGCTATTATGCATTATAGAGACTCTTGACGTCCCAACTCCTTTTAAATAACGTTAAATTGAAAATGTATAAAGCTATTATTCTACCAGCTTTATGGATGCGAAACATGGACTCTTACTTTAAGGGAGGAAAGGAGATTACGAGTATTTGAGAATAAGGTTCTTATGAAAATTTGAACCAAAGAGGAGATGAACGGACAGGTGAATGGGGAGGACTACATAACAGTGAACTACATGATCTTTATAGGAAGCCAGGTATAATGAGAACAGTTACGTCTCGTAGACTGCGATGGGCAGGACATGTGGCACGAATGGGAAATGAAACACGTGCATGGAAGCTTCTTGTAGAAAAACCAGAGGAAAAATGCACAGTTGATAGACCAAGAATGATGTGGGAGAATAACATTAACTATGATTTGAGGGAAGTAGATTATACAGGGTATAATTGGAAAACATTAGCTCAGGATAGGGATGTATGGAGAGCTTATGTCCGCGCGGCCATGAACCTATGGGTGCGATAGTGCCAATTAGTTAGTATAATAATTTATTTAAACTGCCAGAATTAAAGTAAGGCCTTATTTTCCACTATATATATGTATATATATATATATATATATATGTGTAACTGTACAAGCTAGAAATGGAGGCACAATATGGGGGGGGGAGAGTTTGGACGATCGACTAAAAAATCTAGAGTATGCAGATATCTAAATATTAAGGGCTTGGTGGAAGGAAACATCTTGCCTATAAAATGTAAAGTATCGATTAGATCCAGAAAACTAAAGATATGCGAATTAATTCAATACCTCATATAAAATTACAAATATATAAAGAAACTATTGAAATAGTTGAGGAATCCATATACTTCATATTAGCAACAACTGGAGGAGCTCTGTAAAATGTTAAAACGTGTATTAAGAAAGAAAATGGATCTTCTATGTAATGTGTGTATATATTCATTCATAGTATTCTGCTCAATAGCAGGTCTTTCACTGCAAACTCAGCATTCTCCACTCTTTCCTTAACTCAGCTTTCCTTTTTGTATGTGCATATAAACACTATATATATATGTTATAATTAAATGTTTAACATTGAGCAAGCTTAATATGGTATGATAAGAAAAATAAATGCCTGGACGGGATTCGAACCCGGATCTCAGAGATCCGGGTTCGAATCCCGTCCAGGCATTTATTTTTCTTATACTATATATATATATATATATCCATCCATAGTAATTCTGCCGGAAGGCAGGTCCTTCACTGCAATCATAGCATTTTCATGCTATGCTTGCAGCTTTACTAGGGAATTGTAGGTGTGGTAGCTTCCCGTGGTAGCTTCCCGTTGCTTTCCACACCGGTGAAGGATGATGATGATAATGATAAGGATGATGATGGCCATATGATTTCGGGGACCGTTTGGGCCTTAAAGTTTTCCTGACATTTGTCTTACAGACGAGGAAAAACCCCGATAAAAACCTCACCCAGAAAAACTGCCCCGACCGGGGATCGAACCCGGGCCCGCTGCGTGACAAGGCAGCACGCTACCTCGAGACCACAGCTGTGGACGTATATATAACCTATATATTATGGAAGAATATAAATATTTCTAAGAAAGTCCTAATATTTGATAACTGTCTCACTGGCAGTATCGAACCCACAGGTTCATAGCTTCGCGGACATAAACTATCCTTACGTCCCTATCCTGAGCTAATGTTTTCCAATCATTCCTTGCATAATTTTTTTTACTTCCCTCAAATCATGGTTAGTGTTATTCTCCCGGTTTCCAAACATCTATTTTATTCCCCATCCCCTGCAAAATACCTCAAGTGCTTTCCTATCATTTCCCTTTTAATAGTATATTATAATGTGAGGTTGGGAAATGGTTTTCAGAGAATCGATCGCTCGAGGTTTTAACTTCCGACATTCTGTAAAACACTTCACAAACGTGCGTTGTACATTTTTTTTTTGCGCGATGGTGTTTTCAAAATAATAAATTAATAGTAAAATAGTAACATCTTTGTTGGAAATATTTGCGTTCATTATAAACAATTGACTAACGTTAACAGTGTGGCCAGTGTATATTAATTGAAACAACAGAAGACCATGATACCAATTAGTGATAAAATAACAGGAGGCCGTGAGACCAATTAGTGGTAAATTGGCGGCAAGTACATATTAATTGTTTTATATTGTTTCAAATAAAGTTCAGTTCATTTAAAATGCAGTGATTTGTTTCGTATAATGTATATTAACACTACCTTTTAGATATTTTTTGTACATACATTGTATGTAGTATACGTAGGGGCAGTGTTTTTACTTCCCACACGCATGTTTGTAATATTTAATATTACAGTATAGTTATTTTATTATAGTATAGTTATTTAGGTTGGCAACCCCGAAATGCAGGAAGTTGAACTTTCTATCATGGTCGCTATTGCTGTAAGTACGACAAAACGCTCTATCGCGCATAAAAATATTATTATTATCAATATTATTATTATTATTGTTATTATTATTATATTATTATTATATTATTATTATTATATTATTATATTATTATTATATTATTACATTATTATTATTATTATTATTATTATTATTATATTATTACATTATTATTATTATTATTATTATTATTATTATTATTATTATTATTATTATTATTATTATTATTATTATTATTATTATTATTATTATTATTATTATACGTAATGCACGGATAATTAATTACATTTAATTCACGTCACGTAAATCACGTTAACATATTATTGCTAACACAACTATCTCTAATCGCAATTAAAGTTTATCTTTTCCGTGCTCATCAGCACATCAAAGATTGATATATTAGCCTATAATGTCTCACATAACTGAATTGCACAATAAACCCTCGGGCTTTTTCTTTTTATTCTGAAAGCAGATATAATCAATTTCTCATTCCTCACGAAATGTATATTTATATAGTTAGTCATGATGGAACGTCACTGACTCCCCACTTTGTGTTGTCGTTCATCTTATAAACTGATATTCATGTGTAGGTGGTGTGAATTATAGCGCATGTTCTCGTCTTAATTTTAATAGTCTTTTTCAACCTCGTTACAGACATTATTTGCATAATTTGCTTATCTAAATTCTATAGATTTCTCCTTAACCTTGTAGATGTATTAAGTGTTACAATTGTTAATATTTCATACTAATAATATCATCTTCATCATAGTCCATTCACAAATTTAGGCCCCAAGAGAAACGCCATCCAAAAGCCTTTTGAGTGGACGTCCTGTCTTGTTCTTCCTGCAGGTTGATAGCTTAATTTTTTTGAGTATTCTATGGTCTTCCATTCGTTGTTCATCCATCTTAACTTATAATCAGAAATTTTGTTTTCTTAAGATTCTGTGTAATTCTTCTAAGACGTCTTTATTTATTTTATGATCTAGTACTGTGTATCCTGCAGACCTCCGAAGGTATCTTCTTTCAGCACATCTAAGTCTCTGTATATCCTGTTTCAATGTCCGTACTTCGCTAACATACAAACGAGTTGGTAGAACCAGTGTTTTATACACTTTTAGTCTTGAATACTAATAATATAGAACAATTAAAATAAAGTAATAGTGTGGGATGATATGAGACAGCTTCGTACCTGAATTAAGGGATTGGGTGAAACCTAACTTACAACTAATGAGTCGTATTTCCAAATTTAGGTTTTATAGAATCTGTAAAATTTGTTGTAAAATAATAATAGTAAATCAATTTTTAACTATTAATACCGGTAACTAATGAGTCATTTTCCAATTTAGCTTTTACAAAATCTGTACTGGTACAATTGTCGGAAAAATAAGAGTAATTTTCTAACAATTAAGTACATCGCTTGTTCTCGAGGTAGCGTGCTGCCTTGTCACACAGCAGGCCCGAGTTCGAACCTCGGTCGGGACAAGTTTCCTGGGTGAGATTTTTTCTAACCTGTAAGACAAATGTCAGAAAACATTAAGGCCCTAAGGTCCCCGAACATCATCAATCATTATTATATTCAGCTTATTAGATTTAGTGTAGGATTAAGACCTCTTCTGGCGCATCATTACCGTCATCATCACCTATCATATATCATCGGGGCAGCGTAACTCCACCTCAGAAGTAACGCCGTTGCCAGGAGTCAATACGAGAATGTCGAATAATAATCTGCTGACATTGAACATAAAAAATATTTTAAAATACGATTGATTAGGTCTTAATATTTATGTTTATTTCTATTCTAAATAAACTCTGAAACAATCCTACTCTATTTCATATCCTTATTTAATTTTAAAGCCGATACTGGATTACGAGTACCAAATGTAAAGAAATTTAACAACTGATAATTCAAATATTTGTTTTGTACGTGGAATCTCTAGATTTCAAATCTCTGAAACTCCTCTACGATGTTTAATTAATTTGTACCTAGTATACGTTGTTCAGAAAATTCATTGTAGGACTATAATTTTTATTTTCGTCATTCTGAAAAGAGAAAGATTATATTTATTAAAATTGACTCTTTATGTTTGGTATTTTTGCACTCCCACCTGGGGTGTGGTCCATCCAGGATATTGTTAGCTGGTAGAGGTCATTTTGTTCCTGCAACTGTTCCGTGACACAAATAAACGCATACTAGTGTTACACAATGCATATTCGTGACATAACTTGTTAATGTTTTTATTAGATTGCTTTCCGGATAAAAGCTACTATATCTATAAGATAGACATTATCTTTATATTAACTCTATTTTTATCTTCTGTTTGAATGCTTGTTACCAAAAATTCTCTAAATAAATCAGGGTTTACTAAAAACCCACTCACCCAAAAAAATCCCAAGCGGTTTTTTTAAAAAGCCCACTTAAAAAACCCCATCCAGCTACCCAGAAAAACCCACTTCTGAACTTACTTTATTTTTAACACTATTTGTAAAAAATAGTATTAGTCAATATACTAAAAAGAGAAATAAATAGTCCAATCAAGTAATAAAGATAAATTATTATTCTTTCAACCAGTATATTTAACTCACAATATACAACTGTTATTAAAAGTAGTAACAAATGCTTAAATTTCTAAATCAGAGTCACACTCTTCAACATCATATTGTTTTAATTCGTTATTATTAAGGTATCTGTGCACTTTTACTATTTTTTAAATTTTTCACAACCCAACCTGTTACGCATTTTCAACCATATTAATCCAAAAGTTGAAAACACTCGCTCTATTGATGCTGAATGAGCTGGGCAACTAGTCAAGTCCATTCAAAACGTTACAGAAAGCTTTAATGTTCTCATTTGTAGAACGTTTCTCCAAAATACTCCACCATTCGGAAGAACTAAAGCTCTTCATTACATCATCCGCAAACATTGATGGTGGCTTTAATTTTAAAGGCTAAAAATGGTACAAACCATTCAGGGTGTTTGCTTGTCAACCAAGGCTCAGCCTGATTTTCTTGATCAGAAGATAAGCGCTTTCCCACATATTTAGGATTCATAATATTTGCAAGATAGTGTATTGGAAAACATCCTACGTTGAATACCGTCTTTATGCGCTTGAAGATCGGCACATTCTATTAGGTCTATCCAAAGTTCCACAGAAACAGAAATGTTAGTTTTTTTCAGCTTGTATATGATCAAATATTTTTCCAATAAATACCAGCTGATCCTGTATATGCAAAACATTTTTGTAAATAAGTACATTTTCCAAAATTCAGGTAATATTTTCTGGAATTTCAGAATGTTTCTCTTGATATATTTCCACATATTTAGGATACTTTTTATCAAACGTGTTTAAACAGTCAAGCTGTGAATTCCAGCATGTAGCATTTGGGAACTGAGGCATTAAACCCTCTAAAAAAAACAAACAAACTAGAGTTTCTTTTGGTTTTATTATCATCATCATCATCATCATCATGAACAAATTCGTTTTAGGCCATGTGTGGTTTTATTAAAGAAAACCAAAATAACCCATCTGGGGTGGTTTTTAATAAAAAAACTCAGGGTTTTTTAAACCCTGAAATAAAGGTTTATCCGTTTCCTCTCGTTTGTTAATGGTGAATTATGTTCCTAACAGTTTATTAAAATTATTCGATTCTGTGGTAAATTATCAAAATTTTAGTCTATTAATAAAATTTATTTATTTTTAAATCATCGCTGAAGGTCTGGGAATAATGTTGTAGCCTCAAACGTACAGCATACCAGGTTCAATCTCCGGTAGGTAGGCCTACAATGTGGCTGCATGAAGTTTATTCTGTTATTTTTTCCTTACCTCTAAAACAAATGGTATAAATATCTTCTTCTTCTTCTTGTACAGGATTAGGTCAATGAGACCTGTTCTGGTCTCAGGTCCATCGTCCCTTGGCCGTCCCAAAGATCTTTGTCCATGTGGTCTGTAGGTGTTGATCGTTTTGGGTAATCTTGTATTGTCCATTCTGTCTAAATGTTCTTTCCATCGGTATTTTTGCTCATCTAGTTTATCGAGTATTGAAAATATCTGAAGCTCAAATAGTTCCTAAACATATGTGATCATCATAATCACAATCACACACATCATGTTTGCTTTGTTTAGTAAGAATGTATGAGTTAATGATGTGTGTATTAAATGTTCGTTTTGTCTCTGAAGTAATTCTGGTATTTGAGCTGATTACTCGTAGGAGGCCCTCCTTGGATAATCAAGAAGATGTATGTTCCGGAGTTAAAATCCTCTCTGACCGTTCGTGTCTCCATAATGTTTGGGGAGGGGTGGAGCACATATAATTACTTATCAAATAAGAAATTAGACTAAGGCAAGTGGAAGGAAGGGGGGAGAGTTTTTTAATTGAATTCTGTAGAATTATTGTTTACATGATCAATATTGAGCGTCATCCATGAGGTTAGTATATAATTTTAAACCAAAACACTAAACAGGAAGCTAACCTTGATTAAAATTTAGTAGATTTATATTTAAAACATCATAACAAAATGTTTAATAAATCTTTCATCTCAACTTATTTCTAATCTCCTAGTAAAAACACTGGGCATCCACCAGGTATCTCCAACAATTTTTTTTTTCTTGTCTTTCTTACTTATTTGCAAGTTATTCCTATTTTTGCTACTTCGTCCTTCTCTAGATTTGCTTTGGTCTCCCTCTTCCTATTTGCCTGTAACGATTTCATAGGAAATCCCCCCCCTTTTTTTAACATACTTTATTACCTTTCCGTAATAAGCCTTGTCCATTTTGGTGTTTTTTATTAATACATTTATATTTAGTCAATTTTTTAAATTGTTCTTTATTTGATAATATTTCTAGCCATTTTATTTTCACTTTTAACTCATGCCCCAAATGGTAGTCAATGACCAATCACGTTTGAATGAATTTTGTGTTACAACCAATGACAGTCGTGTTTCACCTCGCTCTTTATCGATTTCTCTTTATCAGCTACTCCTTTTTAATATTCTGAACAGCTCAGAGCTCCAACAAATACATTGAATATAGCGAATAATAAACAGATTCCTTAATTTTACTGGGTTGTTTACTAAAAAATAAATTAATAACATATACCGTTGATTTTAATATACAGTTTGATGTGTTTCATTATTTCTCCACTACGGTTCATTCTTACAATATTGCGATCCTATTTGGTAATGCATAATATGATCAAGTTGCAGTGGATATAGGCCTACATAACCTCACATTTCTGATTTGTTTTCAAACATCACTGTTTACATTAAATAACTTATATAAATATTTTAAAATACTGGTAACTATATTTAAATAATGACTTTTGAGTCAATAGCTTAATTTTATTCTTTAAATAATCCTAACCAATACCACTCTTGATTTCCAAATCCTCTAGATAAATTGGAAATTACTCGTGACATTACTTATGATAAATCTGCAATGTTGAATTCTACGTTTCTTGAGTATTGAACCGTATAGTATCCTGATATGTTGTGGCTAAAATGAGCCAATAACGGTTCGAAGACCTCAGCACATCAGTATGTAATTAGATGTAAATCATATAGACTAATTTATTGCTGTTGTTGCCTTAATTCAATGGTCCCCAATCTCGGCGCCGCGCCGCCAGACGACGAGGACGTCGTGTTGAGATTATTATCGCTTGTTTTCTCAGGGGTTATAAATAATAAAATTACAAGATTCGCACAAGCTTAATTTTGCGGTACATACATTTGTATCTGAAAGAGTAATACATAATTGTTAGCTAATTTATTACCAAACATTTCCATCACGGAGCCCGCTGAATACTCTTATTTCTTGTCGTACAGTTTTTTATAGGCCTAGTTCAGCTAGCAACTTATTTAATATGTTGGCCCATCTTCTCTTTCCTTCGCCTCCTTTCTCCATCTTCTAACTTTTAAACTATTCAGGACCTTTTTCACATTGACCCCACTCTCTTATACCTCCTGGTTTTTCATTCAAATATTCTTTAACATATCTACTAGCCATTCAGATTAAAGTCCATTACGTTCAATCCTTATCTTAATTAGAAACTATTTAACTCATGCCCCTAATGGTAGTCAATGACCAATCACCTTTCAATGAATTTTGATTTAAGACCAATCACAGTCGTTTTTCATCTCGATTTTATCACTTTCATATTGCAAAGTGGCTCCCAGATTGTGTATATATATATTGCACGAATGTAACCAGATTCTGCTTGCGAGATATAATAGAAAAACATTCGTAGCAATTGTTTATACCATAATAAAAAAATAAACCATTGTTTGTACTTTCTTAAACCTATTATTTCCCAGGAATTAACGTTGCAGAAAAATATAATTGACATATTTACATCATAGGACATCAGAAATTAATTAATAACCTGTAATGATGTGTTTCATTATTTTCTCCACTAAGGTGCATTCTTACAATATTGCGATTCTATTTGGCAATAAATATGATCTGGTAGCAGTGATGAACAAACGAAACATAACGTTCCTTATTTGTTTTCAAACATCGCCGTTTACATTAAATATATAAATATTTTAAAATAACTATATTTAAATAATGATTTGTGAGTAAAAGCTTAATTTTATTCTTTAAATAGTCCTAACAAATGTCACTCTTGATTTCCAAATTCTCTTGATAAATTGGAAATCACTAGTGGCATTACTTATGATAAAATATTTGGTCGTTTAAGTAAATTAATGAATATAAAGTGATTGTAGAATGAAGACTAAAGTCTTCGAAGACTAAAGTCTTCAAAGACTTTCTCGACCAATTTTGACTTACGAGAGCGAGACATGGACAATTAGGAAAGTTGATGATGGAAGGCTGACGGCAGGTAAAACGAGGTTTATGAGATTAACAGCCGAATGCTTAATGTTTGATCACCGTAAAAATTAAATAATATATCCTAAAAGAAATAAAATAGACCATATAGTTCATTTATTTTCAGCAATATAAACTTCAATGGAAAGGATATGTCCAAAGGTTGGATCCCACTAAATAGCCTAGACAAATTCTTGGTTATACATCAAAAGGATGAAGAAGCTTGAGACATTAAAAACATGAGGCATTAAATTCCATTAAGGTCCAAAACGTGAAGCATATGATGCTGACGATGACGATAGAATGAATCTGTGCTGTTTCTCCACTCTCCTGAATTGTTACGCAACTTAATTTCTCTACCTAAAATAGTTTCACATTCAAGTAGTTATACCTTTCGTCTTATAGGTACTTTCATGTGTGACACCCCTAGCTCGCCCTTATATTGGCACGCTCTCTCGGGGGAGGGATTTTAACTATAGATCACACACATACTCGTTTGACCACATAAGAACATGGAGGAGGGCCTCCGAATGAGGGATCAGCTCAATATCAGTGCCTTCTCCGAGACAACACAATATTAAGACAAAACACCCCATTCACAAACATTCATATTAAACATGGCGAATATTAAGACGATTATGCCTATGATGCTAGATGATATTTGGGGACAGTTTGAGCCTTCAAGTTTCATGACATTTGTCTTAATAGGCGAGTAAAAACCCGAAAAAAGAAAACATCACCCAGGAAACATCCCTACCAAGAACCGAACTGCTTCGTTACGAGGCAGCGACGCTACCCCGAGACCACAGCGGTGGAAAACCTAAAATAGTATCTACTCAAAATAATAAGTTACCGGTTTATATAATCACCTCTGGCATGAGGGAATCCCGGTATATGATCAGCAAGAAAACGGAGTCTAGAATTTCGGAAGTTTGTATATCACTTTTATAGTCCAAGACATAGATGCGTTGATAGTATTTGCGTTGTTTGTAGCAACATGGCAGGACTGAACGTCTATAGTTAGGTTATAGTCAACGCTACTCGTGGTATTATTAATTATAGCTTTAATTTCGCAGTATTGTTATTTACTCATCATAAACTACTTCATAGCATATCGGAAATTGAGTCATATTATTATCTTTCAATAATTGAAGTTCAGTGAAGTGACATAACTTTCAAGCAAAAGATGATTTGAAAGTAAGTGATTCGTGTTGTTTGCATTTAGTGAGTCGTGACGGTATGATGCACTGATTAATTAAAACTACTCACTTTCATGTAGCCTACGTCATTATTTTGAGAAATGTTTACAATTAGATATGGTTGTTGTGTATCGATACAAGAAATTTCATAAATGTTGAAATTCATAGCCAATTATTTGTAATACAATAAAATTAACAACATTTTTACATAAGAGTTCAAAGTACATAAACTCTAACCTATATATTTGTGTTATGCATAGTTTATTTTCTCATTACACTTTTTTCTTCTTTATTATATTACTCCTCCCCTCCTTTTTGTAACATGTCCTCCATGGAACTTACAGGCCAGTGCCTCGGTGAAGTTGCTAATAATAATAATAATAATAATAATAATAATAATAATAATGATTATGATTATGATTATGATTATGATTATGATTACGATTACGATTACGATTACGATTACGATTACGATTACGATTACGATTACGATTACGATTACGATTACGATTACGATTACGATTACGATTACGATTACGATTACGATTACGATTACGATTACGATTACGATTACGATTGCGATTGCGATTGCGATTGCGATTGCGATTGCGATTGCGATTGCGATTGCGATTGCGATTGCGATTGCGATTGCGATTGCGATTGCGATTGCGATTGCGATTGCGATTGCGATTGCGATTGCGATTGCGATTGCGATTGCGATTGCGATTGCGATTGCGATTGCGATTGCGATTGCGATTGCGATTGCGATTGCGATTGCGATTGCGATTGCGATTGCGATTGCGATTGCGATTGCGATTGCGATTGCGATTGCGATTGCGATTGCGATTGCGATTGCGATTGCGATTGCGATTGCGATTGCGATTGCGATTGCGATTGCGATTGCGATTGCGATTGCGATTGGCGATGCGATTGCGATTGCGATTGCGATTGCGATTGCGATTGCGATTGCGATTGCGATTGCGATTGCGATTGCGATTGCGATTGCGATTGCGATTGCGATTGCGATTGCGATTGCGATTGCGATTGCGATTGCGATTGCGATTGCGATTGCGATTGCGATTGCGATTGCGATTGCGATTGCGATTGCGATTGCGATTGCGATTGCGATTGCGATTGCGATTGCGATTGCGATTGCGATTGCGATTGCGATTGCGATTGCGATTGCGATTGCGATTGCGATTGCGATTGCGATTGCGATTGCGATTGCGATTGCGATTGCGATTGCGATTGCGATTGCGATTGCGATTGCGATTGCGATTGCGATTGCGATTGCGATTGCGATTGCGATTGCGATTGCGATTGCGATTGCGATTGCGATTGCGATTGCGATTGCGATTGCGATTGCGATTGCGATTGCGATTGCGATTGTGATTGTGATGATGATTATGATATTTATGATTATGATTATGACGATGATTATGATGGTGATTATGATGGTGGTGATGGTGGTGATGATGATGGTCATGGTGATGATGTGATGATGACGATGTTAATAATCGTAGTACTCGTAATAATGATAATGAAGATAATAATAATGAAAATGCCTAATTAGATAATTGAATCAAGAGCGTTTAAAATAGTAATCGGGAGATTTCATTTCAAACCCTGTTACCGACCGATCTGTCTGAGGTTTTTCCTCAAACGTCAAAACAAATGCTGGTTTAGAATTGTATTACGAGAATCATATTAATTGTTTCATACTATATCTTAAATAGAGTGCATGCTATATAGGCTGACAGAACTTATTAAAGCTTCCATAAATGAAAATTACATTAAAATAATTATTATTAATAAGGAACTACCCACCAATACAAGAAAATTATTTAAATAAGCGCCAGGATAAAAGTTAAATAAAGTTAAAGTAAATATAAATGATATGCTTGTTTCAAATGCTTCTAACATCCGACAGCAAGGAATTTCAGGTGCGGAAAGTGGAGATAGTAGGGTATGTAATGTGGAGCAGTGAGATGCCCTATGTTGAGTAAGAAATATGTTATGATGTAATCGTGAGTTTAAATCATGTTTGAAGGATAAATACTGGAAGCGACCAGCTAAATATTGTTTTTACCCAAAGACATTTTTCATAATCTTCATATGTTTGAGTTGTGTTATTCCCAGATATGATCACATTACAGTACACAGTCCCTGGAAAATTGTCTACGAGATCGTAGAAGCATTCATTCCTTATATCTTCTACTGTATATAAACTACCACAAACCTCATCACCTAACTATTTACTTCACCGTTTCGTTAGGCTGTCTAATACATCCGATCCCATCAGCACACATTCTTTATATCCTTCCTCATCACTACCTATTACAATCTTTCACAGTCTCACTTTCAGGAACATGTAATTCTCTTCCGTCCTATATTAGAGACTGCCAAACTACAATATCTTAAAAAAGGAACATTTTTATTAACCAATTAACACGGAAACGCCTCACTATTTTGTAGGCCTATATTTAGCAATTAATAATTTAATTTATTTAATTTAAAAGAAATAGTATTATTATTAATCAATATTTTAAGGTTATGTCTTATGTATAACCAGTATATTAATTCATTACTAGGGCTAGGATTTTTATGTACTAAAAGTTAAGATTGCAACACAGTATAATGAGAAGTTAGACTTGTGACTGTCTTTTGTTTTAGGTTCACATTCAAACAGTTGAATAGTATAATGAGAAGCAAGACTTTTGACTATCTTTTATCTTGGTTCCATACACAAACAGTTGAATAATATATACTAACTGCATTGTAATATTATCTTTTATTACATAAAAATCCTAGCCCTATTCATTACATCTAATTATTTTGTTTGTTTTTATAATAAGTAGATAGAGACTGTTCTTCGTTTGTTTATGTTTTATTATTACTTTTATTTTGAATGATCAGTAAATTTATTGTGTTATTATATCTTACTTTTATCAATGTTTAGTTCGGTCAAATGATCATTTAGCATCTAATACTCGTATTATTGCGATTTTTTGTATTCTAATATAACATATATTTGAGCTGATAGTGGAAAAAGGCCACATTGTCTTAACTCTACCAGACTAAATAAATATATAATTGATAGAGTCGAAGTATGAAGAATATTGATGAGAAGAATAGTTGGAAGGGAGCAAGTAACTTTGAACAACTCTAGACAGGTAACAATTAGAGGTCTCTTGATATAATATGTGGTTACCAATATGTTAGAGCCACCGCCGCGCCGCGCCGAACACAAGACAAGGAATACAAGCTTAGACCCTGGCTAACAGGAATCATACCCACGTTACCTGAGTGTAACGACGCGATTTCGGGGGACTATTTAATTTTACAACACCGATATATTCTTGAAGATTCATCCACTATAAGTCTGATTTATAATGGTCCTGAAGTGTGACAGAAGTTTGTAATAGAGAAAATAGCTGTCCAAGTTCAGCTTTGTACCGAGAGAGTTGACTCAAGAGGCAAGATTTGAGGCTCGTGTTCGGGTTAAATTCCCTTGCCGACCATCCTGACTGAGGTTTTCTCCTGATTTTCCTCAGATGTGAAGGCAAGTGCTAGATTGGAATTTAAAATACAGGAATTCATTTCATCATATTCACAATTGCATAGTATAATATAAATTTTCACAGTAACACGTGACTGTATACGATAGATATATAGACCTAAGCATAAACAACTGAATGGAACATAAGATTCTGGACCCGATATAGATGTTAAAGCGTCTATTAATAATAATTAAGTATAAACATATTTTCTCTCTTATATCTATTCTAATTTATTTCTTAAATGTCCTATTTCTTAGCCTATGTGAAGAGAGTTGTTAAAAAAATAATTAATGGAATTTGGAAACATCTCTGGATTTCCAGTGACTATTAACTCATGTCCCAAATGGGAGTTAATGACCAATCATGTTTCAATGAATTTTGTTTTACAACCAACCACAGTCGTGTTTCACCTCGCTCTTTATCGCCTCCTGCTTTTATGATAAAGAAAGCTCATCCTTTGTAATATTCTGGACAGGTCAGAGCATTATTTTGCAGTGACTTAACTTTCCAACAAATACATTGAATATAGCAAATAGTGAACAGATTCCTTCGAAACTACACATTTGATAATTGTGTGTTCAATAATTGTGTTTTTAAATAATGATTTTACTAAAAGAAATAAATTAGTAACCTAAATGTTGGTTATAATATACAATTTGACGTATTTAATTTTTTCTCCACAAGGGTGCATTTTTACAATATTGCGGTCCTATTTGGCAATAAATAATATGATCAAATTGCAGTGAATAAACGAAACATAACCAAACATTTCTGATTTGTTTTCAAACATCGCCGTTTACATTAAACTAACTAACTCTAACTCACTGGCACTATCGAACCCATAGGTTCATGATCGCGCGAACATAAGCTCTCCATATATCCTTATCCTGAGCTAATGTTTTCCAATCATCCCCTGTATAATCTACTTCCCTCAATTCATAGTTAATGTTATTCTTCCACCTCATTCTTGGTCTACCAACTGGGCGTTTTCCCTCTGGATTTCCTACAGGAAGCTTCCATGCACGTCTTTCATTCCCCATTCGTGTTACATTTCCTGCCCATCGCAGTCTATGAGACTTAACTGTTCTTAAATATATAAATATTTAAAAACACCGATAACTATATTTAAATAATGATTTTTGAGTAAACAGCTTAATTTTATTCGTTAAATGCCACTCTCGATTTCCAAATCCTCCACATTGGATACATTGGAAAACACTCATGACATTACTTATGACTATTTAACTCAAGTGGCAAATGGTAGTCAATCACCAATCACGTTTCAATGAATTCTGTTTTACACCAATGACACCCGTGTTTATCGTCGCTCTTTATCGATTTCTCTTTATCAGCTCCTGCTTTTGTGATAAAGAAAACTCTTCCTTTTTTAATATTCTGAACAGGTTACACCATTATTTTTCTCTAACAAATACATTGAATATAGCAAATAATGAATAGATTCAGTGATTTTACTGAGTTGTTTATTCAAAATATAAATGATTAACCTATAATGTTGATTATAATAGTTTGATGTGTTTCATTATTTCTCCACTAGAGTGCATTCTTACAATATTGCGATCCTATTTGGCAATAAATAATATGATCGAGTTGCAGTGAATATACATAACCTCACATTTCTAATTTGTTTTCAAACATTGCCGTTTACATTAACTACATAAATATTTTAAAACACCGGTAACTATATTCAAATAATTATTTTTTAGTAAAGAGCTTAATTTTATTCGTTAAATAGTCCTAACAAATGACACTCTTGATTTCCAAATTCTCTAGATAAATTCACGACTCACAAATTTATCGATAATTTGGAAATCACTCGTGGTATTACTTACGATAAAGAAACGCTAGCAAACGATCTACTTTCCAACCTGTATCATAATAATAACACAAGTATAATATGCTGTTCCATACTGGCTCTGTTCTTATCTGAACATGCGACATTTAGATATACGGGTACCACGTTAAAAGCATCTCACATTGCAAACGTGGTATAGAACCTCAAACTGTGTTACATATTGTATTTTCGTGTTCACTGTTTTCTTCAGAACTGCATTACTTATGAATTCTATAGACACTGATTTTGAAAATCCGCTCAGGCAACTATGCCAATTTACTAACGAGACAAAAATCATACATATTCTTTACTAATTTCATAAAACGAAGTTTTTTGAAGTCGAAATTTCAAATGATATGCGAATTATACAAATAACATTAAAAAAACAAAACAAAAATCGTGTATATATATATATATATATATATATATATATATATGGTATGATAAGAAAAATAAATGCCTGGACGGGATTCGAACCCGGAGCTCTGAGTCTGTACCTCTACGTGATATCCATTACACTACCAGGCGAATCCAATTCAAACACTTATTTTTCTTATATATGTATTATACTCTCCATTATTACTAGATGTCGCGAGAACACTGTCTTCACTGCCATCTAGTAGCTGACTATATCAAGTAAGCAAATTAAAGATAATATTTATTTTACTTTATAGCAGTGACGCTTTATCGATGTTATAATTAAATCTTTAACATTGAGCAATGCAAGCTTAATATGGTATGATAAGAAAAATAAATGCCTGGACGGGATTCGAACCCGAATCTATATATATATATATATATATACACTAGACTGAAGTTTTATAAAACATTGGCAGTTCCTGCATTACTTTATGGGAGCGAAACTTGGGTAGTGACCAAAAAATTACAAAGTAGAATGCTAAGCGTGGAAATGAACAGAAGGCTGCACAGGATTGGATCGGATAAATAATGAAGATATAAGAACAGAGTTAAATATAGCCTATATCCACTGAATAAAAAAAATCAAAGAATGTTGAGATAAACGGTTTAGACATGTGGAAAGAATGAACGTAAGATTACCAAAAGCAGCATTTAACTACTACAAGCCGAGAGGATCAAGGGATGTAGGAAGCCAGTGAAAAGATGGATAGAACAACTGTGAGGCGGAACAGGCAATTTGCCTAGCTCGTGAACTGAAGAAGAAGACGAAGTTTTTAAAGTGCATTGTTTATACGAGATACGAAGAAACAAACATCTAAGTTTAAGACAAAATTTTCATTCGCTCATACACAGGTATATTCGTACTAAATATGGCGAATATTATGGGGTGATTATAATGACCGGATAGTATTAGGGGACTATCTGGGCCTTAAGGTACGTGAAGAACCTCAAGCCCAAAATAAGAGACAAAGAGCAAACTTTTGACGTTTTTAAGTCCATATTTACATTGCGATATTAAAAACCTTAACTGCTAAATAACGTCATTAAATAAAATACTAACAATCAGAATAAGGTATTAAAAAACTGTGAACCAACTAGTATTGAGTTATGCATAATATTCGCTTTAGTTACCTTAATTTATACTTGTTTATAAGAACTAAACCCCTAATTCTATATACCAAAAGATAAACAGAATTCCAGTGATGGACAATAAATATTCATTCTAAGAGACACTTACCTGGATCCAGAAGACGACCTAAAATTTACACAAGGCCGTAGGGTAGACGTTCATTCCATTTATCGATGATATACTGGGATAGCGCAACAGATCTTTCAAGTCGCGGAGCTCAGAGCAAATCTGCCCGCCCAGTCCGAATGAAGAACTAAGAACTAAAAGACACTTAGAAACTCTGTAATTTCCTCTATTCATGTTGGAATGAATTTATCATTAATTTAAAACAGTTTAAAGCTTACAGTTTAAAAAAAAATATTTCTGATATATTTTGATATTATAATCAGGTGCATGAACACAAATTTATAATAAATCTCTATATTATATTGCTTTTAATTCGAGAAAGCAATAGACCAATTGCTGGGCCTATTTGATTCCACAACAGTATTTTCATTTGATGATGTTATAAATACAGCTTACAAATGATCCATTGGAAAGTAACAATCTAATTAGCATTGTAAAAGTATTAACTTAGTGATAATGGAGCTTACGTTAATTAATTATTTCAGTTTTACAGTTGAAGTTAGATGGAGATAATTCTCAAATTATAATTAATGTTTCTCCATCAAAAAGAAGAAGAGGTAAAAAAATCAACTACCACTAAATTTGAATTCCAGCAGTTAGATAATAAATATTCTAAAATATAGATAATGTTTGTAATTTTTTGTTGCTTTGAAAGGGACATAATTAAATTATCTTAAATATCTGGATTCTCTAGAAATGGTTGTCAAGCTATGCGACATATAATCCTTTATAGTATAGAGGCAACTACTGTACTTTGCCTAAGCATTTTAAATTATCCTAGCGAACTCAAGGTCTTTCTACAACGAATCTCTTTATTCTCAACTTTAAAATAGAAAACATGAGTCATGTTACAGACTGCTGTGGAGAACCAATGGATTTTTTAAGAATTTAAATGCATGTCATGGCCGTAAAATGTATTTGTAGATGTAACAATAAATAACAAAATAATTTAACAATAATTTTTTTCTATTAAAATGTTCTGTTGTCGAAATTAATAACAAGATCGAAAAAAAAGCTTTTATTTTAAAAATTCATTAACAGGCATCATTAAGTGTTATGAAAGTAATTAACAATTTGTTTCCTTTTGATATTTCATTGCGATCCTGTGCTGCTTGGAAGAATGATGAGTACAACTACTAGGCCTTCTAGTACTACTACTACTACTACTACTACTGCTACTACTACTACTACTACTACCACTACCAAGTTTATTAAATAATAGATTTAATACTTATTAGAGTATTGATACATGTTTATTAAATTAAATATATACGTATAGCTATAATTAGGGCTATGTGTATATCTGTAAATAATGTCCCACGCTTATTCACGGATTTGACTATTTAACTCATAGACCTATAATTTTACCTCTTCCTGTTGATAATTTTGCCTCTTCCTGTTTATAGTTTTGCCTCTTCCTGTTGATAATTTTGCCTCTTCCTGTTGATAATTTTGCCTCTTCCTGTTGATAATTTTGCCTCTTCCTGTTGATAATTTTGCCTCTTCCTGTTGATAATTTTGCCTCTTCCTTTTGATAATTTTACCTCTTCCTGTTGATCATTTTGTCTCTTCCTGTTGATAATTTTGCCTCTTCCTGTTGATAATTTTGCCTCTCCCTATTCGTAATGAGAGATATCTCCGCAAATTAACTCATTTGACAAGGATATCGATTCAACAATGTACGATCGATATGGTAGAACAAGAAATGCCAAAGAAAACAACTTTAAAAATTAGCAAAAAAATTTAGTTCTGTTGCTCGAAAAAAATTAAATCTTGTAAAATGAATCTGCATTATTGTTATTTCTCATACAATCATCTGATATTGATTTTTCACAAGCCCAGAGAGATTTAACAGTAAAGATTTACTATTTGTAACTATACAGCCGGTTTAGAAATCGCCCGGAAATAAGATCGGAATACATAATCTCATGTTTGGTATATATTAAACATTACAATTATGTTTAGCTTCTGATGCTGTATTATTCGTCCCGCGCCGTAGCCGAGCGGTTAAGGTCGGAAGCCTTGGCGCAGAGCTACGGGACTTGCGCTGGTTCGAGTCTCCATGGGGGAAGAAATTTTCTCATGGTATTTCGGCCAGTATGGGACCGGTGCCCACCCAGCATCGTGAGGCAATTGGGTAGCTACAATAAGTAGCGGCTCCAGGTTGAGGAACCAGCTATAACGGCTAGGGGACTCGACATGCTAACCACATGTCACCCCTACACTGGCTGTTGTTCATCTACCTCTGTGATTGACACACATGCAGATGTGAAGGGCCAGCAGCCGGCTGGTAAAAGGGCAACCGCTGAAAAGTGGAAAGACCCTCAATCGGAATGCTGTATTATTCGCTAAATTGTCACTCCAAATCCAACGCGAGGTTTAGTTTTTCATTAGACGAAATCGTTCGCGACTTTTCGCACATAATTTTTTCATAAAACACATCTTGTTAGATTACAGTTTGATAACATATCTTAATTATATACTATAATTACTGAGTTACTGCTGTTAACTAACTAGTGGCTCCATCGAACTCGTAAATCCATGGTCGAGCTGACATAAGCTCTTCATACATCCCAATCGTGAGTTAATATATTCCTATCATTCCCTGTGTAATCTACTTCCCTCAAATCATGGTTAATGTTATTCTCCCACCTCATTCTTGGTTTACCAACTGGTCGCTTTCCCTTTGGTTTTCCTAAAAGAAGCTTCTATTTACTCTTCATTCCCCATTCGTGGCACACATTCTGCCCATCGCTGACTACGAGACTTCACTATTCTTACTATACCTAGTTTCATATAGCTCGTTGTTTGAAGTCTTCTCCATTCGCCAGCCTGTTCTTCTCTCTTTGGTCCAAAAAGTTTCTTAAGACCTTGATTCTCAAATGCGCATATTATTTTCTACTCCCTTTAAGTAAGCGTCAATGTTTCGCCTCCATGTAATAAAACTGGCAGAATAACTGTTATATATATTTTCGGTTTAACGTTTTTTTCAGAAAATGTTTCTCTTATTATTATTATTATTATTATTATTATTATTATTATTATTATTATTATTATTTGTTGTTGTTGTTATCATCATCTTCATCAATTCGACGAACTCTTTAGTTTTATGTTATATAAAACTGTATTGTCATTATTATATTTTAATGTAAGAAGTGATAGCCCTTATTGAATGGAAGGGAAGTCACATGGTCTTAACTCCACTCGGTTAAGTAAATAAAATGCTAAGTACTAACTAATAAGCTCAATAGTAAGTAATGAAGATGCTTTTATTGCACGGATCCATTTTATCATAATCGCCATTTCATGTTATCTCTGTAGGAAATGCGTATCTCCTACGATGCGAAGGAACGTTCATCTTGTTGGTGGCGGTGGAGCTTGCATGTTTTATAATGACCCCGCGAGCTATGACGGTAGCATTGCTGAAAGATGGGTCATCCATGCAGGACAAGTCAAAGGCGATAAGACAGATTAAAACGGATATCTTGGTCGGAAGAGATCTTTCACTTTAAAAATACAATATTTTCAAGAAACGTCGCATCGTTGAGTTCAAGTCAGGCCTGAGCGTCTAGGTACTCAGTGTGACGTGTCTCTCTTTGTGTGCAGTTTTCGATCCCTTTGTTGCATGCATAAACGGTATACAGTCTGATCAATGAGGTACAATGCATTTTACGTTACCAGTACATTTATACTACAGGATACGCATTTTGAAATGCATAACACTGAACTGGTTTGTATTTTGTCTTATGTGTAGTCAGTGCGGCTATGTTTGGGTGAACGCACCGGCGCACTGAGAGTAGGTAACTCCCACACCTGATCTAAGTTACACTTTTTTTCTACAATATTTATTTTTTATTTCATTGTTAATAAGGTTCTTTTTTAGAAGCAGACTTTGTGCAAGACATTATAGTACAATATGTTAGAGTGAATCGTGGACCCGAATGTGGAACGGATATGCTGTCAACTAGGATAGTATGCCCTATAAACAGGCAAAAAAAAAAGGTAAAGAAAGATCAAAGTATAGAAACAGGAAGTGAATTAGAAAAATGTAGATATAATCTACATTTACTACAAGATGAGAGTATTAAAAATCTATATGCCTAACACCTCACTGTAAAATTAAAATTTGATGAAGATTGGAATTCTGTCATTACTTATGAACATCTGAAAAATATATATATATGCATGAAGCAACAAGAGAAACACTAGGGTGAATACGGAAATACTTGATATCAAAACAGAAAAGAAAATAGCATAATCAAAGATAATCAAGTTCCAAGAAAAATGAAAATTATCAAAGTTAGAGAAATGCTTTAAAGAAAGGTTAACGCAGAAGTCAGGAAACAAAAAAACAAAAAAAATGTGGAATAGGGTATGTGGAGAAATTGAGCATACCGTAGGTTACACAAAGTCAGCCCAAGCATGGAGGACAGTTAAAAACATGCGTAATGATAATATGACAGAGTTTTAAGCTAGTAGCAATGAAAACTTTTCAGGAATATTTTAAAATGCTTTTAACAGAAACTAGAAAAGATTATACTACACTGGATAATGGAAAGAGTGACTTAATAGAACCTACAGAAGAGGAGGTAAGAAACTTGTTGAGAACAGCAAAAAATGGAAAAGCGGTAGGTTCAGGAGTAATGATCATGGAACTAATTAAATATGGTGATACAAGAATTATAAGAATTTTAACTAGACGTTTTAACCAAGTGATAGAAGGAGATCCTATTCCGGATGAGTTGAAGTTATCGTATATTAGCGAAATATACAAAAATAAACGGAACAAAAGAGATCAAAAAAAATTATGGAGGAGTCAGTGTTATGGCAGCAATTAGTAGAATGTTAAGTACAATTATTAAAATTAGATTGGAGGAACTAATATAAAATAAAATATCAGAAGAACAAACAGGTTTTTCAGCAGGTAAATTGTGCCTTGATAATATATTTGTGATTAGGCAGATTATAGAAACGATGCTGGCTGAAGGAAAAGAAGTTCATATTGCATTTATAGATCTAGAAAAGGCATATTACTCTGTGCCCATCAACAAGCTTTGAGTGGCAATTGAAAAGTTTGGAATACCTAAATCTCTTGTACATTTTATAAAAATAATGTATTATTGTAAAGCAAGTATTAAGGTTGGAAATAGAGTATCCTCAGAATTTGATATAACAAAAGGATCAAGAGAAGGATGCGGGATGTCACCAACATTCTTTAAGATATTTTTAGACGATGTATTGATGAAATGGAATAAGTCATGTAGGGGAATGGGAATCAAGATTAATGACCGTTTGCTGCACAATTTATTACTCGCTGACAAACAGATTATAAAAGGACAAGGTAAAGAAGATATAGAATATATGTTAGAAAGTTGGTAGATGCATTTGAGTTAGGGGGAAGATAAATTATATTAAAACAGAATATATGGCAATCGGAAGAATTTCAGAAGATCTACAAATAAATAATATGATAAATAAATGCGTTGAAGAATTTAAATATCTTGGTTCTGAAATTGATAAATCTGGTAGTGTGAAAAAATATATTACTGAGTAAATTGTGCAAGGAAGGCGATTAGACCCCTGAATGGTCTTTTATGGAATAGAAATCTGACCAGAAAAAAAAAAGATTATACAGATAATAATAGAAGGTATAGTTACATATGGATCAGAAAGCTGGACAATGAATGAAAGGATGCAGAAAAGTATCTTGCGACAGAAATGGATGGATTACGGAGAAGTATGAGAATATCCAGGCTACAACATATTCGAAATACATATATCAGACAAGAAATGGATGCACAAAAAACTGTTATCGATAGGAAAACAAAGAGAAATTCACAGTGGTATGGACATGTAGAACGGATGTCGGATGAACAGTTGGCCTAAACAGGGGTCAGATTGGATGGTACTAGGCAGAAGGAAGAAGGGGAGAAGTAGAATAACATGATATGAGGGAATATGTGATGTCATCATGAAGAGGGGTATGGAAGAAGGACAATGAGACGATAGAAATCTCTGGAAAGCAGGAATCAAGGGCAAACTGCTGTAAAGTGGAAAGCCTGTATTAAGTATTACGTAAGAGTTTGTGCTATAAAACCTCGCACAGTAGGCCACAACTTTGTTTAATAATCGGGATGTTAATAAAAATATAACATATTGTCAGAAAAAAGTATATTAAGATTAAGGGAGGTATGTTTGTAGAATTGATAAATTAATGCTATGATATCTTAAAATTTATTTCACTATATTTATTTTCCTATTTTTTTAAAATCAAATTAATTGCAGTTTTATGATAGGTTGAAACTTTCCTTTCATTTTGTATTCTTTGAAATATATATACAGTCAATATGCCCATTTCACCAATAAATGTTTAAAATGAATCTGGTCTTGAGAATGACAGCTTGGCTGTAGAAACTAGTTGACCATTTTAAACATTTATTGGTGAAATGGGCATATTGACTGTATATATATATTTTAATATTATATCACCAAGAAGATCAATTGTGTACTAAATTGTATTCTTTGGTTTTGACTAAAAACAGTGCGAAGTACATTGTCATATCCTTATTGCAATGAATAATAATAAATAATAATAATAATAATAAATAAGTATATAATTATTATTATTATTATTATTATTATTATTATTATTATTATTATTATTATTATTATTATTATTATTATTATTATTATTATTATTATTATTAGCAGAAGATGACCAGGACGTCCATTCAAAATACTTCTGGATGGTGTTTCTCTTGAGGCCGAAACAGGTCAACAAATAGCCTGAATTCGTTAATGTACTATGATTATTATTGTATAATAATAATTAGTATTATTATATTATTATTATTATTATTATTATATTATTATTAGTATTATTATATAATTATTATTATATAATTATTATTATTATTATATTATTATTATTATACCTATAATTGTTATATTATTATTATATAAAATAATGTTGAAAACTACATTCAAATAAGAAACTATAGATTATAATTATTTATTGGTTATTTTAATTTATTTTTTAAAAGTTTTTTGTGAATATATAGAATGAGTAACTGCAGAAAACTCACCTCACTTTAATAATATATTAAGGTCGCTAGACTAATTGCATTATTATTTTCACCAATTAATATTGTACCTGGGTATGTTATTATTATTATTTATTATTATTGTTATTATTATTATTATTATTATTATTATTATTAGTTTAGTTTTTTTGTTAATATGATAAAATGTATCATATAAATAAACCCGTAGCACATCTCCGAAGACCTAAGATCAATTGAAATCGTTTCAGATGCTAGGTATCAGGTCTTATTTAATTTCTTACATCAGTTCTGTATATTTAATGACAAATTCTAGACTTGTAAGTTTTTTATAACACCCATCATTTAAGAGTACTGCGTTTTTTGCATTTCCTGTACATTTTTAAATTTTGGACATCGTATGGTTTGAATCGATGCTCCTCGGATAATAACATCAATTATCACATGATTAGTGGTATGCAGTTTCTCAACTTTACTTGTTTTTAAGTCATTTTGGCTGGAATTTCAGTTATACATATTAAACATTACAACACAGATTCAGTCAAATTAATTTTTATCTCGAAGTCTGAGAAAAACAATGCATCTGACCACTTCTTGGCTTAAAGGAACAGTAGGTTTAATGCCACTTGTGGGTCGATGTGTTTTCCCATGTCACACATTGGACCATAAGTGCATCGGGTTATATCTAGGCAAATAGGTGGTGTTAATGTGGTATTAATCATCTTTACGCACCACTTTGTCAGGAACTTTATGTAGGTGATGTGTATTTGTATTGTGCACAGAGAGGAGTGTAGGATGAGTGTATGTTTTTGTATGAGATGTTATGATGAGCAGAAAGGAGAAAGTTCCCAGCACATAGTCTGCTCCTCTCGAAAAGCACCTAAGAGACCGCCAGTCTTAATATCCCTATCCGAAGGATGAATCGCTATCGACAGTATCACGTGCTGCATCACTGCCTTCTAAACACGTGTACTGCCGAGGGTTTGGAATTTAATCCAGGGATTTGGGGATCAATCTACAGTATTAAAATTATATACCAGAATTTCTCCTAGCATCGAATTTAATTTGTAACTCCGACTAAATCGAACCAGGATCCGCTACGAACTAAGCTAGAGCGCTGGATGTGTATGCTTCTTCTTGGTTCGTTGGGATCTTCGTTATTGTCTGTTTTCATGACTTACAAGTATTTAGTGTTCTGTCAATTACTTCCTTACTACAAGCATCTCTCAGAATTTTTTTAAGTCGAATTTTTATACCGTTGTGGGATGATTCTCTCTCTGTCATCTTTGTATATATGTGCCTTTTAGCGAATTCTGAAATAACGACGCTATTGAGGATGTTCTCTTGATATTTTTAATTTACACATATCTCAATCCATCTTTTTTAGTAAGTAAAGTAATCCCACTACAGGCCTCGGGAGACCCTTGGGATAGTGGAGGTTAAGGCTCCCACTTTTTCTGGACAATCGGCACTTTATGTCAGCCGGGTTGTCAGCCCTGTGTGACGGCCGCCTTTACCCCAGAACAAGCGTCTAGTACTAATTTCCGTTAGAGGCTGAGTCGACTCCGGGGCCATAGTGCCGCCAGAAGGTTTGGGTCTGTTTAAAAATCCTGACCCCACCGGGTCATGAACCCTTGACCTTCCGACTTTTAGGACATTGCCCTAACCACTACGCTACGGCGTGCTTATTACATAACGAAAATGGTGATGACAATAATTTACGTAGGCCTATATATATATACATATATATATATATATATATATATATATATTTTTTTTTTCTGTATGTATGTATGGTGTATGTGTGTGTGTGTGTGTGCGCGCGTGAATGCGTGTGTGCTTGCTTGCGCGCGCGTGTTAACTCTTTTTTCGGAACGAAACTTGGTAGTCGGTTAATCCTTAAATTGATGGAATACAAGTTTATCGTGCCAGTTATTTAAATATTTCGGACAGCAATGAAAACAAAGAAGGATTTTTAAATTTCAGCTTTCAGGTAAACCCCAACTTCTATTTGTTGGATTTCGTTGATTTATGGGGAATACCTTCCACGATTTAATCTCATATTTTAAAATGAACTTCGTTGCGAAAAATCGAAAATTACAGCCGCTAGCTCTAAGCTATTTTTAAATTTCATTTTCAGGTTAACTCCCACTCCTAATTTTCTTATTTTGCTAGTTAACGAACTTTCCGTTTTACCCCTTAGATTAGCAATGCATCCTAGGAGATACATTGCTTTAATATATCTAATATATTTAATAAAGGAATGGAAAAATGAATAAGTAGAAATTATTTAATCATTTGTCAATATTTTATATAGCATTATGCAATAGATAATAACTTACTTCTCTTATTATGCATGGTTTGTCTTCACTGCAGTCCGACACATTTAAATAAGCTCAGATAAGAAATAGAGATTCTCTAATTTAAGGGTTAACAAAATAAATATATAGCCTATTCCGTAAACCAACACAATCGGACCATTAATTTGACTTGCTAAGGAATTCAGTTAGTTTCCGCAGTCCCCGCATGACGTCTGGTTCGGTTGTAATCTGTGTGCTACTTGGTAATGATAATGGAAGTTTGAGTAAAAGCTTCTCTGCTTGAGATCTTACTCCGATATTTTATGTAGAAATGTGCGCTGCGTGGGAGCTATTGTGGAAGAAATGGTCTCCAACCTACACCTGTTGGTTTCTCAGCGCATTATTCATGTAAATGTACAGCGCGGCATCTCCAACACATCTTCGAGTGACGTATTAAATTAAATGTGAAACTTTGCCATCAATGCATACATTTACTTAATAATATTTTTCAATTTATATTCCGTGGATTTATTTATATAATACTAGTTAATACCCGGCGTGCATTGCTACGCCTTAAACAATTAATTAATTGTGTTTTTATGTTTAGTTCTTCTGTTTCTTCTTCTTCTTCTTATCCTCCTCCTCCTTCTTCATAATTTGTAGGATTTTCATCCTGTTTATTTCAAAAATCACTCCTCGGAGGAAGACGCATTGGATGTGCATTCGCTGTCTATCCATCTCTTGGCTGGTCTTCCTCATGTTTTTGTCCCGTCCATTGGTCTATCTTCAAGTCGGTTGTCTTTCAATCATTCTATATGATATTTCTAATATTTTCGTCTATCTATAATAAATTTGGTTATTCTTGAATTTGATATTAGTATCTAATCTCTGTGTTGTGTATCTTAACAAATAATGTCTTCCCTGAATAGTTCTTAAGATCTTCATTTCACAGGTGCTTATTATTTGTTTAGTTTTTGTTATATCAGCCCTAGTTTCTGCTGCATATACAATAACTGGTCGAACTATTGTTTTGTATATGTGGATTTATATAAAACGATAGTTCCACTAGTTGTGTTTAGTTGAATAAGTAAAAAGACAAATAATTATAAATTTATATATTAATAATTATTTTTAGATGCTCCGTGCTGATTACCCGGCGTTGTCCGGGAATCTACTTACCCTTTATTCTTGGCATAAATGAGCTGAAAGACAAAAATAGTTATTGAGAGTTGTCCGTAAAGGAATACCCGCCGTACGCTGCTACGCTTGCCCAGGAGTCTAGTCAACTCGATCTTCTTAGCACCAATGAGCTGAAAGTTAAAAATGGTTGTTGTGAGTTATCCGTAAAAGACAGAAATATGCTGTCGCGGATTTCTTTATAGATTTTTTTGAAAATATTCAAATCTTTGTACATTAATTTGGTGTATATGTTATGTTATGGTTCAGGTAGCGTAAGACATTTAAGCGTCCAAAAAGTTCCGAAAAACACCATTTTCACTACAAAGGGTGATTTTAAGGGTGAAGGAGTTGAGTATTACAACTCTCTTATAGCCTAAAAGCATCCCGGGAAACTCCTGAACATTTTGTAAAAAGCTCCAACACAATCGGATGAACGGTATGGCAGCGCATAAAGGAGAGACATTTTTATATAATTATAGGCCTATCAATTATCCATTCATTGCTAAAATTATCACGTAGATATAAAATATTTCCCTAGTACGTCAAACTGTTCATATCTTTAGCGAATTCTGAATGTTATAACTAACTGCCACTATCGAACCCGTAGGTTCATAGCCGCGCGGACATAAGCTCTATATACATCTTTATCCTGCCTGCTAATGTTTTCCAGGCTTCTTCTTCTTCACTTCACGGGCTAGGCAAAATGTCTGTTCAGCCTCACAGTTGTTCTGTCCATCTTTTGACAGGCCTTCCTACATTTCTTGAACCTCTTGGCTTGTAGTTAAATGCTGCTTTTGGTAATCTTGTTACGTCCATTCTTTCTACATATCTAAACCAATTTTCTCTATATTCTTTGGTTTTATCAATCAATGGCTATATATTTAAATCTGTTCATATATCATCATTCTCTATCCGATCCATTCTTGTGCAGCCTTTTGTTCTTTTAAGGAAGTTCATTTTTACGCTTTGTATTCTACTTTGTAATTTTTTGATCATTACCCAAGTTTCACTCCCATAAAGTAATGCAGGAACTGTCAATGTTTCATAAAACTTCAATCTAGTATCATTTCTTATTTTATTCTTTAATGTTCTATGTATAGTTCCACATACCATTTGAAATCTTGACATTTTCACATTCACGTCTCTTTCAGTTTTCGTGTTTATAGTAAAATTACAACCCAAGGAATAAAAATTTGTTACTTGTTCCAGAGGTTTGTTGTCTATTATGATTTTTGATCTTATATGTTAATTTCCCCTAAATGCCATTATTTTTTGTTTTTTCCTTTGATACTTTAAAATTGTATTCTTGGCATAATTGATTTAATTGATGTAAAGAGTACTGCAAAGTATTTTCAGTTTCTTGAATAATAACCACATCGTCAGCGTACATTAAAACATTTAATATTTTAAAACGGTCCATTCTTATACCTACATTAATATTACTTTTCCAATTTTGGATGTCATTAATATACAAATTAAAAAGGGTAGGTGATAAACTACAACATATATTTATTAAAATTGGTTCGTTCTTTGATGTGTCTATATTTATTATAATTTGAGATTTTTCATATAAACCTTTTATCACATAAATTAATTTTGCGGGGTGGCCGTGTATTTCCATGATTTTCCAGTCATCCTCTGTATAATCTACTTCCCTCAAAACATGAATACATGGTAAATGTTATTCTTTCACATCATTCTTGGTCTACGAACTGGGTGTTTTTCCTCTGGTTTTCCTACAAGAAGCTTGCATGTCCATCTTTCATTCCCCAATCATGCCACATGTCTTGCCCATTGCATTCTACGAAACTTAACTGTTCTTATTACATCTGTTTTCCTATAAAGGTAGAGTAGCTTACTGTTATGTAGTCCCCCGCTGTAGTTTAGAGGTAGCGTGCGGTGTTGTCACGCAACGGGCCCGGGTTGGATTCCTAGATGAGGTTTTGTTTCGGGTTTTTTCTCACCTGTGAGACAAATGTCAGGAAGGTTTGAGGCCGATACGGTCCCCGAATATCATCTGGTCATCATTACTATTATCTTTATCACCTACGGTGCGGAAAGAAACGGGAAGCTACTACACCTATAATTCCCTAGTAAATGTGCAAAGCATAGCATGAAAATGCTATGATTGCAGTGAAAGACCTGCCCTAGGGCAGAACACTGTAAATAAATAAATAAACTGTCATGTAGTCTTCTCCATTCGCATATATGTGTATCTCTCTTTGGTAAAAAAAAATATTCCTAGGAACTTGTTTCTAAAACATTCGTAACCTTTTCTCTTCACTTAACCTTCCGTCGTGTCGAGCTCATCTGATCTGAGAGGCACAGGTTGTCCCATTACCTGTCTTCAGACGGTGTTGACGACTGGGCATCCGAGTAGCTGTTTCTCTTCACCTGCTCTAAACAACCACCCCACTCAGTTTGCTCTCGACCGTTACCGTGGCGGGTTGTAAATAGTATTGTTCGGAGAAGCTCATTGCGCTCGAAGTCGTTACATTATTGAGTGTATTTTGAAAATATTTGCAAAAAGAAAATTATTTATTTAACTTATTTAGACTAAATTATGTCATATTTTTAATAATTTTGCTAAAACGTACACTAAATGTTGATTGTGTGAACTATTTTCAAGTATATTTGAACTGAACCAAGCTTGTTCTTACTGTTATATCATGTTGTTATAAGGCTTGTCACAGATTTGTTCAATCAATATTATGTCTAATAAAAAGTTCTCTAGCATCAAATTTTGAATATTTTATCCTTTGGACATCCCTAACAATAACATTTCTTCGACTTCCCGTTCTTCAGATTGGCGAACAGTGTGTTAAATTATTTTTTTAAAAGCATGTGCTGATCAGGCACATTGCGCCCGAATTCGAAGGTCAGAATATGCGCCCGACGGAAGGTTAAAGTAAGAGTCCTTGTTTCGCATCCATATAATATAACTGGGAGAGTGATAGTTTTATATATTTTCAGTTTAACGTACTAACAAGAAAAATATGTGGATGATTATAATTTATTCGGAGACTATTTGAGCCTTAAATTTTCCTGCCATTTGATTTAGAGATGAGGAAAAACCACGAAAAAAACTTTCTCCCAGAAAACTAGACCCAATCGGGAATAGAACCTGGTCCGGTTGTGTCTGAGCTAACGGTGCGGCATTTCCCCCCGAGACACAGCGGTGGGCACTAATAAGTGGTGGGAGATAAAAAAAAATGCTTTTGGCATGTTAAGTTCATTTCATCACTAATGAATTGCAAGTCCTTATCCATATAAGGAAGAATTTGTTAGTTAAATTAGCGGATGACATTTGTCACGAAGTATGCATCATGTCTTCCCTGTAGGGTGGAGATTGGGAGTGACTGTTAATTACTATTTACAACTATGATGACTCCCAAGAGTATTCTAAGCACATCCGTTTATATTACTGAAGTTTTCTAATGCCTTTCTCCATGTTTCTATTTACTTTAATACGATTGAAGGTTACTCTTTTCCTTATTTTCATTTTATACAGTACTATCGTACCCGGCAAACGTCCGGCCACATCAATTCTCGTGTCATGGCCAGACGATGGAAATATGTTACTTTCTAATTAATACGTTCACAAGAAAACTCCTCACTTTCTTCTGTTGTGGCTTTCTGACATAAAATAAGTCCTATAACCCGATCGCAGCGCCACCTTCCACGTCCAATTGTGAATCTAAACCATCCAGGGACCCACTCAAACGCACAGTCGTTTAGGCAGCTTTTCATTTAGGATTTAAAGCAAACCTCCACTTTTAATTGTCTGATTTCGCTCATTTTTGTGTAACATCTACCTCGGTTTATTTTAATAGAATTTGATTGGTTTCGTTGTGAAACATAGAAAATTGTGACCACTAGAGCGGTTTTTAAATTTTCACTTCACATGAATTCCTACACCTAATGGTTTTAGAGGGTCCAATTGTGAATCTAAGCTATCAGGAGATCGACTCAAACACGTACAAAAAATCATTAAAATCGATTTAGGCAGTTTTTAATTTCGGATTTCAAGTAAACCTCCGCTTCTAATTGTCGGATTTCGCTCGTTTTTTGACAATACCTACCTTGGTTTATTTTAATAAGATGTACTGAGTTTCCTTCTGAAACATTTAAAATGTGACCGCTAGAGCGATTTTTAAATTTTCGCATCAAGTGAATTCCTACACCTAATGGTTTGACCGACCAATTGTGAATCTAAACCATCGAGGAACCCAATCGGACACACAAAAAATTCATCAAAATAGGTCCAGTCGTTTATGAGGAACAGTGAGACTAACTCACGGCAGTTCATATATATATATATATATATATATATATATATATATATGTATACATACTCAAATAAGAACCAAATTAATACTAGAAAAGAAATGATCTAAGCAATTCACGTACTTTGTAACAGCAGAATAGAAATAAATATTTATTTGTTAGTAAAAGCTTCATGGTATTGAAAGTATGATCGATTTAGTTTTTTTTTTCTTCTGAGCTTTGGAAGACATCTTGAGCACGTTAGTTTTCTTTTCTTCGGTGAAGCTATACAGTACATTCCAACTGAAGATATCTTCCGCAATTTTAAGTTACATGTTTAGAAGTACACATTAATAAATTTCGTACCTCCTTGTCAAAATAAACTAAGCAATAACTTTAGTCCTAGCTTATCTGAAAATGTTTAAATGATTAAGAGACCTGCAGCTTCTCTTCCTGAAATGTTCAAAATGTAGCATTTTAATTATAGTGCAGTAGTAATTTGTTCTAAGGTTGCACAATTAATTAATTGTTGAATTCCTAGAATTCAACTCTTCAGTTATTGAAACTTAAATCTTTTTTTTTTACTCCTACTGTTGGAGGAAATTCAATTCTTTATTAATATTTAATTTTTTATTCATATAAAACACAATAAAATAATATATATATATATATATATAGGCTATATATTATATATATATATATATATATATATATATATATATATATATATATATATAATCCGGTCATCATCACTATCCTTCACCGGTGTGGAAAGCAACGGGAAGCTACCACACCTAGTAAATTCCCTAGTAAAGCTGCAAAGCATAGCATTAAAATGCTATGATTGCAGTGAAGGACCTGACCTCGGGCAGAATTACTATGGATGGATATATATTGATACGCATTACACGGGGGGGGTCGTTCTTATCTTGTCTTCTTTTAATGAGCATAACAGATGTTCACGTAAAACTTTCACAGTAATCACTTTATTTGTTTCTTACAAACTTTCAGCGATACTTTACATATAACGTGCTGTAATAATTGGACGATGTTATGCATCAATCGGCTAATCGCCATTAAAAAATTGATCCATCTATTACACTGGCTCATGAAGTTGGTGTATGCACACTTTTAGCGCCAAATCTTTAAATATAAGCCTATTATTAAAGAAAATATAAACGCCATCAGTCCTACCTTAGATTCTATGTTTTTAAACAAATGGAAATAAAACCAGATCTTCATAAATGCTAATCAAAATTTTGCTTCATGCAGCTAAGCGCCAAATGTTCCCGCTATTAAGATCGTTGATGCATAACTGTCAAACAAAGAAAATAACTTGTAATAAAACTGCAAAGCAGAGCGTGAAAATGCTATGATTGGAGTGAAGGACCTGCCCTAGGGCAGAACATTATAGAATACAGATCCAGTATTGTTTGTTTGGCAGGGTTTATACCAAAATGTATAATTATCCAATTGGTCTCCCCTAGTCATTTCTGCTATAATAAATAGTGAGGATTGACTTATACTTTAAATGTATTAGTCTCGAAACTTAGGCTCACATAATGGTGCATAGCCGGTTGATGCATTTCGCCGTTCAATTAATCTTCCTTACAGTTTATTTGCCACACAATTATTTCCAGTCACTAATGCATTCACTTGTCACAGTTTCTTCTGATCACATTTCACTGTACCACTATCCAAACATAACTTGCTCAGAACCTTGGTAATAGATTATATAAGTCGGGGAAGCTAATTTCTCGGCTTCTAGTCGAGATTCTTCTAGTAGAGAAGTTTCTGACAGCCACCTTCCCTAACATGTAGGGTAGATGCGTAAAGAATCTTGTACATGAAGGTCCACACGAATTTCAAATATCTGCGCACGTCTTTCAACTCGCGACTGGTAAACTTGCTATTTTTCCGTCCACCAACAATGCCAGACCCTACTTCCTCCGTCACCGCGCAATTCAAACGCTACTATTACAATGTGCAAAAGATAGATAGATAGATCATCAGTTGATTAATATATTTGATATCATAATAGCCAATTTTGTCGGACCGTCCAATCTCCTGGTTGTAGATGTTTCTCCTTCATGTATAAACATATTCCCTGACTCCAGGACGTTTTAGGTCTTCCTCTGCCTCGTCTTCCCTCAGGTTTCCATTCCAAAATAGTTTTTGGTAGCCGATCCTCTTCCATTCGCTGCACATGTCCGTACTAACTTAATTGCTGAGTTTTAATATAATCTAAAATAGCGTCTTCAATCTTCATTTTCTCCCTTATAACTGAGTTCCTAATTTTTTCTCTTCTTGAAATTCTTGCTGCCCTTCGTATAAAATCCATTTCCGTTGCCAAAATATACTTATTTGTTTTTGTTGTTAATGGCCAAAGTTCTGCTCCATAAGTAATGATGCTTTTAAAAATTGTTTGATATATATTAATTTTATTTTGATTACTTATATTTTTATCCCACAATATAAATGTGCAATATATATAGTAAAACTTGTTCAAAGCGGAATCGCATGGGACCAATTTTTCTTTCCACATTAGGCAACATTCCGCATTATAAAAAAACAAAAATTATTAACCAGTCTTAGATTATAGAGCACACCCTATACTTATTTTTATGTACCTTGGATTAATATTGTAGTTCCGCTGTCGTTGGAAAGTGAAGTAGAGTATGTACGAGCGACTACGACGGTAAAGCGCGAAAAAATGTCTCTTAGGCGCGTGTCCTGAAATTAAAGTATGCAGTTTCGGTTTACACTAACTATATTTTTGTCCTGAAATTAAAGTATGCAGTTTCGGTTTACACTAACTATATTTTTGTCCACATCCTTTGATTCCCCGCAAATTTCATTTCTACACTACATTGTGTCGTCTTTTAAAACTGTTCACAACCAACCTGAAGATTCCTTGAAATCGTTATTCCCTAGGGATATAGCAACAGCTATACTGCTCTGCTTTCAAGAGGGTATTGCTAAGGGAGGGATGGTGTTAGCAACTCTCAGCTTTCAGTGAATTATCTTTGAATGAAAAGTTGTGGCTTATGCTGCTTGAGATTAATAAATCTAGAACATTAAAATAATATTGCATTTAAAATGCAGTTAATAAATGAGAAAGTTAGTCTAGAAAATTCTTTAAAAAAATTAATTACATGTACCATAACTGAAACATGTTCGAGAGAAAATTTAACTCTAGCTGTACCTCTACATCAAACATTTTACTATTCCTTATCCTTCCTTGTTTCAACCACCCGGCTCTGGAATTCCTTCCCCTCGTATATCAAGGACTCAAAAACAGTTTAAAACTCACTAAATATTTCCTTATACAATAATTAATATATAAGCGTATTCAAGATATATTTTCATTATTCATTTATATTTTGCACTTCTTTACCAAACCGATTATTTAATCAATTTATAGGTAATAATAATAATAATAATAATAATAATAATAATAATAATAATAATAATTATTATTCTTATTATTATTATTATTTATTATTATTATTATTTTTTTTTTTTGTTTTTCCCTTGTCAACTGTATATTGTGTAGCCTATGCTTATTATGTATTATTAATTAACTTGTAGATAATTCACAATTTTTTATTCAATGCCAACCAAATTGTTATTTCGACATTCTGGTATTCTCTCCTGGCATTAGCATTATTGTAACCCACTTCTGAGGTTGGAGCGCCTGAATGGCCGAGTTACGCTGCTCCGATGTTATAGGTAGGTGTTACTGATTGTAATGATGCGCCAGGAGAACTAACTTAGTGAAGTGAATGTGATATTGATGATAATGATGGCCAGATGATGTTCGCGGACCGTTTGGGTCTTAACGTTTCCTGACATTTGCCTTACAGGTGAGGAAAACCCCCGAAAATATTATCACCCAAAAAATTTGTCCCGACCGGGGATCTAATCCGTTCCCGCTGCATCACAAGGCATATTTATTATATGTATAATTTAACCCATGCCCCAAATGAGAGTCAATGACAATCACATTTCAATGATTGTTTTGATTTACAACCAATCACAGTCGTTTTTCACCTCGATTTTATCAATTTAATTTTATCATTTTGAAATCAAGCTCCTCCTTTTTACACGCTTTATATTAGCTTGACCTGTACCTATCTATCTATCTATCTATCTATCTATCTATCTATCTATCTATCTGTCTATCTGTCTATCTGTCTGTCTGTCTGTCTGTCTGTCTGTGTGTGTCTGTGTGTGTCTGTGTGTGTCTGTGTGTGTGTCTGTGTGTGTGTCTGTGTGTGTGTCTGTGTGTGTGTCTGTGTGTGTGTCTGTGTGTGTGTCTGTGTGTGTGTCTGTGTGTGTGTCTGTGTGTGTGTCTGTGTGTGTGTCTGTGTGTGTGTCTGTGTGTGTGTCTGTGTGTGTGTGTCTGTCTGTGTGTGTCTGTGTGTGTGTCTGTGTGTGTGTCTGTGTGTGTGTCTGTGTGTGTCTGCTTGTGTGTCTGTGTGTGTGTCTGTGTGTGTGTCTGTGTGTGTGTCTGTGTGTGTGTCTGTGTGTGTGTCTGTGTGTGTGTCTGTGTGTGTCTGTGTGTGTCTGTGTGTGTCTGTGTGTGTCTGTGTGTGTCTGTGTGTGTCTGTGTGTGTCTGTGTGTGTCTGTGTGTCCATCTATCTATGGAATCTTTCAACGCGATTTTCACCCACTTAAAATCATAGGATCGACTTGGAACTTTGTATACTTGTTGAGGACCCGTGACAATACAATAATTTCATATTTATTTTCTAAAATCCTGGCCATAATCATCAGAAAATCAAAAGTGTTTTTGTATCAATGTAACGGAATTTTTAACGCGATTTTCACCCACTTAGAACGACTTGAAATTTTGTATACGTGTAGAGGAGCCGTGACAATACAATAATTTCATATTTTGTTTCTAAAATCCTGGCCAGAATCATCCGAAAATCAAAAAACTGAAAACTGGTATAATAGGTTGAGGACTTGTCGAGTTTTTAGTCAATCGTTGTAAGAGCTCAGTTGGTAGAGCAATAAACTCTTAATGGTATATAATTTCAGTAATCCATACGTCGCTGCTTCAAATCCGGCTAGGAGGGTTTTTTTATAGAAGAGTATTACTTTTAGCTCATACTACAATAGTATCGAATTTAAAGATATTTACATTTTTATCTTATTCTGTAAAATATTAAAACTAAAAAATAAATAATAGTTTTAAAAAACTAAAAGAACACGCTTTATTAGAAAACTCAAAAATGAAAAATAATTTTAATTTCCAATACACTTGGGATAAAATAAAGTGGTCAACAAAAAATCATCTCTAACACATGTAGAATAAAATTAGAGTTATCAACAAAAGGAAAATAATTTTACCATCAAAAGCGTGGGGTGCTTTTTATGATTTTTACATTTTCTTCTTAGAGAGCTTATTTTTACCAATATCTGCTTATTATCAAATATATTAATTGATATAGAGCACCCCACGCTTTTGATGGTAACATTATTTTCTTTTTGTTGATAACTCTAATTTTATTGTACATGTGTTGGAGATGATTTTTTTGTTGACCACTTTATTTTATACCAAGCGTATTGGAAATTAATTTTTTTTTCATTTTTTAGTTTTCTAATAAAACGTGTTCTTTTAGTTTTTTAAAACTATTATTTATTTTAACATTCTGAATAGGTCATAGCATATTTTGCAGTGACTGCATGTGGCTACTAGATTGCATAGCCTATATGGTGCACGAATGTTACCAAATATAAAAACATTTGTACAAATTGATTATACCAAAAAAAACCACTGTTTGCACTTTGTTAAACTTATTATTTTACAGGAATTTACGTTCCACAAAAATGTAATTGACATATTAACAACATAGGACATCTGAAATTAATTAATAACCTATACTCCTGGTTATAAATCTCTCTAATAGGGTACATTCTTACAATATTGCGATTCTTTGGCAATAAATAATATAATTTGGTTGCAGTGATGAACAAATGAAGCATAACAATAGTTTTTTATTAGTTTTCAAACATCACCGTTTACATTAAATATATACATATTTTTAAATAACTATATTTAAATGATGATTTGTGAGTAAACAGCTTAATTTTATTCGTTAATGCAACTCTTGATTTCCAAATTTTCTAGATAAATTGGAAATCACTCGTGACATTACTTATGATAAAGTGGAAGAGAAGACCTTACATCTTAACTCCATCAGTCAAAAATAAATAAACCATTAGTAGTACCGGTAATTATTCCTTTAACATTAAGATCATATGAATCTTGGAATTAACTTAATTTGGAGGGAGATCTCTGACCTTAGATTCAGTAAGTTTATGGCCGTTTGAAATGAAAAGAATACATTTCTGTAGGCGTTACCCTCCAATTTTAAAGTAAGACACCGTGAAATGTGTGTTTCCCTTGGCCCTTGTCAAGAGGAAGGATGCCCATGAAGGTGAAAATAAATTATATATGTTAATTGTTCTTGAAATATTCATTAAAATTGATGTTAATCCAGAAGTTAACACGAACTCTCCGACCTTCGTAATATATCACGAACCTTCCAGTTGTATGATACCTAAGATACCTTCGTGCATTATTTTGCAAAGGTCACTGGATCGAAGACCAAGGATTCCAATATCGAGGCACTGCTTCCAATATTGCATTGCTGTTACTGAATTCGAAATGAAGGCCATGAAATAGCACTTGAAATGTGAAGTATGTAGACACGATTCACAAAACCTTCCGTTTCTATATTAGGACTAAGTCAATCAGTCTCAGTAGAATTGACTAACTCTGTTAATACTGCATTTACCAAGGCCCTGTTTGGTTCCTACTTGTAGGCAATTGAATACACTTCGTATCATCGGTTCACCGCTGTGGCCTCGAGGTAGCGTGTTGCCTTGTCACGCAACAGGCCCGGATTCGATACCCGGTCGCGACAAGTTTCCTGGATGAGGATTTTTCGGGATTTTTCCTCACTTGTAATGTAAGCGCCAGAAAACTTTTAGGCCCGAACGGTCCCCGAACATCATCTGGTCATCATAATCATCATTATCTTATTGACATAATTAGATTAAGTTCAGGACTAAGACCTCTCACGTCGATTTCATCATCACCCTTCATATCATTGGGGAAGCGTAACCCCGCCTTCCAGGCGTCCCAACCTCAGAAGTGGGTTACAATACGCCAATGCTATGAGAGAATACCAAAAATGTGGAAATAACAAAGTGGTGACATTAAAAAAGTTGATATCACCGATATCCAGTTCTGTAAGGTGCTTCTGAATATTAACCTCCTACCTAAACCTAGGTATTTTTCCTTGAGGATATTCCAATTAATTGTTTATAGTATTTCTATTGACACCCATTCGAATTAGTAGTCTAAGTTACTTAGCCAGATAGTTAATACCGGTATTTATTAATCGTCTCAGGATATGTTTAATAGGAAATATATATTTTTCAAATACCTCTAGCTTCATAATGTTTAATAATAATTTCGAACTTTATATTATGTGATATGCTCTTTTTTGATACGATTTTAATCTAAGGATTTAATTTTAGTGATGGCTTCATTAAGATATTTAAATGCTTTTGGATTTTTTGCTTTCTTTTCTTTGACATCTCAAATCATTAACGATTCGATTAAAATCTGGAAGTGATAGGCGGACATTTTTTTTTCGGAGTCCATTCTTTTTCTAGGATTAAAATTGCTTTACGTAAATATATGACTAAAACCCACGTCTTTACGTCCCTTCCGCAGGAAACCACTACAGAATATTTACGGCCTTGAAAATTCTCCTACCAGACCCGAGTTTGATTTATATTTAGAAGTACAGGGTGGACCGCTCGAATGGACCTAATTTCAATTGCTTGTTACTGGCAAACGGTTGAAGATAGAAACTTAAAACAACGTTCATATTACAGAAAAACTCACCAAGTTTTGATATCCAGATCACCACATCTCTATATGAGCCCCAGCAGTCACTGTGACGATATCAAAGCGATGAACAATTTCTTGCCAAGTACGTTGGAGTATGTCTTCTGGAATGTTCTCAATAGCCTCTATGATGCGCTCACGAAGATCACGAAGGTCTTTGACTGGGGTGGTGTAAACTTTATCTTTGACATAGCCCCAGAGAAAGAAATCCAGTGGTGTTAAATCGGGAGATCTCGGGGGCCACGCGATTGGTCCTCCCCTACCAATCCAACGGCCAGGGAAAATGTTGTCCAAAGTTGTACGAACTTCATTGGACCAGTGGGGAGGAGCACCATCTTGCTGGAAAAGATGTTAGGCTGCAGTTGTTCAATTTGTGGAAAGAAGAACTGCTCCAGCATGTCAAGATATGTGGTACCACGAACAGTTTTCTCGGCGAAGAAAAACGGTCCAATGACCTTATTATGTGACAAACTGCAACAAACATTCATCTTCGGACTATCACGAACATGCTCTTGAATAGCGTGAGGATTCTCCGATCCCCAGATCCGCACATTATGCCGGTTTACCTTGCCTGACAAATGGAAAGTGGCTTCGTCCGAGAAGAAAATCTTGGTCATGAAGTCAGGATCAGCGCCGAGACGGTCCAGCATCGTATTGGCGAATTCCACTCGTTTCGGCATGTCATTCGGCTCCAGACGTTGCACTAACTGCACTTTATATGCGTGCAGTTTGAGGCGTTTGTGGACAATCCGTTGTAATGTCGATTTTGGTATTTGAAGTTCCCGCGAAGCTCTTCTTAATGACTTCCGGGGGCTTCGCTCAAATGCGGCTTGAACATTTGCTACCATTTCATCGGATGCTCTGCGACCACCACCATGCTTCTTCAACACAGATCCTGTAGCTAATAATGTATCACGCCACTTCTTTATGCTTCTAGCAGTTGGAGCATCATGGTTAAACACACGCCGGAACTCCCTTTGAACTCTAATGATTGATTTAAACTCCGCATACCACAAAACAGCTTGCGCTTTCATCTGCGGAGTCGCCATTTTCACAAACAATTAAATCTAAGAACGAGAAACGTATCTTTGTGCCATCTACCGACAGGATTTGAAACTTGGTGAGTTTTTCTGTACTATGAACGTTGTTTTAAGTTTCTATCTTCAACCGTTTGCCAGTAACAAGCAATTGAAATTAGGTCCATTCGAGCGGTCCACCCTATATTACACATTGTTCTTCTGCTTAGCGAAGTTCGGTATGGCTGGCAGATGAAGGTAATTAATTGAATGCTGCATAGTTGCTAATTATTTCTCATGATTGTATTTCCTTTTATGAACTAAGCAATTCCTTTCTAACTTTTCAGCTTGGCCCGCAATACCTATGTTGGAATTTTCATTCAACTTAGTTTAAAGCGATGTACTGATAATATTCTTTTGTCAACAATCTTCAATCAGGATAGTGCGACATGCTGTAGACGTCCAACATAACAAAACTGTATTCATTTAAAACTTAATTGTTGAAATGACGTTTGGATACAGAAAAAAATTTAATTACTATTCGGCAGAGGAAAAAAAATCTTGTTTACAACCCGTGCGAAACATTTGTTTTAAGCACCTCACATGTTGTCCTATTCGCAGCGATATATAGACTATTTACGCATTGTGTTTAGGTCGTTCTTTTTTCGCAACTTATTACTAGACTTCGAATTTTTAGTGTTTGATTAAAATGATTTTCTAGTAATCTGTGATGAGTTTAGGTAACAGTGACCCCTAAAAGATTTAGATTTAGGTACTAAAAACAAGCTGTTTTATAGAGTATAATAATATCAACTCGTGTCCAACAAGAAGAGATACTAGATTGACGTTTTATAAAACATTGGTAATTCCTGCATTACTTTATGGGAGCGAAATTTGGGCAATGACCAAAAAATTACAAAAGTATAAAACAAAGCGTAGAAATTAATTTCCTTACAAGAAAAGTCTGTACAAGATTGGATCGGATAAAGAATGAAGAGATACGAACAGAGTTAGATATGTATACAGTGAATGAAAAAAATCAACAAAGAATATAGAAATAAATGGATTGGACATGTAGAAATAGTGAATGTAACAAGATTACCAAAATCATTTAACTACAAGCCAAAAGGAATCTCAGAACCAGTAAAAATAAGTATAGAACAACTGTGAGGCGGAACAGGCAATTTGCCTAGACCCTGAAGTGAAGAAGGACTCGTTTCCAATTCAGGATCGGGTCGTTGGATGAGAAAAAATGAAGCCCCTACATTTATAAAAGTCTGTGAACGGCAAGGATGCCGGCCGATCACCCCTATCGTACCGTAATAGGGACAGATGAACGAAATGGACAAGATGTATGTACAGAAATGGTGAACGAAATTTGTGACAGGGGAAAACGGAGAAACTCGGGGAATATCTGATCAAATTCCGTTTCGTTCACCATGAAACTCACATGGAGTGACCGACTCGATTTTGAGACTTCAGTTGCGAGAGGGGAGCGTTTAACAGTTCGAGCCACTGGTTTAAAACTGTAAAATAGTTTCCAAAAATCCTAGTTTAGGCTTTTATGAATGTGTGATAGTCCTAACCCCTCCATGGTATCTTTACCTTGTCGTGGTGGAGTGGCTTGCGTGCTTAAATGATCCTGAGAGCTATGCCGGCGGTAGCATTGCTGCCGATAGGGTTACCCATGCCGGACTGGTCGAAGGTGATAAGCCAGACCAAAAAAGTACCTTGGACGAAAGAGTGACGATCTTTCACCGTAAAATACAACCGTCAAGAAATGCGGACATGGGTTCATCTGGGGTAAAATTTTCCGGAGGTCAAATAGTCCACCATTCGGTTCTCCGGGCGGGGACTACTTCAGGGAACCCATGCCAAAGGCTCAAACACAGGGACATGTTCCTAGGAACATGGAATGTTAGGACTTTATACAATGGCGGGGCACTAGAGATATTAACGCGGGAATTAGATAAATAACTATGATTTGAGGGAAGTAGATTATACAGGGAATGATTGGAAAGCATTAGCTCAGGATAGGGATGTATGGAGAGCTTATGTCCGCGCGACCATGAACCTACGGGTTCGATAGTGCCAGTGAGTAAGTAAGTAAGTGATAGTCCTAACACATATCTTCAACATCGTTTACAGCAAATTAATATAATCATTAATAAATTAATTAAAAATGACATGTAGCTACAGCTTATCTACATATTTAATTTAATTCAATTCATTTTAAGAATTGTCCTCATCATTGAGGGTTTTCCCCAACCAATCGTAATAATTAACACGAGTTTTAAAAATACGTAAATGACTACAGACTTATAGACTATCAGTTTGTAATACATCTTCACAAATTTTCCTTAATTAAAGTTTTCCATAGTCCTCTGTACCATCATTCCTATTTAATAAAAGATTAAATTACTTTAACATTTTTACATTATTTTGATGAATATCTCACGAAATGTTCGGTTACCTGACAACGCTAAACTATTACAAATTATTAGTAATCTTAATAAAAATGAAAATGTTAGGTTCGAAATAACTAGTGGGTGAAAGAGACCGTTTTAGGTACAATTAAACTCTTCCATATGCCATGAGTTTTTGTATATTAAAATAATGGATTTTTATTATTCCTTCTAGAAAAAATAATTATTCCCTCTAATTATTTCTTAAATAGGTATTCTTTAATATAACGTCAACATATGTTCCAGTGTTTTAAAATGTATTTATTTACTTACGATGTAATTGGAAGAATAACTGATTTTGTGATTTAGCTCCGTACTAGTTGCTTAATCGAATAAATATATGACTATATGTTATTCATTTTAATATTTTATTTATGAAGTAAGCCTATTATCTTACAGGTCTGAAGTACTCTTTGGATATGGAATATAGTCTATTCTATTATATTAAGGGAAGAAAACAAACTAAAATTATTCTAAAATAGGATTCTAATTTCAATAAGTATTTGGCCCAACAAGGGTTGAGAATGGGGAATGGAGGAAACCTCATAACAATCTTAACAACAAATTTAAAAAGTGTGTACCATTTTCTTAATACGTATTGCCACGGTGAAGTCCAGGAACCGCCAGGATTGAGACCTGGAATCCTAATCGGGACAGCCGCGCGAGCTAACCACACGGATAGGCACACCGAGAAGGCTAGACTACAATTCTACAAAAAAGTGACTTACCCGCTTCTTTCCCTTGCACTTTTCATTTAATTTATGATCCCGTAAAGAATAATCAGCTATAGACCTCAGTAACACAAAGCTGAAGTTTCATTTTTTTGCGCGATAGTGTGTTTTGTCGTTCTTACAGCAATGGCTACCATGATTGAAAGTTCAACTTCCTACATTTAGGAGTTGCCAACCTAAATAACTATTCTGTAATATTACATATTACAAACCACGTGCGGGAAGCAAAACCACTGCCCTTTATGTATACTACGTACAACATATATACAAAAATATATCCAAAAGGTAGAGTTAATATAAATTATACGGAACAAATCACTGCATTTTAAATGATCTGAACTTTATTTGAAACAATGTAAAACGATAAATACGTACCTGCCGCCGTTGTATAACTGATTGGTGTCACGGCCTGCTATAGTCTCAACTAATAAACATTACCCACACTGTTTATAATGGACGCAAATACTTCCAACAAAGATGTTATTACTTTACTATTATTTATTATTTTTAAAACACCATCGCGCAAAAAATAATACACAACGCACATTTGTGAAGTGTTTTACAGAATCTCCTAAATTAAAAGCCTCGCTATCGCTCGGTTTTTAAACATTTCCTCGCTTCTGTAAAAACCACTAACCAACTTCGCATCGCAATATTCTATTGTTTGGACCCATATATTAATGTACGAACAGGTAAGCCCCTACTGTTTTGTAGAATTATAATGGGTACATACAAAAATAAAATGTTGTTATAATACCAATGCTCCACTGAAGAAGTGAATTTTTGCAATTAAACATTGAATATATAAAGTTTTGTCTAAGAATAGTAGCAAATGGCCATGTAAATGTAGACAATAGTTTCCCATTAGAAAGGTTCGTGACTGTTATGTCATTACTGTTCATACATACATGTTTAACTTCTCGGAACGTATGAAGAGAGAGGAAATTTCTGTTATTTCAATTTTAATTACATGCAATACCTGCTACCTATGCTCATTATAGATTTAAAGATAATTCAATCAAGAGCTAAAACTGCACGAGTCTGTTGAAATTGAAAGCTGAACGAGAATAACTGCAAAACATAATAATGAGTGGGAACAACCGCATTTGTGAGGGCGGCATTTAAAATTAATGACAATGACCTTCCTAGTGCGCGAGTTTTAATGACACTTTATCAGGCTAACCAACATAGCAGTTCAAATATCTCTATGATACTAACACATTGGAACTATCGAACCCGTAGGTTCATGGCCGCGCGAATATAATCTCTCCACAGATGTTTATCCTGGGATAATATTTTCCGATCATCTCCTCTATAATCTATTTCCCTCAAATCATGGTTAATGTTATTCTCTTACTTCATTCTTGGTCTACCAACTGGGCGTTTTCCTTCTGGTTTTCCTACAGGAAGTTTCCATGCACCTCTTTCATGCCCCATTCGTGCCACATGTCGTGCCTGTCGCAGTATACGACACTTAACTGTTCTTATTATATCTTGTTTGCTGTAAATATCATGTAGCTCGCTGTTATGTAGTCTTCTCCATTCACCTGTGTGTTAATCTCTCTTTGGTCCAAAACTTTTCATAAGTAATGCCACGAGTGATTTCCAATTTATCTAGAGAATTTGGAAATCAAGAGTGGCATTTGTTAGGACTATTTAACGAATAAAATTAAGCTGTTTACTCACAAATCATTGTTTAACTATAGTTATTTTAAAATATCTATATATTTAATGTAAAAGGCGATGTTTGAAAACAAATCAGAAATGTGAGGTTATGTTCATTCACTGCACCTTGATCATATTATTTATTACCAAATAAGATCGCAATATTGTAAAAGTGCACCCAAGTGGAGGAATAATGAAACACATCAAACTATATGTCATAATCAACATTACGGGTTATTCATTAATTTTTTAGTAAACAACTCAGTAAAATCAAGGAATCTTTTCATTATTTGCTATATTCAATGTATTTGTTGGAGAAAAATAATGCTTTGACCTTTTCAGAACATTAAAAAGGAGGAGCTTTCTTTATCACAAAAGCAGGAGCTGATAAAGAGAAATCGCTAAAGAGCGAGGTGAAACACGACTGTGATTGGTTGTAAATCAAAAATCATTGTAACGTGATTGGTCATTGACTCCCATTTGGGGCATGAGTTAAATTGTCCTTAAAACTTTATTCTCAAACACTCGTAATCTTTTCTCCTCCCTTAAAGTAAGAGTCCTTATTTCACATCCTTATAAAATGTATATGATACTTTCAGACAGGCCTAAAACTAAAATATCCTAAAAGTTAATGGAAGAACTCTAGGATCCTACATACATTTACAGACTTATTGTAATTTCCTATATTGACCTAAAGTTTTAAAACAACGTTTTATCGACCAGCCTCATGGGCTAGTGGTCAGCGTTTCCCGGGTTCGATTCCCAGCCAAACCATAGGAATTTTTCCTTAAAGGGAATTATTCCTGTGGTTGCATATGATCTGGAGTTTAGGTTAAGTTTAGGTTAAGAACTCTCATTATCATTTATCATTTATCACCCATCATATCATCAGAGTAGCGTAACTCCGCCTTCCAGGTGCTCCAACCTAAGAAATTGATTATAATTCCGCCAATACCAGGGGAGAAAACCAGAAATGTCATAAAAAACAACATATTGGCATTACAAAAAAAAACATTATTGTATTATATTACTTAAAAAATATCAGAGACCCAGGCTGTTTGGTGACGCCCTCCATCTCGAGTCCCGAGTATACTTCTCGGCAAATCCATTTGGGATTTGGTGGCGGATAAATCAGAACCAGAGCAGTTTTCTAGGGGGTTCACCCGTTTTATTTCGCCACATAATTCATCAGACCATTTCTCACGTTCATCTCACCCGTTTCATTCTCGTTAATTTTATCTGCCACAATGACGGTGCGATAAGGTTTGTCCAACCGGCATCCTTGTATACGACAAGCCTGAAATAATAGGCACTTCATATTATCACATCCGCATTACGCCGGACGCGAGCAGAAGAGGGTATTTATCTGAGGCCTAACTTCCAGCGAATCTTAGCATTTTCCAGTATAATGTTCTACTACTATTTCCGCACAATGTACATGTAACAGAGATTTCAACTCTGGATGTTCGCAATTTGTGTTTTCCAACTTCTTGTATTTCTTTAACGAATGAAAGTAATTGAAGATTATACAGGCCTATGTTTTGAAATAAATTTTGACATTTATATTGCTTGAGTCTACACTGAATATTCTGGATTTTTTTTTTCAAATGACAGTAAAACTTGTTTAATCCTGAACGTGAATAATGCGGAAATCTGTCTAATGCGAACAAATTTATTGATCCCGGCGAAATAATAGCTATTTTACGTGTATTTATTTAGCATAAAACGGAATGTGTCCAAGGCAAAAACGGAAGGATAGTTCAACACAATTCATGAAAAAAAATATAAAGCGGAAAGACAGAAAAATAAATTAGTTTCCACTTCATTGAATTCCCGTTATGCCAAAAAATAAGGAATGATTACTGCCGTCGGGTGAGGTAGGGATTCTACCTGTACCTGGAATTTTATTTCAGCCTCACTGCACACCCGTAATACGGAATACAGATACCTGTCTTACAAATAATCATTGCACTGTAAAATCTTAAATTAGTTTAAGTTCTGATACTGATCTTTCATAGGTAGAGTTCTGAATTTACGGAATAAAGATGGCTAAAACGTATCATTATCATTAAACGAAAAAGTGAAAATGATTTAAGATAAATCTCCAAATTTCCAGACCGATGCTCCAATGTCAAGCTCTAGCTGTTGCTACTTTTCAAAGGCAGCGGAATTACAATTAATCCGAGGTACGAAAAAAGACATATACGATATTCTGTCATCTAAGATTATTAATAAGTTTGTTTTTTTTTTAATGCAGAATTTTGTATAATGTAGAAAAGAAAATTGGTCCCATGCGATTCCGCTTTGAGCAAGTATTACTGTACTATATTCATTGATTGACAATAATGTTCTTAGGAAAATTTTTGGACCAAAGAGAGATAAAAAGACAGGTGAATGGAGAAGACTTAATAACAGTGAGCTACATGATCTGTATAAGAAGCTAGATATAATAAGAACAGTTAATTCTTGTTGACTGCGATGGGCAGGACATGTGGCACGATTGGAGAATGAAAGAGGTGCATGGAATCTTCTTGATAGACCAAGAATAATGTGTGAGAATAACATGGTTTGAGGGAAGCAGATAATACAGAGAATGATTGAAAAGCATTGGCTCAGGATAGGAATGTGTGGAGAGCTTATGTTCGCGAGGCCATGAACCTACGGGTTCCATAGTGCCAATGAATTAGGTAGTTGCTTATTGATGGGACGCTATTTAAAATCTGAACATTTATATTTTTTTTACTTTTTTAGAATTCGTGAATGTGAAGAAATCAAAATTAAGTTTAGTCAGCTAACATGTAAGTAGTACTGCCATATTTTAAAAAGGGGGGGGGGGAAGACGACACATTTCGTAACTATTTTAATTACGAGTCGCAAGACGACTGTTATATTAAATATATGTTATGTAGTCTACATATGGTAAGAATATTTAAAATAAGGGTCTTACGATTCATAATTACATTAATTGCAAAATGTGTCGTCTTTTCTCCTTTTCAAAATATGGCAGTATTGCTTATATGCTAGCTAATTAAACTTAATTTTGATTTCTTCATGTTCATGAAAAAGGCCTTGGGCCGAGCCCAAATAAATGGCAGTATGAGTCATGTGTGAATGCTTAATGTGTCGAACCAGGAACACCATAACAGACTAATATCATCATCCTAAAGTAGGTTTCATCTTATTCGTTCCATAAAGTAAATGATACGCGATGGTGTTATGGTCTTAAAATCCGAATGTATCTCTACTATTCTAATCTAATTTAAATATACACTTCGAATTCGACCCATTAACTGAAATAAATTAATATAAAATTAAAATAATATATCATAAATAACAGTATTTAGAATCAGTGAGTGGAATATATATGATGTCTCTAAAGACACTATCGATTTTCATTAAAACTATTATTTTTTTTCATTTCTTTGTATACACTGTTAGCTTAGTGCAATATGTTTAGCACGAAAGAGGGGTTGTCATTGTTTGTGCAGGGGTACGCGAATTCTCATATGAAGACGCAAGAGCGGAATTTACCTGTAAATTCCGTAAACCACCCCCAAGGCACAAATTCGTCTGTTTGTAAACAAATTTAATTATACTGGCAGTGTGTGTGATGAGGCACGTTATGGACAACCACGCGTATCAGCAGAAAAAGTGCAGCAGGTTCAAATTATCATTGATAGTTCGAACGCATCAACTAGACGTCTCAATAGTTGCATTTCGCAACATAGTGTGGAAAACACAACTTTTCACTCTACAAAAGTGTCGTTATCACATCTGCTTGATTTACGGAATCTTGTCACAGATTCAGTTGGCTTTTTTACGGTTTAAATGTTAAGGTCTGCATTTCGTTTCACAGCTGAAAGATGGAGTATGTGTTTGCAGCTAGATGGCGGTCATGTAGAAAGGCCGTAGAATATAATTCTAAATTAAATTGACTTTTCAATTATTGCCTTATAATGGATAATGACTTTAGAAATACACTGTGTAAGTAATATGTATGTAATAATATGCACTAGAGGTCGCCCAGCGGTCGAAATGCGACCACAATTCATTATTTTTTTTAGTATGTCACAAATACGTCATTATGCATTAATTTTCGATTTATTCTAAAAGTACGAACGATAGGAAATATGTGGTATAGCTTGGCTAAGCCATATTTTATAAACAATAACGTGTCATTTGACATTTGTATGTATTTAAATTTGCATTTGGCCTATTATTATGTGTACGGAAATATATCACTCCTTTGTCTCTTACTCCAACCCATCAATGTTCTATGTCGAGGCATAAGGTGCGAATATCTAAATATTTAAAAAAATGTAATTAAATACTGAAACCAAGATTAGACAGGGTTTAATTTAAATAATAAAATGTACTCACTTTCTACCCATGAAATTTATATCTACTACTATCGATAAAATCCTAATGAATGGGAGCCATTTTGTAAAACGTTAACAAATTTTAGAAACGTCGCTTACTTTAACTCACCTACTGCCTGATCAGAAGTCGAATGTTTGGAAATAAACGCGTGAAAATTATTTTTACTCAACAAGCGGAATATAATAAGAATGTATCACTAATAATAAACCACCAATTCTAATATATAAAAATGAATGTTTGTTTGTTTGTTTGTTTGTTTGTTTGTTCGTACTTTATGCGCGGCCATATCGTTGATCCAATTGTGATGGGGCTTTTTACAAAATGTTCAGGAGATTCCCGGGTTGAACACAGGCTATAAGAGAGTTGTGATACTCAACTCCTACCCCCTTAAAAATCGCCCTTTGTAGTGGAAAACGTGAAAAAAGTTGTTCTTTGGACGATTAAATGGCTTACGCTACCTAAACCATAACAATTACACAACATTAATATACACAGAATTGAATATCTCAAAAAGCTATACAAAAAAGCCCGCGACAGCATATGTTTATCTCTTACGGATAACTCACAATAACCATTTTTGTATTTCATTGATGCCAAGAAGATCGAGACAAGTACGTAGATTCCTGTTCAAGCATAGCAGCACATGATGGGTATTCTTTTACAGATAACTCACAATAACGAATTTTGTCTTTTAGCTTATTTATACCAAGAAGATCGAGATAAGTAAATTCCCGGGCAACACTGGGTAATCAGCACGGGGAATCTTAAAATAATTACGATATACATTTATAATTATTTTTCATCTTATTTATTCAACTTATCATAAGACATACATTATTTTTTGTCTTTCAGCTCATTCATGCCAAGAAGATTGGGATAAATAGATTCCCGGACAACGCCGGGTAAACAGAAGGGGGGATCTAAAAATAATTACGATATAAATGTTTCCTTTTACTTATTTATCTAAACATAAAACTCATTAATTCTCGTATTTCAGCTCATTTATATCAAGAAGATCGGGATAAGTAGATTCCCGGGCAACGCCGGGTAGTCAGCACGGGGTATCTAAATAATATAAGTTTATAATTATTTTTCCTTTTACTTATTCAACTAAACATAAAAGCACATTAATTTTCAGTTATTTAGGCGTAGCAGCGCATAGAACAAACCATACATAAGAATGTATCAGCTAGAAATGTTCTATTTTGGTATCGTTATGTAGATGATGTCATAGCAGGCTTCACAGGAACCAATAGACAATTGAATTCCTTTTTAAATTTTATTAATAACATTCACAGAAGTATTAATTTCACAATGGAATTAGAAACAAATAATAGTATAAATTTCTTGGATTTATCAATAGAACACATTGATAATAAGTTTGAGTTTGGTATCTTTCACAAACCATCTCATACTGATACCACTATCCATAGTTCTTCTCTTCACCCACATACTCATAAGATGGCAGCCTTTAATAGTTACATTCAAAGACTTTTACATATCTCTCTTTCACCCTTGGAATATAATAATGAATTGAATATTATTAAACAATTGGCTGTTAATAATGGCTACGACCCTGAAATTATAGAATGTTTAATTAAGAAGGTTCATTACAAAAAAACAATTAACAAAGTTTTTCCTTTACCCAAAGAAAACATAAAGAAATATGTCGTAATGTCATACATAGACCCACTTTCAAATAAAATATCTAAACACTTTAAAAAGTTGAACATTAATGTGGCATTTAAAACTAATAAAACTCTACAAAATATAATAAAAAACAATAAAACCAAAACAAAAAAAGAAAAATTATCAGGTGTATATAAATTGAAGTGTGGCACATGTGACAATGTCTATATAGGACAAACTGGTAGACCTTTTATCTCTCGGATAAAGGAACACATGAGAGCATATAACAGAAATTTAGAAAATTCAAAATATGCTAACCACCTATTTCAATTTAATCATTGTTTCGATCCAAATTTTGAAATTTTACATATTTGTGATAAGGGTAAGAAGTTAGATCTTTTGGAGGCTGTAGAAATTAATAAATTTAAAAGTAGTAAAAAACTGTTAAATTCTCAACTTGATTTGAATGAATCCCCTTTGTTAAATTAAAAAAATTAAATAAATATTGTTGTATTGTTGCTTAGATCAGTTGGAACACAATTCATAATCTGTTAACATGTCTGAAGAAGGTACAGTGTACCGAAACAGCTGTCACTGAATTATATAATAAATATGAAAATCAAATAAAACTACATTTTATTTTTATTTAATTAATAAATATGGATTTTCATCAAGTAAACACCAACTCAATTGATTAAAATAATATAAAATCATAGACAAAGCTAAATACAGAGTGCTCTAAAATTCCCCTTACAAACTTCTAGGACTTGTAGAGGGGACTGAATAGATAATATTCAAAATTGGAAACCATGTCCAGAAACTTATAGTTTCCATGCTACAGCCGTTGAAAACATGTTTTTAACGTGACCACTTTTACAAGCAATTTATTATGAGGCGTGACATAGTACATCACTTGTTTTACAATTCAACTTATTGATAACCAAAGAAACAAAATGGAAACTGAATCATGACTTGCATTAATAATCCCGGACACACCCTCCACAATCACTTTTTACAGTTTTCAAAACTTTGAAAAATTTTGACATAAAAAAACAGTCTTGGAATACTCGATAGGGAAATTTTCGATTTAGAGGAATCGCGAAGCTATAACTTGTCGAGACACGTGACGTACGTTCAGGCAATACCTGTTTTCAATCGGCTGTAGCACGGAACGGTAAGTTTCCGGACATGGTTTCCAATTCTACGTACTATCAACTCAGTCCCCTCTACAAGTCCTAGAAGTTTGTAAGGGATATTTTAGAGCACCCTGTATAATTACATTAGATACACATGATATATTTCACAATTCAGTCATAAGCTAATTGACTTGAAACTTTTGTAGTCCTAGGTAACGCATTTTCTATGGCTGCAGGTAACTATAAAGATCGTAAATGTTCACCGCAGGCTACAGATCGTGTTGTGCTGATGTAGATGGTAGATATCTTTGTGATACTTGCACTTTGAACACAATCCATGGTGGTTGTTTTAAGTTGTCTCTGTTCCGTAATTTCTCTGTTTACGGTATTGACTGAGGTCGCTTGTTCGTATAACAGATACCTGCATTACCGATCTCCATATCTTCTCATGACTCAACAAGCAATCGATTTACTGTCCAGCGGGCCCTAGAGCGTATCGATTCTTACTTGAAAATATTATATATTCACTCTATGTCAACCCGCCGATTTATGAAAATGGAACTCTTGGGAATTGAAAAATATGTAGAACAAATCCTCTTACCGGTTGCATGTTAATATTCTCTCAAAATTTTCATACAGCCACACAGTACAGCAACAATAATAACAATTAAAATATCACTTAATTTGTATTTTTTATATATTGTATGTATTTATATACCCGATATGTTCAACGTGGGGGCACAGGTGCTCCCTAGCGAGAGTTTCATAACAAGCTAATTTAGTTACGCTTACTTACCTACAAATGTCAACGAGTGGCACGTGGTTAGCACATCGCCTCAATGCGACATCTAGTAGACAACTATAATATAATTTATCCTTCAGTGAGAAGTGTTAAATCAATAATAAAAACATCAATAGAAACCCTACTGGCTTTATAAAGTAATATTAAATTCCCAATAAAGTCTTCTTAACTAAGAAGCCGCCATTTGCAAAGATAGAAGCAAAGGTTTCAAAGCATTTGGCGCGAGGGAATTACAACGTATATAAGAGAAACATTTGCGTCTAGATCGCAACTCGCCTCGGTAGCTCAGTTGGTAGAGCATTTGGCCCGGCAAGCCAAAAGTCCTGGGTTCGAGCCTCGTTCTAGGCGAAAATTTTTCTCTTCAAATACAATTAAGGTATTACTTGGATGGATGAAGGTCTGTTAAATTTTGCAAAGAGCCTTTTTATTCAGGCTTGTGGTTCTTTTACGAGCCTGAAATTCTTCAGACTCGGGACCAAAGGTTTAAAGTCCCTCTCCAAGGACTTGTTTGAACCAGCAACTAGAGGTAAGAAACATAGCCACTTGACAACCACGCCCGACATATTTCTTATTGTATTAGATGATATTTGGCAGATGATTATCAACATGCCAGCCATTCCATATAATAAATATCACAATTGATAAATATCACAAAACAATTCGCTAACTAGCATAGTTGTTTTATTGACAGATTTCAACAACGGACCAGGATATAAACTGTAAGATATTCATAATATGTGCATAATATATATTAAATTCAATATTTATAAATATAACATTTCTTCTTCTTTCCATCGGAGAAAAATTCATTTTCTTACGATGCTATTAAAAATTGTGCATAGATCTACACCAAGCTACTTATAGTTTCGTTTTCATCTCCTGTGCTCAGTAAAAAATTGAGTACAGTAAAAGCTCCTTATCCGCGGGAATAACCTATGTTCCAAAAATATGCCGCGTATACAGAAACCGCGAATATGGAATTGGTAATTTATATGGGTATAGGCTATAGGGGATACGTTCCAAGGTTATAAAATAAAATAAAAATTATCAAAATAAAAACAATTAATGAGAGCATTTGATCAATTTTCCTTTTACTCGACGTTATAAATTGGCAACAAAGCAGAATAGACGCGTGTTATTCAATCAAAATTATTGCAACTAACGACAAATTGAAACAATAAAACGCCGATCTTAGCGAGGGCAGAATTTATCAACAGACATAGCGGCACGTGAAATACAGCGGCGGTGACTTTTAACAACGAACTTTAGACTTAGTGACAATAAGGTTTGATTTACCTTGATATTAATTTGTACCTTTGATTTAAATCTCTCTTTGTAAAAGCCGCCTTGGCATGTGGCTGCAGTAAAAAGTTTCCAATGCGTTAATAAAGGATACTAATCATTCTAATAGCCCATAACGCCTGGATCCGCGAATAAATCATTTTAAGCCCCGAATACAGGAACTGTGTCGCAAATTTTTAACCCGCGAATAATGAAAACGCGAATAAGAAACAGCAAATAAGGAGCTTTTACTGTACATAATCACACTAGCACCTGCTACCTGATATCCCATAACAGAACCGTCCACTATTCTATTACACCATACCCACAGCTAAATTTAAGACTGGGAAAACATAAGTGTTACGAATACACATATTATTTTACATAGATATTTTAATTAATTCATACATTATTTTAATTATTCCATATAAAACAGTTTGTGAAATATAAAGCGTTTGGACATATTATATTTCAGGATAGAATTTTGATTATGCAAGGAACAAAGTTGCAAGGCTAACTGTAAATCTCTGCATCTAGACTATAGGAATGTTAGTATATTTAGTTGTAGCTGGAGGAGCAGAAGCTTAGTATACAAACCTTGCAAAATATGGAACTCGTGTCTGTTGAAGCAGTGAGCTGATGGGTAAGTCTGCATACCATTTTTCTTAATAAAATGTACCTAGGACAATTATAAAGGGAGTAAAGTATTTTAAGTAGTTTAATATTATATTTCTAAGAGTAAGAGTTATTAGATAATTATTAGAATGTAAAATAGGGTATAATCGTAAACCCAGATATCCCTCTCTCGAATCTTAAGAAAGTTAGAATGTAAATTTTCCTAATATAAGCTTAGATTAGTTATTTAGGATTAGAGTTATTGTAATCATTATACGCTAGAAATAAAATAATTAAAATTAAGAATCAATTTATTTATGTTCAAAAACACGTATGCCTTTATAACTGCTACATCCTCATACTAACGCTCGGCTAGAACCTCATGCTACCAAAAATCCAAGTCGCGAAGGTCCTTTAAGCCCTAAGAAAGCCAACAAGTTGTAATATTGATGGCAGCGGGCCAAATTGTAACAATAAGCCATTAGGGACTGTCTTTTTAAATATTTACTTTATAATATTGAGCTGATCGCTCATTCGGGGATGTCCTCCATGTCCTTGTGTGATCAAAAGAGAATGTGTATGATCCATAGTTAAAATCCCTTTCCCAACAGATCGACCCGCCGTAAGGTCCTGATCGCATGTGACACGTAAAAGTACCTATAAGGCGAGAGGTTAAACTGCGTTAATTAAATGGAATTTTATAACATTGATCTCTCATCACATTAATTGGTGGTTTATAGTATTTTAGTTTCTCCAACTGATATTTATTCCATTCACTTTAATTTTAGTTTAATTTGTATAAATTGATTTATGTATTTTTTTATCTCTTATGCTATTTTTTTTCTCTCTGGACCTACATTTTATTTTTGCAGTGGCTGATAGGAGAGAAGGTCATATGGCCTTATCTCTGCCAGTTTAACAATAATAATAATAATAATAATAATAATAATAATAATAATAATAATAATAATAATTTTATCTATGTACAAATTTTTATTGTTTACACATCTTTCTGTGCCTAAAGTTTTATTTTTCTTCTCCACTAGTCTCTAACTATCCACTACATGTCCTTTAGTCCTCTTATCCTCATTCCAGTTCTTATTTCTTGCATCCACGAGTTTCGAGGTCTTCCTTTCCTTCTTCTTCCACGTGGACACCATTCCAATATTTTCCTGGGTAACTTTCTTCTTGCATTCGTCGTACGTATCCATACCAATTTAATTGCTTATATGTCCACCGCTGTGGTCTCGAGGTAGCGTGTTGCCTTGTCACTCAGCGGGTCCGGGTTCGATTCCCGGTCGGGACAGGCTCCAGGGTGAGGTTTTCTTCAGGGTTTCTCCTCACCTGTAAGACAAATGTGAGGAAGCTTAGGGCCCAACGGTCTCCGAAAATCATCCGGCCATCATCATCATCATCATCATCATCATCATCATTATCATCATCATCCTTCATCGGTGCGGAAAGCAACGGGAAGCTACCACACATATAATTCCCTAGTAAAGCTGCAGCGCATAGCATGAACATGCTATGGTTGCAGTGAAAGACCTGCCCTCGGGCAGAATTACTATGGATGGATATCTTATATAATCTGCTATTGAATAGAATAATAATAATAATAAAACTATTATTATTATATTATTATTATTATTATTATTATTATTATTAACGTTATTATTAACGTTGTTAGAGTGGTAGTAGGCCTATATCTCGTTCCATCAGGAACATAGGGAATTTGTAAAACATTTTCTTGTGATTCCATTCTTTGCCGATGTTTAAAAAAACCACCACCTGTTATGTCAACCATCTTTACCACTTCTTCATAATCGTTGATCTAAAAGTATAGTTTGGTCTACCTACTCTCCGTTCACCTTGAGGATTAAAATGCAATTTTTTATATCAATGGCTACATCATACTTCCTCATTGTATCTCCTATTCATCTTCAATTTCCTATTCATCTTCAATTTCTCAAATTAATTTGTTTTACAATTAGATTTTCTTCAGAATCGTCCCTCATAGCTGAATAATATATTGATTCCGGCCGTCATATGTCAGTTATCATTGTTAGTGAGGGAATTGTAAAATACTATAATTTGTGATTTTACCATTGGATATACAGAGTTTTATTTTATTTTATATTTTTATGTTCTTCCAAAACATATATGTTTGTAAATGACTGACGGGTCTGTAAAGTCACTTGACCTACCAATCAACTGCTGACTTCTCTCTCGATGTCAATCAAAGAGGTGTAGGAATCATCCAACCGGTGCGGTGTAGGGGTGACATGTGATAAGTACAAGAGTGAGTTGAAATAAGAAGAAAATTTTGCCAGAATTAAAAAAGAAAAAGAGACAAGTTATGGAAAAGTAGTTGTAGTAGGACTTTATTAGACAAAAGGTAAGATATTTACAAATATGGGTTGCATGGGCAGTAAGCCGTACGTGCTGTTGACAGTCCATTACAATAAAGTAATAATTGGTACTAGTGTAAAGAAAAATAAACAACAAAAAAGCAATAACATTACAATTACATAAAAAAACACAATAATATTACAATTAAATAATAACACAATAGCATTATACACTAAAAAACATTAACATTACAACTACATAAAGAAAACACAATAATATTACAATTAAATAAAAACACAATAACATTATACACTAATTAATTTATATATAATTGTTAAGAATTAATGGTATTGTATTTTGATAACATATATTTATTCATGAATGAGTGTTGTCCTTATTTTCCGCGTTTTGTCCAGAAATTTACCGAGGTTTATCCAATTTTCTGGATTTACCAATAACTCGTAGCATGCCAATCTTTCCCGATTTGAATTTAGAAATCTTTCCGGTAATAACTGACGTCTCCAATATTCTAAATCATTACATTTTCCTAATATATGTACCTCATCTTCAAAGTTCCCGCACATTGGACATATTCGCATATCGTGATCGTCGCTAATTTTTAGAAATTTCCATGCCCCTAGCCTAAACCAAGCAAGCCCTGATCTCTCCTTAAATCCTAGGTTGAGTATATACGATTCTTTTCCCCAGACGTGTTTTAGGTCTCGTTGTAAACACAGTGAGCGTTTTCCTGTACATTCGGCGAAAGTATCTTGTTGGTTTATATCTAAGTACCTCCTCCTTATTTTTCTCCACACGTTCTTGCGATTTTCAGTCCCTTTTTCCCATATCCAGCCCATCCCAATCTTTTGGAGTTCTCTCCTAACCTCGTCTGCCCAAAACTTAACATCTATGTTCTTAATTTGGTGGTCGTAACAAATTGCTCTAAGCATTGTCTGTTCACCTTGGATTACTCGCAACCAGTATTTGAGTACACGAATTTTACAGTTTATGTCGTCCTGGAATTACCCGAATTCATATAAAATTCCACAGTTAGAAACGGCCTTACTAAGTCCTGTAATATATTTTAGAAAATGCATATATACCTTATTTAGTACTTCCGTTTTTTGGAAACCCCAAATCTCACTACCATAGTGCATTACTGGCCTGACCATCGCTCCATACATTTTTTCTAATGTGCTGACTGGAATATCAGGCACTCGACCCAGAAAACCGAGTACACTGTTAAGTTGTCCCCTCCCTTTAAATAATGCTATATCAATATGTTTTTTCCACTTCCCGTTCATTTTCAACGTCGTACCAAGATATTCAAAATGTTTCACGTTTTGAAGTACTTGATCTCTCTATTTCCATTCCTCTGCTCTACCATAAACCGTCCCATTTTTAAAGGTCATTGTTTTTGTCTTACTAACATTTACAGTCAATCCCCAATTCCTACAGTATATTTCCAGTAGGTCAAGACCTCTTTGCAATCCCTTGATTGTCGTGGAACAGATAATTAAATCTTCTGCATACAACAGGACTGGGACTTTAACATTTCTTATCTCCGGAGCCTCAATTTCTCCTTCGAGCATTACGTCTACAATATCATCAACGAATAAATTAAATAGCATTGGTGATAAAATGCAACCTTGTCTCACTCCCCGATTAGCTTCACTGCTCTCTGTAATGAGCCCTTGGTGTACTTTTATACAAAATTTAATGTATTTATAAATTGACATTAAAGCATGTATCATTTTATGAGACAATCCTTTCCGATTTAATTTTTCCCAAAGTGCGCTTCGGTCCACAGTATCAAATGCCATCTTAAAATCAATGAATGCACAAAATAATTTACCCCCCTTCATTTTCAGATTGTCATCAATTAATGTTATGAGAACAAATAGGTTGTCCACCGTGGAGTACCCTTCTCTAAAACCTGCCTGATATTTTGAGAGCCTATTGTTCTCTTTAGCCCATTGTCTTATTCGTTCGTAAGGTACTTTACAATATATTTTTCCGAACACTGACAAGAGACAAATTCCCCTGTAACTTTCTGGTATTTGTGCCAAAGTATGAAATAGGCCTATATATTTTTTTCTTTGTTAGCATTACATTGTTATATTGGAAAGTAAATAATGAATTAACGTTTGTTTATTTATATTACAATTATAAAACTATAACTAACTAACTCACTGGCACTATCGTACCCTTATATTCATGGCCATGCGGACATAATCTCTCCATACACCCCTATCCTGAGCAAATTTTTTAATCATTCCCTGTATTATCTACTGTCCTCAAATCATAGTTAATGTTGTTCTCACGCCTCATTCTTGGTCTACCAACTGGGCGTTTTCTCTCTGGTTTTCGTACAAGTAGCTTCCATGCACGTAGCATTCCCCATTCGTTCCACATGTCCTGCCCATCACAGTCTACGAGACTGTTATCGTTATTATCTGGCTTCCTATAAAGACCATGTAGTTCACTGTTATGTACTAATAATCATCTCATTTCACCTGTTTGTTCATATCTCTTTGATATTATAAAACTATACGCTAGTAGAATGTTTAATTATAATCACTTAATTAGTTTCCTAGAATTTAAACAAAAAACGAAACACTTACCGGTTAATCATTCACATAACCAAGATAACAATACGGACTCAATCTGTTACAATAACTATCTCACTGGAACGATTGAATAAGCTCTCAAACATAAGCTATACAATCTTATAGTCAGCTAATATTTTCCAATGATTTTCCTTAAAATTAATTATTAAACATTAAAAATTAAACTTCTTTACCGAGCTTACAGTTTAATATAAGAGCACAACTTTCAATCAAGAAGTCCCCTTTTAATTAAATTTAGATTTACTTGCCCTTGTTATTGTTTGCAAGATTTCTCAAGAATTCTTTGAATTTCGTATTTCCAATATTCTTGAGAAGGTATTTTAGGCGATAATAAATCCTCATGTAAATTCTCCACAAACTAATTCTATGGTCCTCTTGTTAAGTTTAGATTTGAATAGTTGTTCCGAAAATAGATCTAACCCACAAACTACAAATTGTTGGGAAAATGAAAATGAAAAAGAAAAAAGTATAGCCTAATGTTCATTTTAACGCTAATGCCTTTATTATTTCATATGCATTTTAATCTCTCATCCTATTGGAATCATATACAGCCGATTTGAATACAAAATAACATGCTAATAAGTAAATATTAACATTTTAATACAGAATTGAGTGCAACATTGATCTATATCTGTAGAGTGGAAAATTGATCTAACACATATTTAAATAAAAATGCTATAATAAGAAATAGAAAATTCATATTGAACACTGATTCAGTTAGAAACATTTGTAACTTAGTCGGTTTTGAGTACTTGTTTTCCATTTAATGTTATTTCGTTACATTCTTTGTCTCTTTCTTATTTTCACTCAATTTCTCTAAGATTCTGATTACAATTCACGGACCTGTGGTGGATTGAATTTGCACATGTGCAATAGTTTTTTTTGCACTGCTATTAATGACTTGACTGACAGCTACCGCCATTTTGTTACAGATAGATCACTATTCGCTTGAAAGCCAACTTTTAAAAATGAATAAAACAGGTCTTGGAAGAGAATATGGATAATTTTACATGCACCATGCCGTGATACTCTCCGGATAGTTCACTATTCAACTGAAAACTCAACTTTCGAATTTTTGTAGGTTAGATATATTTTCGGGAAAACTATTCATTTGTGAATAATTTTTTAATTGAGGTCCCTTTATTTGTGAAATTATTTCATGTAGCATGTTGTTTCAGTTGAAATACTCTCTCACATTAGATAATGAAAGTATTATATTAGTGTATTTACAACACGCTATAAGCAAGATGATCGCAGATTCAATTCCCGATTTTTAAACTGACCTAAATCTTCTGTCGGTATCATGCCACATGGGTCGACTCAGCCTCTAACGAAAATCAGTACCAGAGGTATGTTCTGGAGTCAAGAGGGTCGCTACGCAGGGTAGAAAACCTAGGCTAACATCTCGTATCGATTATCTAGGAGCATAGTAGTCTTAATCTCCTTAGTTCCTCAATTTATTACTTGCGTTTACTTTGCATTTGTAGGCCTACATTAACACATATTTATTTTATTTTACTTAGTTTAATATTAATATTAAATTATCTCTTCTACAATATGTGCATGAGAATCTCTTTCCATCACGTGGAATTTGATAAGCCAAGCTTGAATTTCACCTTTTTTTGCATCTTCACATACAATATACACTTACATTTATGAATAAATATGCTGAAGCCAGACGTGAAACCACCCAAATACCCCATACTGCACCAAAAATACTGAAATAGAAATTTCATACTGTAAACTAGGGTCTAAGTGGCTTAAGATGGGAGGCTGGAAATCTGTACATCTGATTATTTTATTAACTTCTCCCGGTTTTATCCTTCCCATACATTTTCAAGTGTGTTTTCTATTCATAAACTTGTTTCTAATGATTGGAAAATGAAGACAATCAAATTCAATCAGTTACAAATATCTATAAACTCTCGCTAAATGCTTAAATGTGCAGAATTATTAAAATTTCTTTGAAATATGAAGATATGGTCAAAGATAATGAAATATAACATTTTATGTCAAATTCTCTAGATTTGCCATTGTCTACAACGTTAATATATCTGGTTTCTGCTTCATTATTCTTCATAGTTTACAATTAAATTTCATATTTCTACTCACTCTAGCGTTAAACGTGTCTGGTCCCCAGTTGTATTCTTGGTTTCTCAACTAGGAGTCTCTACTACTCTTACTGTGTAGATGGGCACCTGTCCCATTCACAGGGCCCAATTACGTGATATTTTTTTCACCCACCGTATGTGGAGTCCAACAAGCACGCTTTCCATATTTCTACGCAATTGCATCATGCTCGGCCATGTTGCAGGACTAACATATGCAGATAAACATAAACAATATATATTTTTCATGGAATTAGTTATTCTATGGAACTGACTAACTCACTGGCGCTATCGAACACGTAGGTTAATGGCCGCGCGAACATAAGCTCTCCATACATCCCTATCCTGAGCTAATGTTTTCCAATCATTCCCTGTATAATCTACTTCCCTCAAATCTTGATTAATGCTATTTTATCAGCTCATTCTTGGTCTACCAACTGGTCGTTTTCCCTCTGGCTTTCTTACAAGAAGCTTCCATGCACGTCTTTCATTCCCATTCGTGACATATGTCCTGCCCATCGCAGTCTACGAGGTGTTTTTTGTATAATTTTGTTTTAGATATTCAGTTCTGTGTACATTGATCTGGTGTATTTGTCATGATTTAGGCGATTTAAGCTATTTAACCGTCCAAAAAGCGAATTTTAGTGCACCGATGCCCTTTTTTTAGCTCCAGCCCTAAAGTATCTATAATAATATGTTACATATGTTGTAAAAAAAATAAAAAATATGATAAAAACCCGATTCAAATCGGGTAAGAAGTTTTTGAGTCCGTAAAGGACAGACAGACTCATAGATGCTCATGTTTATAGTATATATAAGATGAAGCCAAAGATACGAGAAATATTAGATTCGTATCTGAAATAATGACTATTGGGCAGGTATCAGGTGTGAATGTCACAGAGTGATTTGAAACGACAAAAAAAATAAAAAAAAAATTAGATTTTTTTCAGAATTATTTAGAGACATTGTATATATTTCAGCAACGATAGGACGCATATGAACATTAATACTCTCCTTAAATATCTCGTTTTTTTATAGCGAGGATTTTGCCGTAGAAAATATAAACCAAGCTGTCCACTTGAACCTTGTTCTACGAGTAAAAACAGTTCACTGCGGAAAACGCTGCATTTGGCTCACAGTCAGACTTAACATTTTGCTGAGTCATGTTCCAGCGACAAAAAGTAAAACCATCGCGCCATTAAAACGAGGCCAAACTTTAATTATTCAACAAATGAATCTCCTTTTTTTTTCTTCTTTTTTTAGTTTCCAAAAAGAGACATCTACTTTCCCTCCAGTATGTTGGATTAAAAATGTCTCAGTGAGATGTTTCAACATTTTAGAGAGTGAGAGAGGGAGGAAAGAGAGCAAGAAAAAGCTTAAATTATATCAACTCTTAATACAAGATAAATTTAACCAGAAAAAAACAAAAGGAGATTATACAGACAATAATAGAAAGTATACTTACATATGGATCAGAAAGCTGGACAATAAATGAAAGGATGCAGAAAAGAATCTTGGCGACAGAAATGGATGGATTACGGAGAAGTATGAGAATATCCAGGCTACAACATATTCGAAATACATATATCAGACAAGAAATGGATGCACAAGAAACTGTTATCGATAGGATAACAAAGAGAGCTCTACAGTGGTATGGACATGTACAACGGATGTCGGAAGACCAGTGACCTAAACAGGTGTTGGATTGGATGGTACCAGGCAGAAAGAAGAAGAGCATGGTATGAGGGAATATATGATGACATGATGAAGAGGGGTATGGAAGATGGTCAATGGGAAGATAGGAATCTAAGGAAAGCAGGAATCAAGGGCAAACTGCTGTAAAGTGGAAAGCCTGTATTAGGTATTAAGTAAGTAATACAATAAAACTTGTTCAAAGCGTAATCGCATGGGACCATTTTTTTTTTCGTATTAAACAACATTCCACATTATAAAAAAACAAAAAATATTAACCAATCTTACATTATAGAGCATCGTATATGTCTTTGTATGTACCTTGGATTAATTGCAGTTCCGCTGCCGTTGGAAAGTGAATTATAATATGTACGAGCGACTTCGACGGTAACGCACAAAAAAACCAGCATTTTATCGTCAACGTTACAAATGTCTCTTAGGTGAGTATCCTAAAATTAAATTATGCAGTTTCGCTTTCCACTCACTAAGTATATTTTGGTCCACAACCCTTGATTCCACACTACATTTTGTCGTCTTTTAAAACTGTCTACAATCAACCTGAAGATGCCGTGAAATCGTTATTCCCTAGGGATATAAAAACAGCTAGAGCTTGACATTGGAGCATCGGTCCGGAAATTTGGAGATTTTTTGATCGTGGACTTGTAAAACACTCCCATACCTTGTTGATTTCTTCATTTGTTTTTCTTTATCTTCAGTCACTTTCACTCTTTCGTTAAATGACAATGATACATATGATTTAGCCATCTTTATTCCGTAAATTCAGAACGCTACCTATGAAAGTCGATCTCAGACCTTAAACTAATTTAAGACTTGACAGTGTGCTGGTTATTTGTAAGACAGATGTCACACGCCAAATATTTGTTAAACGATACTGTATTTCGCAAAACAGGAGTGCAGTGAGGCCGAAAGAAAATTCCAGATACAGGTAGAAACTTTACTTCACCCGGCGGAGGAATCATCACTTATTGTTAATTCGCCTAAAGGGAATTCAATGAAGTGGAAACTAATTTATTGTCTCTCTATCTTTCCACCTTATAAACATTTTCTTTCATGAATTGTGTAGAAATATACTTCCGTTTCCACATTGGACAGATTCCGTTTTAAACAAAATAAATACACGTACAATTACGATTATTTTGCCGGGACCAATAAACCTGTTCACATTGTACAGATTTCCGCATTATACACATTCTGGATTAAACAAGTTTTACTGTATAATCATTTCGACCAACATTAATACCTATTGACGTATAACATGTTTATAATAAAATACGGTATTAGATCTGGATAAAGAATTATTTTATAATGCTTTTAAATGTCATCATGAGTTTCTAGAAAAATGGTTGAAATAATAAAATATATATCTAAGCTCTCAGTGATTATCATAAGTAATGCCACGAGTGATTTCCAATTTATCTAGAGAATTTGGAAATCAAGAGTGGCATTTGTTAGGACTATTTAACGAATAAAATTAAGCTGTTTACTCTCAAATCATTATTTAACTATTAGTTATTTTAAAATATTTATACATTTAATGTAAACGGCGATGTTTGAAAACAAATGAGAAACGATAGGTACGCTTCTACTGCTTCATTTGTTTATCACTGCAACCAGATCATACTATTTATTGCCAAAGGAACGCTGCAACCAGATCATACTATTTATTGCCAAAGGAACGCAATATTGTAAGGAGGAGCTTTCTTTAATATGGTAATTATAACACTGATAAATATTTGGTGAAACACGACTCTGATTGGTTGTAAAACAGAAATCATTGAAACGTGATTGGTCATTGACTCCCATTTGGGGCATGAGTTAAATAGTCAATAATAGTATATTACAATGCGAGGTTGGGAAGTGTTTTTTTACAGAAGGGAGAATATGATTAAAAACCGAGCGACAGCGAGGGTTTTAATTTCCCAGATTCTGTAAAACACTTCACAAACGTGCGTTATTACGTTATTTTTTGCGGGATGCTGTTTTCAAAATAATAAATAATAGTAACATAATAACATATTTGTTGGAAATATTTGCGTTCATTATAAACAACTGACGGTACAGTGTGGCCAATGTTTAAATTTTAAATGCAGAAAATAACTTAGGCCTAGCTGAGACTATAGCAAGCCGTGAAACCAATCTGTAATAAAATAGCGGCAAGTACGTATTTATTGTTTTATATTGTTTCAAATAAAGTTCGGTTCATTCAAAATGTTGTGATTTGTTTCGTATAATGTACATTAACACAACCTTTTGGATATATTTTTGTATATACATTGTACGTAGTATACATAAAGGACAGTGATTTTACTTCCAGCACGAGGTAGGTAATATGTAATATTAAAGTGTTGTTATTTAGGTTGGCAATCCCAAAATTTTATGAAATTAATGTTTTAATCATGGTCGTCATTGCTGTATGTACTACAGAATGCATTATCGCGCAAAAACTGCAATTTTAGCTACAAAACCTTGATGGAACATGTTCCAAAAAACTTTCAAAGAATTTTAATTACGAATTTACTGTTGAGAATGACTGAGATATCAGGTATTAAAATACAGATTTTGTTATTTCAACCTCTTATAAAGTAGTATTTTTATTTATCGAAACCGTTACGTGGAGTCATTAGCGTATAAAAACAAAACTGTGAGTGAAAAGACAGAAAAATATTTCTCCGAGTCATTTATTTCACACCTACAGTTACTTTAAGCGACCAATGCTTTACTTTCCGTCCGAAGTAAACAACAGTCAGCATTTTTATGTCCTGAGAAACTTCATCCAGCCAAATTATAAACCTACGAACTTTGGATTCAGAGTCGAACAGGAATACCGCTAGACCAACAGAATATTAAATTTATTTACTCTATTTTAGTAAATGAATAAATCAATACGAAACGAATTAGCAGCGATCGATATTTATTTTGATGTCTCGAGTTCAAATCCCGATGATGAGCAAATTGACTGGGATTTTTGGGGGTTTTCATTATTTTTGTCAAGAAAAATGTTAGGTTGGAATTTCATTATCAAGTTTCATTTCACCTTTGTTCATAATTTCTTAATTCATATTTGTATTTGCACAAGACACTTGGATACGAACAAAAATAGACAGAGCCTACATACTCTACTGGCACACAAAACTAAATATCCAATTTGATAAAGTATGATCAAATGTATCACTTTAAAATGGATACATAGAAAAAATAAATCTTCTTCTTGTTCTTCTTCTTCGTCACGGATTAGGCTTTTTGCTAGCCTGTTCCGGCCCCAAATTGCTGCTCTTTCCATCTTTTCTTTGGTCTTCCCAAACTTCTTCCTCTTGGTGAATTGTTGTATGCTGCTTTTGGTATTCTGTTCCCAGTCATCCTTGCTAAGTGTTCTTTCCAGTTTGTTCTATATTTCACTATTGTTATGTTTAATTCCTCTACTTTTAGTTGTTGTCTAATTTCTGTATTGTTTTTTTTATCAGTTCTTTGATATCCTGCTATTGGTCTAAGGAATTTCATTTCAGCAGCTTGGATTCTGGCAGATTGTTGTGTTGTCACTGTCTATGAGAAAAAATAAATGCATTTTAGAATGTTTTTAGGATTTAATATTTTTATGGACAAGACTTTCAATAATTTTATTTGAATTTGCTATAATTTTATTAAAATATTTTTTAAATATTTTAAGTAAATATGTAAATTGCTTATATATATATATATATATATATATATATATATATATATATATACACGGGGTGTCTATAAAGTCCCAGTATATTTTTGACTTCTAGTTGAGAGATCACATTTCTTTACAGTGGAAACTATCGGCAAAGCCATGAGTGGGTGGACGTGGGCTACGCTCGGTGGCTTTGCGGATAGTTTCAACTCTCTCTTGGGATGTGGATGGCCGACCTGACCACTTTCCATCTGCTACGGACCCCGTACGCATAAATTTGTTCACCAGCATTTGGATATTCTGTTGCGATGGTGCTGGTTTCCAATATCTTCTTCGAAAGTCCTCCCTCACCTACCGGTATGTGTGACCTCTTACACGCCCGACAATAACTACAATCCGTTCTTCTATTGTAAACATTATGATAAAATAAATACGATCTCTCAACTAGAAGTAAAAAATATAATGGGATTTTATAGACACCCTGTATATATATACATAAGAAGTTTAAAAAATTGAACGGCTTGTGGGGAAGAAGGAGTACAACCAGAATTAATTAAATATGGTACAAGGAAATTATTTGAATTAAGTAGCCTTTTTGAGAGATGCCTGAACGGAGAAGATGTACCAGTAAAATGGAAAATTGGGTTGATATAAGTCATTCATAAGAAAGGAAGGAAGGATGAGTGCAATAATTATAGAGGATTCACCGTAATGAATGTTTTTAGCCGTAGGCCTATATATGGAAAAATAATCAAATACTATTTGGAAGAAAATTATAAATATAAGGAGAATGAAGTACAAGCAGGCTTTAGGTCTGAGAGATCTACGATTGATCATATATTTGTGGTAAAACAATTGATTGAAAAGACGAATAATAACAACCAACAAGTTCATTTCACATTTGTGGATTTAGAAAAGGCATATGACACTGTACCTTTACAAAAGTTGTGGGAAGCATTAGAAGATATGGCCATAAAGATACAATTATTAATGCAATAAACAATTTATATAAAAATACAGTATCTAAAATTAAAATTGGAAAATATATATCAGAAGAAATTAAAGTAACAAAAGGCCTTCGTCAAGGTTGTAGCATATCACCAACATTATTTAAGATATTTATACATAAAGCACTGTCAAACTGGAGCAAAAAATGTTCAGGAATTGGAGATGGATCAACAGATACAATATATAGGCTACACTGTTATTTGCGGATGACCAGATAATAATTGCTCAAGAATATGAAGACATGGAGTGTATGTTCAGAAAATTATTGGACGAATACGATAACTGGGGTTTGAAAATAAATTTAGAAAAACACATTTTATGTGGGATGTGGAGCCGAAACCGAAGATTTGATATTAGAAGATGAAAAGGGGTATATTAGAGAATGTGAAGTATTTGAGTATCTGGGAGTAAAATTAGATAAAGAGGATAAACAAGAAAGTGATATTAAGAACAGAATAAATAACGGTAGAGCAAAAACAGAAATGATGAATGGAGTCTTATGGAACAGACATATAACCAGGAAAAATAAGTTACAAATATATAATTCAATAGTGAGAAGTACTGCCACATATGGAGCTGAAGTTTGGAAATTCAACAAAAACTTATGTCGATGGAAATGGATTTATTGAGAAGAGCAGCAAGATGTTCAAAATTAGACAAAATAAGAAATACTGTTATAAGAGAAAAAAATGAATATTGGTTATTCAATAGCAGATTATATACGGTATAAGCAATTAAATTGGTATAGGCACGTACGACGAATGCAAGAAGAAAGATTACCCAGGAAAACATTGGAATGGTGTCCACCTGGAAGAAGGAGGAGAGGAAGACCTCGAAACTCGTGGATGCAGGAAATAAAAACTGGAATGAGAGCAAGAGGACTGGAGGACATGGATTGGATGGAGAGAGACGAGTGGAGAAGAAAAATAAAACTTTAGGCACAGAAAGATGTGTAAACATTAAAATTCTGTATATAAATAAAATAAAAAAGTCGTAATTATTTTTAGATACCCTGTGCTGATTACCCATCGTTCGCCGGGATTCTACTTATCCCGATCTTCTTGACATAAATGAGCTAAAAGATGAAAAATGTGTTTTTATGTTTAGTTGAACAAGTGAAAGGAAAAATTTGTATCGAAATTATTTTTATTTACCCCTTGCTGATTACCCAGCGTTGCTCGGGAATCTACCTTCTTGGCATAAATAAGCTAAAAGGTGAAAATTAATGTGTTTTATGTTTAGTAGAATAAGTAAAAGTATATATATAAATTTGTATCGTAATTGTTTTTAGATACCCCGGTGATGTCCGTGTATCTACTTATCCCGATCTTCTTGGCATAAATGAGATAAAAGGCAAAACAAAAAAAAAAGTGTTTTTTGTTTAGTTAAATAAGTAAAAGGAAAAATAATTATAAATTTGTATCCTAATTATGTTTAGAACCACCGTGCTGATTACCATGTGTTTCCCGGGAATCTACTTATCCGGATATTCTAGGCACAAATGAGCTGAAAGGCGAAAATTAATGTTTTTTATGTTTGGTTGAATAAGTGGAAGGAAACATTTATATCGTAATAATTTTTAGTTATCCCATGCTGATTACTCGGCGTTGCCCGGGAATCTACTTATCCTGATCTTTTTGGCATAAATGAACTGAAAGACAAAAATCGTTATTGTGAGTTACCCGAAAAAGAATACCCGACGTGCGCTTCTACGCTTGCCCGGGAATCTACTTATCCCGATCTTCTTGGCATCAATGAAAGACAAACATGATTATTGTGAGTTATCCGTAGAACATAAACATAATTGTGTTGCGGAGGTTTTTGTAGTTTTTTTTAGATATTAATTCTGTGAGCATTAACTTTGTGTATTTGTTATGGTTTAGGCAGCATAAGCCATTTATGAGTCCAAAAAGCTACTTTTTTTCACGTTTCTCACTACAAAGACTGATTTTTAAGGGTGTAGGAGTTTAGTATCACAACTCTCTTATAGCCTGTGTTCATTTCGGAAATCTGCTGAACATTTTGTAAAAGCCCCATCACAATCGGATGAACGGTATAGCAGCGCAATAAAATTCCAACAAACCATCAAACCAACAAACAAACATTCATTGTTATATGTTAGATTGTATATAAGACAATAAAAAACATATGATTATAAATTACTTAAGCTTGTGTCAAATTACATAATAATGTACAATAATAACAGTTTTACATGATTTTGTTTTCTTTGCGGTCCGAAATATTTCAATAACTAGCATGAGAAATTATTGTTTCTCCAATTTAAGGGTTAAATAGTTCATTTTTATGGTTAATATTAGAGACGAGATTATATGCAACGTACCAAGCTCGAAATATGCATGAAAATGCTTAAAATATGCATAAAAATGTCAGTTATGCAATATGTCAAATAAAAAAGACATAATTATTATTTATCGGATATTTTATTTCTGAATTAACATAATAATTAGTATTTTTTATTATATATGTATTAATATTCCATTTTATCACTGATAAATGATAACTTATCAATCAGTATCATGCAAAAGTACAGTATTGTGCATAAATTAAAATATTCTACATTTTGCTACTATTGTAAACAGAAACGGTCAGGTACTGTTCCAAATGTTCGGTAGTAAGGTTCCGTCTTCGATCGCTCAAAATATGCTTATAAACAGAAAATAATCGTTCTTGGTCAACTGAAGTAACTGGGCAGTATTTGAATTTGGGTGCTATTTTGGCGCTTATTATTTCTGGCAAAAGCTCGCCCATCTCATTTATACAAATATTACTGTAATTTGACACAAAGGTTCACGCCAAGGTTATCGTTCAAAATGTTTTCAAACTTTTCCTTAAGTTTGCTTGGGAATACCTCCGGAAAGAAAGAGTTCAGTTGACTGATTTTATCCATTAACTGAATAGAATCAATCAACGCTAAACCTTGAGTTTCAAGCTTTTTAATAGTTGAAAGTGTATGGAAAAATGACTGCAAATGACAGTACTTTTTTTTAAATATTGGAATTGTTAAATGCTTCCTTGCACTAACAAAAACTGCCAATGCCTGTGCACTATCTAAATCGTTTACTACACTTTTGATGGCCTCGAAATGTTCATTGTAAAACAACATAGATTTTTAAAATTTTGTAAATATAGCGCGAAAATATGCGTTATCACTAGTTTTTAGTTAAAAAAAGGCAGGTGAAAAAGGTCTAAATATGCAAATGCATATGCAACATGCAAATGCATATGCAACATGCAAATGCATATGCAACATGCAAATGCATATAATCCGATCTCTACTTACTTACGACTACTCGTACGAGTTATTCTAACCAGGTGAAAATGTGGTTAATATTATTTTCTTATTTGTGTTAAGACTAGACTGGAATCATACTCCAAGGAGCGATGCACTGCTACGAACGGGTATATCCGTTGGCAAAGAAAATGCTTCCTGTGCTATGGGTGTGTATATCTATTCTCAACTCCAAACACCTGCTAGTTATATAATACGTATTGCATTGCTTTCAAACTAAGCAGGCATATACTGCCATCTCCTAGGAACCTAAATAAACTTTTTCCGTATTTCTCCCTGCATTGAGCAAGGAGGGTTTTAAAGGCTGGAAATATCTCAGCAGTGAAAAGGTTCCTCCTTTGGTATCACAACCACATTTTTTTGGAAGACAGGCCCATGTGAAATATCATATGTTAACCAGTCGATAGATTTTTTAATAATTGTGAAAGCACAAGTTGATATTAAAAGTAAAAATAAAAACAGTAACGAATACAGTTGTCAAAATATTATTAAATTACGTGCCATGACAGGCTTAGAATGTTCTTAGTCCCTACAACTGACTGCTGGTTTCGCATCCACTGTGTCAATCACAGACATAAATGAGCAGCTAGCCCATATTAGGTTGACATGTGGTCAGCATATCGGCTTCCCAGCCACGATAGATGATTTACATATCCTGTTGTCACTACTTATTGTAGCTATCAAAGTCTTTACGATCCGGATTCTGGTACCGATCCCCACATACTCAGCGACATTTCATGAGAAACTTTTAATTCCCGCTGGGGAATCGATCTAGGAGCCAGGATACCTCTGTTATGAGTTATCAAATAACAAAATGATATACAATATTTTTACAGAAAGAAAAAGTAAATTTTATGGATATTGTGTGTTTATAATTTACGATGGATTTAGGCTTCTGTTAAAGGTACTGGGTAGTGATACTTAAACGATTAAAGCATTTTAAGCTCAAATGGTCACTTTAATATTTCTATACTCTTGATGCTCAAATGGATAAAAATTGTTATGGTTTTACACCAAAACATTTTGTATTCAGTGATATAAGAAACAGTTGATTAGTTTTGTATATACAAATAAAAATGTTAACTTATGGCCATTTTTAAGATTTTAAAAGTATATCTTGAACGCAAAGTTAATTCTATTTAAAAAATGTTTACCCTAATTTCCTGATTTCTTTTTGATTTGTCAGATACGAGTAACATCTGTTTTCACATTATAAACCTAATGTATTCATTCACACACAACACGTAAATAAAACATTTCCATTGAAGAAAATATTTAAAGAATTGTCAAACTGAATATTTTTTTTATATATTTTATGTAAAATGAAGCATTTAAATAAATTCAGATTCACAATTCAGACAAAGAAATTACTTGACAAATTATAAAATTCAAAGAATTTGAAAAAAAGTCCTTGAGGTAAAGAGCACTTTAAATTCAAGATATATTTTACACGCTTTATATTAGCTTGGCCTGTATCTATCTATCTCAGTAACGGAATCTTTCAACGCGATTTTCACCTACTTAAAATCATTGGATCGACTTGAAACTCAGTATACTTGTAAAAGACCCGTGACAATACAATAATTTCATATTTTGTTTCTAAAATCATGGCCAGAATCATCAGAAAATCAAGAAAAAGTGTCATTGTATCGATGTAACGGAATTTTTGATCACGATTTTCACCCACTTTGAAACATTGGATCGACTTGAAACTTCGTATACTTGTAAAGGGTTCGTCACAATGCAACACTTTCATATTTGTTTCTAAAATCCTGGCCAGAATCATCAGAAAATCAAAAAAGTGTCTTTGTATCTATGTAACGGAATTTTTGAACCCAATTTTCACCCACTTAGAAACATTGGTTCGACTTGAAACTTTATATACTTGTAAAGGACCCGTGACAATACAATAATTTCATGTTTTGTTTCTAAAATCCTGGCCAGAATAATCAGAAAATCAAAAAACTGAAAACTGGTATAATAGGTTGCGGACTTGTCAACTTTTTAGTCAATCGTTGTAAGAGCTCAGTTCGTAGAGCGGTGAACTCTTAGTGGTACATAATTTCAGTAATCCATAGGTCGCTGGTTGAAATCCGGCTGGGAGTTTTTTTTAGAAGAGTATTACTTTCAGCTCATACTAAAATAGTATCGAATTTAAAGATATTTACATTTTTATCTTATTCTGTAAAATATTAAAACTAAAAAATAAAAAATAAAAAATAAATAATGGTTTTAAAATACTAAAACTACACGCTTTATTAGAAAACCGAACTAAAAAAAATGAAAAATAATTTTAATTTCCAACACGCTTGGGATAAATAATTTTACCATCAAAAGCGTGGGGTGCTCTTGATCAATTAATATATTTGATAATAAACAGATATTGGTAAAAGTAAAGTCTCTAAGAAGAAAATGTAAAAATCATAAAAAGCACCCCACGCTTTTGATGGTAAAATTATTTATTCCAATCGTGTTGGAAATTAAAATTATTTTTCATTTTTCTTAGTTCGGTTTTCTAATAAAGCGTGTTGTTTCAGTTTTTTAAAACTATTATTTATTTTTTTTTAGTTTTAATATTTTACAGATTAAGATAAAAATGTAAATATCTTTAAATTCGATACTATTATAGTATGAGCTAAGAGTAATACCCTTCTAAAAAAACCTCCCAGCCGGATTTGAACCAGCGATCTATGGATTACTGAAGTTATATAACACTAGAGTTCATCGCTCTACCAACTGAGCTGTTACAACGATTGACTAAAACGTCGACAAGTCCGCAACCTATTATACCAGTTTTCATTTTATTCTGATGATTCTGGCCAGAATTTTAGAAACAAAATATGAAATTATTGTATTGCCACGGGTCCTTTATAAGCATACAAATTTTCAAGTCGATCCAATGTTTCTAAGTGGGTGAAAATCGTGTTAAAAATTCCGTTACATAGATACAAATACACTTTTTCTGATTTTCTGATGATTCTGGCCTTGATTTTAGAAAGAAACATGAAAGTATTGTATTGTCACGGGTCGTTTACAAGTATACAAAGTTTCAAGTCGATCCAATGATTTTAAGTGCGTGAAAATCGCGTTGAAATATTCCGTTACATAGATAGATAGATAGGTAGATAGATACAGGTCAAGCTAATATAAAGCGTGTAAAAATAAGCGTCATGCTCATTTATGTATCGCAATTATAAAACTAGTCACAACGATCTTGATTGTTTTATAGGGTGTGAGAAAAATCAACCTCTCATATATTATACATACATAGGGACTGTAGATTTATCAAAATTGAGGAAGGCGTTTTCTTTTAAATTAGGGATGTGGTTCAACCAGTGATCATTATCCATTATTGAACAGGCAAGAGTTGCAATAGAGCATTCATGATCTGGATACTAGTCTAGTAGTGAAAGTCAGTCACGCATGAACTGCGTAAAAAAGCGTTTCCGTAGGAAGTTGAACTTATTCTCCAACTTTTCAGATGTACGCAATATATATTTCTTATGTTAATTAAGTCATATGTCCCTATTCAGTTAGGTTGGAAGAAATAAAACATGGCCACCACTAGAGCGATTTTTAAATTATGGCTTTGAGATAATCCCTCTCCATTAATAGTCAGATTTTACTGATTTTTGAGAATACGTGTTTCTTTTATTCCAATGGAATATACCTAGTTTCGTTGCAAAAATCGAAAATTGCAGACGGTAGAGTGATTTTTAGTTTTCGCTTTTTCGACTCCTAATAGTCTGCTTTTGCTGGTTAATGAATTCGATCTTTTTTTTTTTAATTGATGCTATACAGTATGCAAAGTTAGAATAAAACATTGCAGCCGCTGGAGCGTTAAAAGACACTATATATATATATATATATATATATATATATATATATAAAGTGTTCCCATTATAGGCCGTAGGAGACCCTTCCTGAGGTAGTACAAAGTTAAGACTTCCACTTTTTTAGACAATCGACACTTGATGTCAACCTGGTTATCAGCGCTGCGCGACGGCCGCCTTTGCCCTCAGAACAAACAACTGGTGCTCATTTCCGATAGAGGCTGAGCCGACTCCAGAAGGTTTGGGTCACTTAAAAATCCTGATCCCACCTGGACTCAACCCTCCACCTTTTGTTCTGTACATATTGCCTTAACCAACTCTACTATGGCACATGTATATGTAAATATATCCCGTCTCAAGCATTCATTTTTCTTTTCATATGATATTTTCCTTCATTGTAAAATGTCAGAAATATAGTTATAACATCTAAATATAAAAGCGTTACTGCTGTAAAGTAAATATTCTCTTAAAAAATTTGCTTAACTGTTATGGTGGCCACTAGATGTCAGTTGGAACGACTTCCCGCTACCTCTTGTGTGAATTGAGAATACTACATATATGAAAAAAAAAATGTATGTTTGTGTTGGAATACGTGGGTGACTTAGGCCGTTAGAGCGCTAAACGTACAGAGTTTAGAGACTCAGGTTCAAATCCCGACTCAAGCATTCATTTTTCTTTTCATATTATATATATCGCTCATTTGCTGCAAGAACGTCATAAGTAAAAAATCACGATTTTTCAGGAGAAGCATTTGTAGTTTTAAATACTGACATTCCAAGTCTCCCTGTCTTACTAACTACATTTTCTTGATATTTTAAGTTATAACGTTGTTGCAGCAAATGAGCGATATATACAATAGTTGTTTTCAGTACGTACTAAGTAGGTCGGATGAAGATTTGTAAATCAATTGAAAAATAATTTCATGAGGATAACCTAAATAACTACCTCATTTCATTCGGAAATAGCTAAGTGTTGCCCTGGACAAACACAAGCTCTTCTTTTCACTTCTACTACTAGGTTCAATAAAAATAAAAAGCTGACTATATTTGGCACATGTAATCATCGGTACAACATAATATTACGCAATGTGTCTCTTAAACTAGACTTGGCAGCTGGATGCAGCCGGAAGCTATAGGCAGTATCATGTATGCGGAAGTAGATCAAGCAAGGGAAAGTATCTTGGAGCGATCTTAGAGAAATCAATATTATTTAAAACTCACAATCTTCACGAAAGTTTTCAATTAATGTGCCGCGATGTTATATAGAGTTTGTTTAGTGAGGTAGTCGTAACTTTTTTTGTTAATTTCAAGCCAAAAATAAATTCCTAGAAGCTTCTTGGTCTGCAAGCCGCCTGCTGGCCTCATATGCATGAGGTAGATGAGATCATCCAGTCTGGAAAGCTATGACATGTAGTCAACATGTCTGATCCGCCAACCGTTATAGTTCGTTTTATCAACCCGGAGCAGGTACTCATTATACGAGTTGATACCCAAATTCCTTAGGATGATGGGTGGACACCGGTCCCATACTGGCCGAAATTCCACGAGAAAAAAAACCGAATGGGGACTCATATTACCGCATGTCCTGTAGCTCTGCTCCAAGTTATGATGTTTTAAACCGCTCGTCTACGGAGACTATTTCAAGCTTAACTTGGAAAATTTTCCCTTATCGGCTTAACTAGACTTGACGATTGATCATTGACATAGCCCTTTCGTGGAATGAAAAATTGTATTAAGGAATGTACGAGAATATACAGGGTGTTACCGAATTGAGTCCAGATTTTTCGTGTGGAGGTAGGGAACATCCATACAAATATTTTAACACAATTAACCTTGGGTCGGAAATCACTGCCATGGCTCAGACAAAAAAGAGGAGGTCGGTTCAAACCAGCCTCTCTAAAGGAGACTGTCTAATTATGAGTGAAGTATTGGACAAACTAGTTAAAGAACTAGTAAGTGATCCAGATTCGATGATTATATCTATCGAACTAGATCACAAAAAACGCACTTTCATAGTAGAGTGTATGAGTACATATGATGCAAATAGGAAGTGCCCTGACACATCTTAAATTGTGACTCCTAAAGCTAATTTAGCATTGGAGTCTAATGCTGATCAATTTGGCTTTAATTTATTATTAAATTCAAGCCACTCTACCAAGGTTTTCGGTGGTTTCCCTTGGTGTCAAGACAAATGTCGGAGTGGTCCCCTAGAGCCCACCAGTAAAATATAAATGTGCAAAAAAATTTTCAAAATTCTAAAATTTTCAACAGATCAGCCAAATCCGAAAAGAGCCATTTCTGATTGGAATGTCGACTTAGCTTCCCGCTCTTGCCCTTTTGAGAGTTGGCGGCTTCTACGGCGGTGGCGGTCTTTCTGTTGGCGGCTTGGTGAATCGGCTAGAACAACAACAGGACCATCGGCGGCGACCAGCGTCAACAAGGCTTGTTAATGTCTGATCACTGGATTTTTGTCTCCCGATCTGCGGCTGGTTACGGTTGGCGCTGGGATATACGCTCGATATCATCACTGACGATACACCAAAGGGCTAAAGAGGGTATATAAATCCCTAAAGTAGCCGGAGGTTGGTTTCATGAACCACTGATTCCCTTCTCAGCTGTCGAGGGTGCATCCAGGAAACTGGATGTTTCCTTGACGGGCTAGGGGAGGGGACGTATGTTGGAAAAGAAATTCAACTTCCAACACATAGTCTAATCTAGTTAAGTTGGAAATGCATTGTTGTGTGTCTACAGAATAAAACAGCATTTAAAATTGAACACATTGTTGTCCATTTATTAATTCTAAGAAAAATGGAAGGTATTACATGTTATTTTACAGTATTGTTGGAAATGGCGACAATTGACCTGGATGCACAGCTCCGCGCGTCTCATCTCGGACTGATGAACTTTAAGAAGCATATCTGGATGCTCCCTGATTTCCGCAGCCGCTGCCACGATCCTTGCTACAAGCTCTGGAGCAGCTGTGCATCCATGTCAGTGGTCGCCATTTCCAACAATTACTGTAAAATAACATGTAATACCTTCCATTTTTTCTTAGAATTAGGCCTAATAAATAAACAACAATGTGTTCAACAATTTATGCTGTAGACCCACAATATTGCATTTCCGATCCAAGGTTCATTGTGTTAAAATACTTCTATGGATGTTCCCTACCACCACACGAAAAATCTGCATTCATTTCGGTAACACCCTGCAGTAGACTAGGACATGAAATTACGTAAAGTTCTTTTTTTTTATTAAATGCCCCATGTTATTTCGACACTTCTGGTATTCTCTCCTGGAATTGACATAATTGTAACCCACTTTCGAGGTTGGGAGGCCCGGATGTAGGAGTAACGCTGTCCCGATGAGATGATAGGTGATGATGGTGACTATTTAACTCATGCCCCAAATGACATTCAGTGACCAATCACGTATCAATGAATTTTGTTTTACAACCAATGACAGTCGTGTTTCACCTCGACTCTTTAACCATTTCTCTTTATCAACTCTTGCTTTTGTGATAAAGAATGCTCCTCCTTTTTAATATTCTGAACAGCTCAAAGAAATATTTTTCTCCAACAAATACATTGAATATAGCAAACAATGAACAGATTCCTTGATTTTACTGAATTATTTACCAAAATAAATAATAATTGAATAGCATATAATGTTGATTATAATATAAAGTTTGATGTGTATCATTATTTCTCCACTAGGATGCATTCTTCTATATTGCGATTCTATTTGACAATAAATAAATATGATCAAGTTGCAGTGAATATACATAACCTCACATTTGTGATATGTTTTCAAACATCGCCGTTTACATTGAACCGAAAGTACCTTTTTGCGGTTCAGTGTGGTATCTTTGTTCTCCTCCCTACTACAAAACATTTGTGAACTATGCCAATGTCCTCTGTTCCCTGTGGCTACCCTTTCCCTGTGCATCCTCTTGGCCGCGCATCTCTACAGCGCATATCCCCTCTACCGGTGAACCTTTATAGGCAGCGTACTCTTACCGAACATCATCATTCGATCGGCCTAGCAAGTGGCGCTTAGTTATTCCAAAAGCGGATTCAATACGCGAATCCAGCTTTAGCTCACCATGCAGTTAAAGAACTTGAATTGGTGATCTGTATATAGACAAGTGGATCATGACTAAGAAGAAGTCGACTTTGAGTTAATCCAGCTATGGACAGAAGAAAAGGATTCCTGAAGGCTTGGATGTGTGAATGAGATTATGTGTATGGTATGTTATTCATTTAGTTATTTTCGTAAGCTATGCTTGATAGAATGATCAAGAGATATGTTTTGTTATTCAATTTATTACTTTGTTTTTACGCTTGAAACTTGTTTATATTAAAAGTTTATCTTTTATATTACGCCCCTTGTTATTATTCAAGTATAGTAATCATTCTCTATCCTGTAACAAATCATTCGCTGTATGCAATTAACTATCAGATCTATATTTGTATCTATTTTCATCTAGGAAAGAAAGGTGAATTAATAGCTGCCTTTCATGGGCCCGAGGCAGGCTGCTTTCTACTTGATATCTTCTTTGTATCTCTCGAACACATTAATAAGTACAGCAATAACTAAGCTAGATCCCGGACAAGTGGTGGTAGGAGCGTTGTTCTCTCACCTCAAATGGTGCGTAGAGCGTGGTTTATGGTTTAAGGGTTCCTCTCTTAAGCACTATTGGTTGCAGTTAGCGTGGTTTAAGTGTTCTCATATAAGCACAAATGGTAGCTTGAGCGCGTGGTTTTGTATCTTTCACATTTGAAAGACATGCTGTATTTTATTAACTGTGGTTCTTGTAGTATCGATTTGAAATTTTCTATTCAAGTTTTGGAGTTTTGGTTTCAAGTACCTAGACAAGGGTATAAACTCTGTATGGTCCTTAATGAAATTTGGAATTAATAAATTGACTTTTTTTCAGAGATATTACCCTGCGGATAATTACTTGTTTTCGATACTTGGTATTTATGTTAAAGTTATTGAAAAGCATTAATTTACGCGTTGGTATTATGTCACGTAAATATATTGACTCATCTTTCTTTATACATAAACAGAGAGTGATTTATGCATACTAAACTACGTTCCCTTATAATTGTTTACATCTTTTGTTCACTATACTTTGTAAACATGCCTAGTTGGATAGATGTAATATCTAAAGATAATCTCGTCCGAGAGTTAAGCTTACTAGGTATTGAAGTTGAGGGCGATGTAAATTTATTACGTCAGCGACTAAAAGATTATATGAATTCTCTCTCCCCGGCTGAACAAACATTAATAAAACGTAAGTTCATTGTAGACAGCGCAATTCAGGAGGATTATTCTGCAGAACAGAACAAGAATATGAGTGATTGTAAACTTAGCTCCATCAAGGATTTTACTAGTGGAATAGTCTCCAACCTTTCTTCTTGTACGGAGGAAAATAATCAGCGAATTCTCCGAGAGTCAGTAATCTACAATGTCGGAAATGTCAGCGTTATGGGTATCTTTCTAGAGAGTGTCGATCTTAGTTTTTTTTACGTGGTTTGTTTGTATATGTATTTGTTTTGGATATTAGAGTGAACTACTTGTGTATATTTGTATATGAGCTGATTATGCCATCCTTTTGGTCGTAGGAGTTGCTAAAGTGAGTTTCAGTATACGTGGTCCAGGTTTTGCTAATGAGACGCAGACTAAATTCTAAAACGAGTGTAACTAGAAGTTAGTAAGCGTCCATGGCCACATTATAAAACAACATGTCAGTCAAATTAAATTATGTTATGCTATGGAGTAAATCCAAGCATGTTTGTAATAGGAATATCTGTATGTTAAACGAGATATTGGTTATAGAAAAATATTTTGTACTATGGCACATGTTGAATTAGTATGTCTATGGTTCCGTCTTCCTGTTTTTGCCTTCTTGTGTGTTTCAGTTTACCTTTCCTTAACATTGGCATTACTACGCAGCCTGGAATGTTCGGCAGTCGAGCGCTTGGAGGATCCGGCCGACCCCCGAGTGCCCAGCTGATCGACATAGTGGCTTTGGAACTACAGATTCCTGGAAAGCGGTGGAACGGGATTGCGATCCGGCAATCCAATTAGAGTATCGTCACCCGGTCTTCACCTGGAACGCCGCAGAGTTGTACTATGGCGACTGAGTCCAATTGGAGTTAATTTTCAGCGCATGGATAGTCAACGTGGAAGCGGGCGTGGTGATTGTGATATTGGGGACGATGAAAGATTTGTGTTAATATTTACCGCTGGAATCTGGTAGTGTTTCTGTGCCCCTCCCAACGTGGGACCCCTTTACTAGACATTACTTTGGGATTTATGGACTGTTTTCTTTTTACCCGGAGGGCGTAGGGGGAGCTATTGAACCGAAAGTACCTTTTTGCGGTTCAGTGTGGTATCTTTGTTCTCCTCCCTACTACAAAACATTTGTGAACTATGCCAATGTCCTCTGTTCCCTGTGGCTACCCTTTCCCTGTGCATCCTCTTGGCCGCGCATCTCTACAGCGCATATCCCCTCTACCGGTAAACCTTTATAGGCAGCGTACTCTTACCGAACATCATCATTCGATCGGCCTAGCAAGTGGCGCTTAGTTATTCCAAAAGCGGATTCAATACGCGAATCCAGCTTTAGCTCACCATGCAGTTAAAGAACTTGAATTGGTGATCTGTATATAGACAAGTGGATCATGACTAAGAAGAAGTCGACTTTGAGTTAATCCAGCTATGGACAGAAGAAAAGGATTCCTGAAGGCTTGGATGTGTGAATGAGATTATGTGTATGGTATGTTATTCATTTAGTTATTTTCGTAAGCTATGCTTGATAGAATGATCAAGAGATATGTTTTGTTATTCAATTTATTACTTTGTTTTTACGCTTGAAACTTGTTTATATTAAACGTTTATCTTTTATATTACGCCCCTTGTTATTATTCAAGTATAGCAATCATTCTCTATCCTGTAACAAATCATTCGCTGTATGCAATTAACTATCAGTATCTATATTTGTATCTATTTTCATCTAGGAAAGAAAGGTGAATTAATAGCTGCCTTTCATGGGCCCGAGGCAGGCTGCTTTCTACTTGATATCTTCTTTGTATCTCTCGAACACATTAATAAGTACAGCAATAACTAAGCTAGATCCCGGACAAGTGGTGGCAGAAGGGTTGTTCTCTCACCTCAACATTACACATATAAATATTTTTAAATACCGGTAACTAAATTAAAAAATGACTTTTGACTAAATAGCTTAATTTTATTCATTAAATAGTCCTAAGAAATGCCACTCTTGATTTCCAAATCCTCTAGATAAATTGGATATCACTCGTGGAATTACTTATGATAAAGTTGCGCCAGGAGAGGCCTTAATTCCAAACTTAATCTAAGGCGAATATGAATGATGATGATTTATATGGCCATATGATGTTCGGGGACCGTTTGGGCCTTAAAGTTTCCTGAAATTTATCTTACAGGTGAGGGGAAAACCCCGAAAAAATCTCACCAGGAAACTTGTTCCAACCGAGACTTGAACCCGGGCCCTCTGCGTAACAAGACAGCACGCTACGTCGAGACCACAGCGGTGGACTGATTAAAATATGTATAAACTGTAACCATATGAAGTGAGTTCATGTCGTGACGGCAATGGCGAGTCCTCTGGTTACGGATAGAGGACACCGAAGCGAGAGTTGCTGTGAAAACATTGAATAACATTCGTGGACAGACGACAAGACTGGATTTCTGTCTTGAGTAGAGATGGAGCAATTACTTCGTAAACACAATATCAGCGTATGGTTGATGCGATCATTGTACACGACGTCACAGGGAAGGGAGTTAGAATAGTTTTCTGTATAGTCTGGTTACAGTAACAGTTTAGAATAACTCCTTTATATCAATTTTATTTCAGTCCAAATGTTCCGAACAGTTAGTGCGCAACTTTTATGTTCCATCGAAGTAAACTTTGTAAGTCTGAATCCTGCTCTTGTTTACATATGGCCGCTGTTCAGAGTTGTATGGTTGAACCTTAGTCAACTTTGCGTCATTGAAAAGAGATGTTTCATCTAGGGCCATGAAGGTTTATACTAACAACTTCACTGGAAAAACTTATTTTGTCAGGAACGATCATCAAAGCCTCGGACATTAACTGGATTCTTTCGGTTGAGTGTAGGCATCAGATGGTTTCGGTGGACGCATTACTAACGCGCTCAACTGCCCCGACAGGGATCCCAGGTTCGAATCCTATCGGTTCCAGAGGGGTAATGGTGGTGGCTCATACTGGATTTTTAGGTTTTTCTCGGGATTCTCCCATTTCCCGAATTTCATCCCAGCAACACTCTCCATTTCCCTTTCCCTCCTCTTCATGTCATTTCATTTCTCAATCATTCATATCGTTCTTCATCGTATTTCATGTTGAGTAAAATGTAGTTTGGTTAGTAACCCACAGGCGTTGATAATATTTGGTTGTGAGGATCTAGTGGAATGTCCCACCAGGTGCTGCCTCATAACTCCTGCCTGAACAATGAAAAAGGGCAGAAGGGGCGATATGAGGATTATAGTCCTCTCTCGTATCCACTGGCCCAACCAAAAATGGCGGTATGGGTCATGAGACAAGCACCTAGAGTACCTGACCCGAAAGACGACCTACAACATGCATAAGGCCGTAGAGTAGATTAAGACTTTGATCCATAGCATACTGGGATAGCGTAATATATGTTTCAGGTCGTGGTGTCCAGAGCAGTCTGCCTGCCCAATCTGAATAAAGAACTCAATTAGTTATTTATTTATTTTGGAATACATAGAATGTGTACTAACCGAAACGAAAAAAAAAAACTGGTTATAAAGCAGTTGTAACTAACTCATTGGCACTATCGACTATCATGACTGCGCGAACATAAGCTCTTCATACATTCCTATCTGAGCTAATGTTTTCCAATCATCCCCTATATAATCTACTTCCTCAAATCACGGTTAATTGTATTCTCCTAACCCATTCTTCGTCTACCAACTGGCGTTTCTCTTCTGGTTTTCCTAAAAGAAGTTTTAATGCCCAAGAATTATAATTTCGTCCACCGTTGTGGTCTCGAGGCTCGATCCCCAGTCGGAACAGTTTCCTCGGTGAGGTTTTTATCGGGGTTTTTCCTCACCTGTAAGACAACTTTCAGGAAACTTTAAGGCCCAAACGGTCCCCGAACATCATATGGCCATCGCAATCATCATTATTCATATTCATCTTAGATTAAGCTTAGGATTAAGTACTCTCCTGGCGCACCACTATCATCATCATCATCACTACCCATCATGACATCGGGGCAACGTAACTCCGCCTTCCAGGCGCCCCAACCTCAGAAGTGGGTTACAATTACGCCAATGCCAGGAGAGAATACCAGGAATGTCCAAAAGGACAAAACCTGGGGCATTAAAGAAAATTATAATTTTAAATATATCACTTCAATATAAACCGAGGTCTGACGTCACCTGATGTCACTTGCCTTCTGTTCACAATCTGATTCGTTACCTAGGCCTAATGGATCCCAAATTATTGATTTCTATGCATCCTTTTCTGTCGGATGTGATGATATACCGAAGATTTAATAAAACGCGAATAATTTGAGTTGGATCAATTGCTTGATTCAATTACCAAGCTGAAACGAGAGATTTTATTGTTTTTTGTAATAATGTTAGCACCGGAATTATACGCCTACGAATACTGATTCCTTTGCAAAATTATCAAGTTCCCTCTCCAGTCCTAAATAAATTCTAAATCACCCTGTATATAACATTCTCTCCTCTGCTGATTTGCGTATGGAATTGTGGGATGAAGTTGCACTATCACATGTAATCACTGCAAAGTTAAATCTACATATTCGATTTTTTAAATGTAAAATAGAATAAAAACATTTGATTTCTATTGAAATGTTTGGTGATTGAATGGGTGACATTGAAGCTAAAATTGTATAAATTGTATAGCATGCAGATTTTAATTTGTACTTGTTTCGTGTTTGGTCGAACAGTTCTGGGACATTAACTATTGTAATTTGTGCTGAATCCAATCTGTGGGTTCACGCACGATTGTGACTCCATCTGTTAGCGCAGATTGTTGGTTTAGTTCAGTTATAGAAATTGCAATTTCTTGAACACACTCTATATTCCGTTTGTCTATTTTTTTCTCATATGAACAATACCCTTATGTTTTACTGTTCTGTGAAACAATTAGTTACCAATAGAAAGCAAGTAGTTTATAATTTACAGAACTCTTCAGTAAATGTTATTAATCACTCTTTTACTCGATACGGGGATAGAAAATATGATTAAGATAAATTGCCACATTGTATGAACTAATAAATCCTTATTACCATTAAATAAACAGTCTATAAATGTTCATTTATATAAAACTATTACCAGACGTTCGCTGCTACGGATAAATGTGTTTTTATTTGAGTTGTTTAAATAATTAAACTAATGTGTCTTATTTTATTATTAATTAAATAAAAATAAAACTGTTAAAGTTTTATATGATTTTCATATTTAATTATATACAAATTAGTTACAGCTGTTTATTTATTTATATACGAATTTGTAGCCTATTTAAATAAATATGAAAATCAACTCTTCCAACTCTTTTGTATGGTAGCGAAGTATGGACGTTGAAACAGAAGGATATACAGAGACTTAGATCTGCTGAAATGAGATACCTTCGGAGGACTGCAGGATACACACTACTAGATCACAAAAAAAATGAAGACATCTTAGAAGAAATACACATGGAACCTTTAGAAAACAAAATTTCTGATTATTATAAGTCAAGATGGATGCAACTTGTTCATCGAATGGAAGATCCCAGGATACCAAAACAAATGTTAAGATATCAACCTGCAGGAAGAAGAAGAAGACCAGGACGTCCACTCAAAAGACTTCTGGATGGTGTATCTCTTGATCAGGTCAACAAATGGCCTAAATTCGTGAATGTCCTATGATGATGAAAAAATCATATAAAACTTCAACAGTTTTATTTGCATTTAATTAATGAAAAATGGATTTTCATCAAGTAAACACCAAATCAATTGATTACATATTGTATTTACATGACACATTGCTAATTTTAGGTTAATTAAATTGCATGCATAAATTGCGACGATTTAAACATGGGTGGGGGGGTTGCTAAGAGCCAATGTTTAATTTCTGATTTCAGGTGAACTCCCACTGCTAATGTCGGATTTCACTGATTTTTTGGCAATATCTGCCTCGGTTTATTTTAACACCATATACTGAGTTTCTTTGTGAGACATCGAAAATTGCTAGTGTTAGAGCGAATTTTAAACATCTAATAGTTTTAGATCATAATGATATATATATTTGACAGTTGTTCTACATCAGTTATTATTATTTTTAAATTTTTCAATTGGTGCTTCATATCTTAAGAATTTTAATTGTTTAGTCATAAAGGGGTTAATATAAATGTTTGTTAATTGTTTTACTAATTGATATATATTTATAACACTTGTCTTGCTTTTACTTTACCAAGTTCCAAAGTTTAATTCATTTTATTAAATTTCTATCTTTTAAGAATTAAAATCATATCTGGATAACTGCATGGCACTTTACAAACATATAGAAAGGGTTGATGCAATAATGAACCATTGGCATGAAGCATTCAGTAACCACTTTAATTGTACTGGACAAAAAAATCTTATCTCTATACCAATTATTTTCCCACTATTTTACTCTAATTATTAAAGATTATTTTACTTTTTTATCTTTTTATTTTCCATTGACACACACTCAGACCCAAGATGCAGATTTAAAACTCTCCGTACCTTCTAAAATGGAATCCGGTCTGGCGATGGGAATCTACCCACAACTCAATGGTGACGGATAAATATTCCGCTAGAATTATATTTCTGTTCTATAGTATAATTCTGAATTTGATAATTATTTGTTGAATTCTGTGTTACAAAATGGAGAAATTTGTCATGAAATGGTTTAAAGCATTTTTACATTTAAATAACTTAAAAAATATGTTTATGCAATCTAAATTCAAATGTATTGACGTAGACTTTCACGGCCGGAGTTGCTATGATGATCTTGAAGAAGATTTTCGGGCTGTAGGCCGTGGTCTTGGGGCTTGAAGTTCTCAAGACAACCCTTAAGGATGCCAGACGCAGTGTCTGGCGAAACATCGGGGAACTTCAAGTCTCAAGACCACGGCCTACAGCCCGAATATCTTCTTCTAGATCATCCTACCCTTATATTTCCAAGATAGCCAAGTGCATCAGTTTAAAATTCACATAAAAAAATAAATACTCTTTTAGGATTTAATTCTCGATTTCGTGTTTCATTCACTCCATGTCGGTTTCATGGTGCAAAAAACGGAGTCTAGTGAGGTTTTTCTGGGAGTTTCATCCGTTTTCTCCTCCCAAAAATTTAATTCCATCATTTCTCCACGCTCGTCTCATTTATTTATTTTCATTTCATCTGCCTCTGTGATGGTGCATCAGGCGTGGTCGACCAGCATCTTTGTTATTCACAGATCTTCAATGTAAAGGGGTTCATCGCATCTCATCTCTTGACCCGGTCCTGAGTCAGAAACGAGTTGATTTTTTTACGATTTAATATTGATTATAGAGGAAATTCTATTAAACTTGTTTTGAATTAACTACAATTTTATTTAAAATAATAATTTTTATATTTAAGATACAAATTTAAGTATTCATTCTTTATTTATTTTATTTCAAATCAATATATATATTGATCTGACTAAGTAGATCTTTATTGGCATGCAACGTTATGAAATTGCAAAACATATCATGAAGATATTGAAATCAAGTATACTTCCTTATATACATACGTTTATAATGTCTGCTTTTCCTAAACTGAGGAAAAGTTCCGCTACTGTGCATGATGCTGATATTCTGATATTTGCCTTAATGTCTTAATTCTTGTTATTAGATCGCTGCTGACGTCACAGTGTTGCCTAACATCACGCTTTCATAGTGCATCCTCATTTTAGATTAAATTTTAATTTCCACCACTTTCACACCCGAATTTGTATCGTGACGCTAATTGCCTTAGTTGTTAAAGGGAGACGTTACATATAATTCTATATATGTACGTCATGAAAAGGACATAACATATGTGTACATAGAGTAATAAAATGCTGATACGTACATTTCTCATATTATATAGAGATTAATAAAATCATACCAACATAATTATGTTGTTGTTGTACTTGACTGCCACCGCCCACTTGTATCGACACCATACAAGCGCTGTGTATCCACTGTGATGGACAAGGAATATTAAATAAGATGCTCAGCTTTAAAACCAGGAAATCTGAGTAGCCGATCTGAGAAACAGAAAGTAAATTAAGATAACTGTGAAATTCTTGTCACTTGAAAATACATACAAACATGATTACAAAAGTTTTTCGTCTTTTGCAAATTTGAGATAACTTTACTATAAAAAAGACAACGAACAAAGAGACATTTTTAGGAATCATATTTTTTTATCACTAAATGTATGCGAGGAATCCATTTTTTAAATATTTTTGTTACACTATGTTCATTGTTATAAAATATAGATGAATCTTGGGCATTAACAAACATTTACTGTACGCGATGTAGCTTAGGCCTAATTTTGTTTTATCTACTACTAGTACCCGGCGTGCGCTGCTACTCCTAAATAAATAAAAATGTATTTTTTTATGTTTAATTGAATAAGCAAAGGGAAAAGTAGTTATAAATTTATATCGTAATTATTTTAGATACCCCGTGCTGATTACCCGGCGTTGCCCAGGAATCCACTTACCCTGATATTTTTTGGCATAATTAAGCTGAAAGAGAAAATTCGTTATTATGAGTTATCCATAAAAAAAATATCAGCCATACGCTGCAAACGCTTGCCCGGGAATCTACTTATCCCGATCTTCTTGGAATCAATGAAAGACAACATTGATTATTGTGAATTATCCGTAAATTATAAACATTAGCTGTTGCGGACTTTTTTGTAGAGTTTTTCGAGGTATTCAATTCTGTGTACATTAATTTGGTATATGTGTTATGGTTTAGACAGTGTAAACTATTTAAGCTCCCAAAAAGATACTTTTTTCATGTTTTTTACTACATAGGGTGATCTTTATGGTTAAAGGGGTTGACTATTACAACTCTCTTATAGCCTAAAGCCTTCCCGGGAAGCTCCAGAACATTTGTCAAAATTCCCTATCACAATCGCATGAACGGTATGGTAGCGCATAAAGGACCGGCAGACAGACATACATTCGTTTTTACATACAGTATATAGATTATAACAATCAATGACGCCTTAGTCCGTAGTTACTAGGCAGTAAAACATATAATTTATATTCTAACAAAACACATAACACACTTTAAAACATAAAATACAGGTTCAACAAAACGTAAAATACGCTTTAGTTATTTCATATAACTACATAAATAAAATTTTCTTGACTTCTCTAGAAGTATATTAATAGCTGCAACTTGGACTGCTTTTAAAATTTTCCCTGATGAACCGTGAAAATCACCTTCTCCGCTCATTTTTACTTATAATTCACATGTGAAACTAGCACAAAAAATTGCAGAATATAATGTTAGGTTGATTTATCGTGTTTTTTTTTTCAACGCCCACATTACTCTTTCTCTTAACGTATTGTTCTCCCAATACTTACTTATTTACTCACTGGCACTATCAAACCCGTAGGTTCATGGTCGCGCGGACATAAGCTCTCCATTCATCCCTATCCTCAGCTAATGCTTTCCAATCATTCCCTGTATAATCTAATTCCCTCAAATCATAGTTAATGTTATTCTCCCACCTCATTCTTGGTCTACCAACTGGGCGTTTTCCTCTGGCTTTCATACAAGAAGCTTCCATGCAAGTCTTTCATTCCCCATACGTGCAACATGTCCTGCCCATCACAGTCTACGAGACTTAACTGTTCTTATTATATCTGGCTTCCTATAAAGACCATGTAGTTCATCGTTATGTAGTCTTCTCCATTCATCTGTCTGTTCATCTCTCTTTGGTCCAAACATTTTCCTAAGTACTTTATTCTCAAATACTTGTAATCTCCTTTCCTCCCTTAAAGTAAGAGTCCATGTTTCGCACCCATATAATATAACTGGTAGAATAATAATTTTATATATTTTGAGTTTAACGTTTTTTGAAAGGAGTTGGGACATCAAGAGTCTCTGCAATGCATATTAGCATGCATTTCCAGAATTGAGCCTATGTTTAATTTCTTTGTACATCTCATTCCTATTTGTGATTATTGTTCCTAGGTATTTGAATTCAGCCACTTCCTCAAAATTTCCCTCATTTGTCATTAGCTGTCCATTTCCATAATATAATGTATTTCTACGTGTGACCATATATTTAGTTTTATTGATATTTACTTCCAGTCCTAATTTCTTAGTGTTACTCAATAGTGTGTGCGTGTTGTCCTTTAGTATTTCCTCGCTATCGGCCAATAGTACTACATCATCAGCATAAACTAACAGCTTATTAATACCATTGAGTTGTAAGCCTTCCTCATTCTCTAAAGATTTGATGGCATGCTCTAGTACAAAATTAAATAATAGAGGAGAAAGTGCATCTCCTTGCTTCAACCCATTCTGGATTTCAAAAGTGTCCGAAAACTGTTTGCCTGCACGCACCCTACTCTTTGTGCCATTTAGACACATTCTTGTAAGTCTAACGTTTTAGGAATTCCGAACTCCAGCAGGATACTATATAACTTCTCCCTCTTAATTGAGTCATATGCTTTTTGAATAAATTTAATGAAATATACAAAATATATAACATATGCTGAAATACTCTGAACGTAGATAAAATATTGTAGGCAACACGTTACAAAATTATGTGTAGTAAATCGTTGCTCTTAGAACACTCCCTTTGGTCGTGTTCTAACTTGAACAACTCGTTACTAAACCTCTGTTTGTGTAAGTAACCGTCTACATAACTATTATGTTCCTGTTTGATAAAGTTTGTCGAGATCTCTTCATAGTTTTTTGCAATTTGCGTGACTTAATTCCGAGCACTCTGTACGCGATCTTTACTATGAAGGCGCAAAAAAAAAAAAAAAAAAAAAAAAAAAAAAACGTTATTTTCGTGTCAATTTTCATAAAGCTTCGTATTTTAAATCCCGATTGATCACGATGCATTTATAAACTAAAATAGACAAAATATAACTGTAATAAATAATAATTAGATTTTGTTGTCCCGGTATCGCCATGTTCGTTTTTTATGACTATAATAAATTTAAACATGGCTTCCACTGCTATAAAGCACGGGTCGACCTAATTCATAGAACTAGGGAATGCACAATATAGCTAAGATTAGCTGTTGTGTAACCACTGTAATTTGATTGTATCAAGATTCTATAAATATCACCAGGTCAATGGTGTAACATCTGTCAAATACAATCATCTGCCAAGTCCCAAACTGTAGTAAACCACTACATGCATATTATTTTGCAGCATAATGTCACGATATTCTCTGGAAGTTAAAAACTGGAAACTGTTTTGAAGTTAATTAGGATAAGAGAATATGTGTTGGAGCAGGTTTATTATAAGTGACCGACTCAGTGAATACATGGCTAAATGCTGTCCGCTCTTAAAGTGATCCTCATCAAAACAAAACCATCTGATCTGCTCGCTTTCCATTGGTTATGGACACCGACGGTACGTTGTAGAAGCAATAATAATAATAATAATAATAATAATAATAATAATAATAATAATAATAATAATGGTGATGGTGATGGTGATGGTGATGGTGATGGTGATGGTGATGGTGATGGTGATGGTGATGATGACGATGACGATCACGACGATGACGATGATGACGACGACGACCTTTATTTTAACTGCCAGAGTTAAGGCCTTGTCTGCCACTCAACCAAGTTTTAAAAATACAAAGAAAATAGTTTTACATCTAAATTACAGTATACATAAATGATTACATGTTATAAATACAATACTTACTCTTACTTACTCACTGGCACTATCGAACCCGTAGGTTCAAGGCCGCGCGTACATACATCCCTAGCCTGAGCTAATCCTTTCCAATCATTCCCTGTATAATCTACTTCCCTCAAATCATAGTTAATGTTATTCTCCCACCTCATTCTTGGTCTACCAACTGAGCGTTTTCCCTCTATCTTCTTTAGCTGTTTTTGCAAGTCGGTTTTCATCCATTCTTTCTATATGACTCTTCCAATATTTTCGGTTTGTCTATAATAAATTTGGTTATGTCTTGCATATGACATTTGTCCCTAATTTCTGAGTTGTGTATTTTATCCGATCCGATTCCGATTGAGGGTCTTTCCACTTTTCAGCGGTTGCCCTTTTAGCAGCCGGCTGCTGGCCCTTCACATCCATATGTGTCAATCACAGAGGTAGATGATCAACAGCCAGTGTAGGGGTGACATGTGGTTAGCATGTCGAGTCCCCCAGCCGTTATAGCTGGTTCCTCAACCTGGAGCCGCTACTTATTGTAGCTACCCAATTGCCTCACGATGCTGGGTGGGCACCGGTCCCATACTGGCCGAAATACCATGAGAAAATTTCTTCCCCCATGGAGACTCGAACCAGCGCAAGTCCCGTAGCTCTGCGCCAAGGCTTCCTGCCTTAACCGCTCGGCTACGGCGCTGGTTATCAAATAATGTTTTCCCCTGAATAGTTCTTAAGATTTTCATTTCACATGTGCTTATTATTTGTTTAGTTTTTGTTGTATCAGCCCTAGTTTCTGCTCCATATACGATAACTAGAAGAAGCCTCCATGCAAATCTTTCATACCCCATACGTGCAACATGACCTGCCCATCGCAGTCTACGAGACTTAACTGTTCTTGTTATATCTGTCTTCCTATAAAGACCTTGTAGTTAATTGATATGAACTCTTCTCCATTCACCTGTATGTTCATCTCTCTTTGGTCCAAAAATTTTCCTAAGTACTTTATTTTCAAATACTTGTAATCTCCTTTCCTCCCTTAAAGTAAGAGTCCATGTTTCGCACCCATATAATATAACTGGTAGAATAATAGTTTTATATATTTTCAGTTTAACGTTTTTTGAAAGGAGTTGGGACATCAAGAGTCTCTGCAATGCATAATAGCACGCATTTCCAGAATTGAGCCTATGTTTAATTTAATTTCTTTGTGCATCTCATTCCTATTTGTGATTATTGTTCCTAGGTATTTGAATTCAGCCACTTCCACAATTAATATTTATAATGTATTTTGATTTATTCTAGATTTAACGAATTAAATATATAATATGCACAAGACATATAAAAGAACGAGGAAAAAAAGTATTTATGACATAATATAAATTTAAATAAATAGAACAAAATTAAATATTAGACAACAGGTAACTGTATAAGCGTGACTTGAAAGTGCCAAGTGTGCGGCAACCCCTGATATCTTGAGGAAGGAAATTCAAGGAGCGGGCAGAGGCTACTATGAAGGAAGTAGAATAAGAGGGGGGTATGAAGAGGAATTGTTAGCATACTGTTATCTTGTGACCTAGTGCCAATATTGTCGTAAGAGGATAACTTCTCAAATCTGGACGGGTAAGTAGTACTGTAGGAATTCAGAAGCTTTAAAAGTAGTGAAAGAGTGCAATTTGCGTCTGTCAGTAAGACGGAGCCAAGAGAGGTTATTAAAGTGTTCGGAAATATGGTCATAACGGCGGATATTGAAAATGAATCAAACGCAAGCATTATGAACACGCTGCAGTCTCTGCGACAAGTCATGATTTAGATCATTATATATAATGTCACAATAATCGAAGTGTGGCAACACAAGATTCTGCACAAGGATTTGTTTTAACAAAACTGGGAGAAAATTCCATAAACGTCTAAGATAATGTAAGATGGAGAAAGTCAGTAAGTACGCGAAAAAAGTAGTTCCCTTTATTAAATTTTTAAAAATGTCCTCTGAATATACTTGTTATTTATCGTGAATGACAATAATAATATTGCAAACATAAAAAATATTCTAAAGTATACCTAATCTATAATTACAACTTAAAATAGTTTATAACATATTAGCTATGTATTTGAGTCATGATTCAGTCGATTCTCATGAAACAAAATGACAAAGTGTCGAGTCTTTTGTTGCTGTGTCGTCATCTCCCTGTCAAAAGTGACAGTAATTGTGGCGCGAATAGCGGAAGGATACAATTCGCGTTTGTTGATGTTAGGACCATTCTAAGAGCGGATAAGGTATAGTGTGCGCGGCTGCCCCGACTGTGATCTCAGGTTAGAATCCTGCCGATTCCGTAGACGTTTTAGTGTAGGCCACACCGGGATTTTTCTCGGAGTCGACGGTATAATACGCATTACTTTTTACTGCAGTCCGACATATGAAATATTAATCTTGTATCAGAAATTCAGTATTCTATTTAATTAAGTTCTTAACAACTGTCGGCCGCGGTGGTCTAGTGGCCTCTGGTTCCGAGGGTCGCGGGTTAAAACCCGCGGATAAGGTATAGTGTGCGCGGTTGCCCCGACTGTGATATCAGGTTAGAATCCAGACCGGCCACGGATGGAAAAATCTAAGGAGCAAGTCCTCCGGGAGTGATTTTAAGCCATGGATCCCGAGTCAGACTTTCAGGCTCGTAAAATATTCTTAAGTCTGAACGAAGAAGCTTCTAAGCAAAATTTACTGATCGATCTCAAACGTCATAGTAATACCTTAATATTGATCTTTTTTTCTTCTTCTTCATCACGGTTTATAGGCTTATTTGCTAGCCTGTTCCGCTCCAAATTGCTGCTCTTTCCATATTTTCTTTGGTTTACCCAAACTTCTTCTTCCTCATGCTGAATAGCTGTATGCTGCTTTTGGTATTCTATTCTCAGTCATCCTTGCCAAGTGTTCTTTCCAGTTTATTCTGTACTTCACTATTCTTGTGTTTAATTCCTCTACTTTTAGTTGTTTCCTTATTTCTATGTTATGTTTTTATCTGTTCTTTGATATTCTGCTATTGGTCTGAGGAATCTCATTTCAGCAGCTTGTATTCTGGCAGATTGTTGTGTTGTCACTGCCCATGTTTCGGATCCATAAGTAATAAATATGCACTGCCATTGTCTTTTATAATTTCATTATAGAGTCTTCCCTGGCTTTGTTTTTCAAAGTTCTTTTAGTGTTCCTGTTATATAATTAAACTTATTTAGTTTGTTATTTATATATCTTTCCCCTGTGTATATTTCGCAACTTAGGAAGTTATATCTTACCATTTGTTCTATTGGTTTATTTTCTAATAGTCCACCGCTGTGGTCTCGAGGTAGCGTGCTGCCTTGTCACGCAGCGGGCTCGGGTTCGATCCCTGGTCGGGGCAGTTTTTATCGGGGTTTTTCCTCACCTGTAAGACAAATGTCAGGAAAACTTTAAGGCTCAAACGGTCCCCGAAATCATATGGCCTTTATCATCACCCTTACCATTATATTGATCATCATCATCTTTCACCGGTGTGGAAAGCAACGTGAAGCTACCACACCTACAATTCCCTAGTAAAGCTGCAAGCATAGCATGAAAATGCTATGATTGCAGTGAAGGACCTGCCTTCGAGCAGGATTACTATGGATGAATGGATATTCAAATCTGGAATTATTTTGGCAGCTTGTATATTTTAATGTACATACTTATCTGCATACCATAATCCTTTTTCACTCGGGCATATTTTTTTTAAATTTTGGCTTCATTTAAACATGGCTCGTATGTCATTAATTTTGAAGACTCTGACCCAATACATTAGAGCCTGTAGGAAGTGCTTTGGTTGATGAGATGGGTAAATGACCCCTAAAATAACTATGAATCATTTGTGACACTTGGAACAAATCTAAAGCTCATTGTAAAGATCAAAGAGCCAGGATATCTTCCGCAAGTGTTGTAACAGAGAAAATATATTGTGTGATTAGTTACTTAGACATAGTTTCGTAAAATAGGAGGACATTGACTTGTTTAGATTTATCAAATGACACTATCTATTCCATCATATTATCAGTAAAAATTGTGACAAAAATTCATAAGGATTCTGGAATTACGTTTTATATTCACATTCACTCTAAAATAAGTTCGTGTGATTTCATTTCACGTGGTTTTATAATGAAAATCAGATTGTTGAATTTTAAATAAATGCTCAGCCTCTGTCCTTATTTGAAATCAGAACATTAATGCCTAGTAGGCCTATTTTAAATAGGATAAAGGATTTAATCATCTAACACCTTAAATTCTTATAGAAATTGATTTGCAATAATACTGTAAAACTAAGTCTTAAAATTAATATATTTTGAGATATGAGCCTATGTTACCAGTAGGCATAACCGCAGAATTTCCAGTAGCCTACAAGGGAAATCATATAACTAACTAACTCACTGGCACTATCGAACCCGTAGGTTCATGGTCGCGCGGACATCAGCTCTCCATACATCTTTATCCTGGGTTAAATTTTCTAATCATTCCCTGTATAATCTACTTCCCTCAAAGCATAGTTAATGTTTTTCTCCCACCTCATTCTTGGTCTACCAACTGGGCGTTTTCCCTCTAGTTATCCTACAAGAAGCTTCCAATCACGTCTTTCATTTCCCATTCGTGCCACATGTCCTGCCCATCGCATTCTACGAGACTTAACATTTTTATTATATCTGGCTTCCTATAAAGACCATGCAGTTCACTGTTATATAGTCTTCCCTATTCACATGTCTGTTCATTTCTCTTTGGTCCAAAAATTTTCCTAAGAACTTTATTCTCAAATACTTGTAATCTCCTTTCCTCCCTTAAAGTAAGAGTCCATGTTTCGCCACGATATAATATAACTGATAGAATAATAGTTTTATATATTTTCATTTTTACGTTTTTTGAAAGGAGTTGGGAAGTAAAGAGTCTCTGTAATGCATAATAGCACGCATTCCCAGAATTGAGCCTATGTTTAATTTCTTTGTGCATCTCATTCCTATTTATGATTATTGTTCCTATGTATTTGAATTCAGCCACTTTCTCAAAATATCAGAACAATAATGTCCTGCATTTCGAATAGGATAAAGGATTTAATCATCTAACAACATAAATTCTTACAGAAAGTGTTTTAGAAGAATACTATATAGCTAAGTCCTACAATTAACATCTTCTGAGATATGAGTCTGTCTTATCTTTAGGCATAACTGCTGAATTTCCAGTAGCCTACAAGGGAATCAGATGATGATGATGATAATGATAATGATAATAATAATAATAATAATAATAATAATAATAATAATAATAATAATGATAGTAATAACAATAATAATAATAATAATAATAATAATTTTCTCTAAGCGAAGTTATGATTAGTTCTATATCATTATTCTGTACCTAACCTGAAAGAAAACTGCAACATATAACCAACTCCCTAGCACTATCGATTCCGTAGGTTCATGGCCATTCTGAGTTAGTGTTTTCCAATTATTCTTGTATATTTTCCTTCCCTCAAATCATGGTTAATAGTATTCTCCCATTTAATTCTTGGCCCACCTTCTGGACGGCTTCCTTCTGGTGTTCCAACAAGGAATTTCTATGTCCCTCTTTCTTTCTTTAATCGTGCCATATGTCCTGCCCATCGCAGTTTGAGACTTAATTAGTTTTATTGCATTTGGTTTCCTATAAAGATCATGTATGTCATCACACTGCTGTTATATAGTCTTTTCCATTTACCTCTCTGTTCGTCTATCCTTGGTCCAAAAAAAATCATATGAACTTTATTCTCAAATGCTCGTAATATTTTATTCTCCCTTAAAGTAGAGTCGAAGTTTCACATTCATACAACAGAGAGAATAACAGTTTTTATATATTTTTCAATTTAACGATTTTTTTTAAGAAGTTGAGATAATAAAGGCCCCTGTAATGCGTAATGGCATTCATTTCCATAATTCAGCCATATTTAATTCCTTTCTGCACCACATTTCCATTTGTAATAATTATTGTTCCTAGGTATTTGAATTCAGCCACTTTTCAAAATTTTCCTCATTTGCATTAACAGTCCTTGTCCATTATACAATGAATTTCAATGTGTGACCATTTATCATAAGTAATGCCACGAGTGATTTCCAAATTATCGATAAATTCACGACTAACGAAGTGAGGAGTGAATGTATCTAGAGAATTTGGAAATCAAGAGTTGCATTTGTTAGGACTATTTAACGAATACAATTAAGCTGTTTACTCGCAAATCATTATTTAAATATAGTTATTTTAAAATATTTATATATTTAATGTAAACAGCGATGTTTGAAAACAAATGAGAAACGATTAGTATGCTTCATTTGCTTCTTTTGTTCATCACTGCAAACAGATCATGTTATATATTGCCAATTGATCGCAATATTATAAGAATGCACTCTAGTGGAGAAAAAATGAAACACATCATTAATTCATTTCTGATGTCCTATGATGTAAATATGACAATTATATTTTTCTGGAATATTATTACCTGGGAAAAAAATACATTTAAGAAAGTGCAAACAGTGGTTTCTTTTTCTTTTTTTTTTTTTTGCGGTGTAATCAATTGCTACAAATGTTTTTATAATAACTCCCGCATGTGCTACGTGTTGACATTCATGCACTATATATACAATCTGGTAGCCGTATTTATTAGAGAGTCAGTCACTGCAAAATAATGCTATGGCCTAATCAGAATGTTAAAAAGGAGGCGATTTCTTTATTATGATAAACTTTAGTTGGTAAATTCTAGGCGAAACACGACTGTGATCCCTTTATATTTCTATTCGCTTTCATTCTCTATCCTCCCACCATAACTTTAACACACGATCGAGAGAAAATTTAACTCTAGCTATTCCTCTACATCGAACATCTCACTATTCCTTATCCTTCCTTGTTTCAGCCACACGACTCTGGAATTCCCTCCCCTCATATATCAAGGACTGCCCGACTCAAAGAACAGTTTAAAAAGAGACTCACATCATATTTCCTTAGAGAATATAATATATAACCGTGTTCCATATATACTTTTATTATTCCTTTATATTTTAAACTTTCTTTACCAAGCCAATTACTTAATTTAATTATAGGTTATTTTCGTTATTATTATTATTATTATTTTTTCTTTCTTACCCTTGTCAAATTTATATTGTGTAGTCTATATCTATTATGTATCAATCATAATTCTTGTTGTATGTATAAATTAACCCTGGTGAAGTGGAACAGAAGACCTTACGACCTTAACTCCATCAGGTAAAATAAATAAATAAATAAAAATAAATAAATAAAATTTGAGAAAAAAATACTACAACATCAGCACATTCTAACAGCTTATCAGTGCCATTGGGTTGTAGGCCCTCTTTACCCTCTAATAATTTGATAGCATGATCTAGTGCAAAATTGAATAGTAGAGGAGAAAGTGCGTTTCTTCGCTTTAACTCATTATGAATTTCAAATGTATCTGAAAAGTTTATGCCTACCCACACCCTACTCTTTGTGTCATTTAAACATATACTAGTAAGTCTATATTAGGAACTTCGAAGTATAGGAGGATACAATACAATATCCCCCTTAATTAAATCGTATGCGCTGGAGTGGCCCATTCTAGCTGAAGTTGTGTGAAACAATGTATTATATTGTAATACTATTTGGTCATTTATATATGCGCGAGCAATTTATTGGTCATATCCGTCATATTTTCACTCTTTCAAGAACGAAATAACTTTCATCGTATAATTTCTTTATTCTGTGTTTGAGTTGTTCAATTTCTCAGAATTTTGCTTCTTGTAAAATCTATCTTCCTCTCGTATTTCGTTTCGATACACGGTATAGATTTTTCCCTTACGTAAATTCATGAGCAGTGTTTATGTATTTTCTCGCAACAAGCAGGTAAGTACTGGTAATAATCTAATATATAAAAATGAATGTTTGTTTCTTTGTTTGTACTTTTTGCGCGGCCATACCGTTGATCTGATTGTGATGGGGTTTTTGCAAAATGTTCAGGAGATTCCCGGTATGAACATAGGCTATAAGAGAGTTGAGATATTCAACCCCTTCACCCCTACAAATCACCCTTTGTAGTGAAAAAAGTGAAATAATGTCCCTATTTTGACGGTCAAATGGCTTACGCTGCCTAAACCATAACAAATACACCAAATTAATGTACACAGAATTGAATATCTCAAAAAAAAAACTACAAAAAAGTCCGCGACAGCATATGTTTATCTTCTACGGATAACTCACTATAACCATTTTTGTCTTTCATTGTTGACAAGAAGATCAGGATAAACAGATTCTCGGGCAAGCATAACAGAGAACGGCTGGTGGTAAAAACATAAATGTATTTAGGAGTAGCAGCGCATGCAGTAATTTTAATAAAATAAAAAGCAACGCCACTTTAAATGATTCTTTACTTTCCATTTTCTATTACCCTTTATTATTGTAGCAATAGTAATAATTCACTTGCATGCTATCATATTAAAATCACACTTTAGCTTGCTTCTTATATGCGCTTTATTCTTAAATAAATAGTTAATTGTCGTAAACTGATTTAGTAATTGATTTTACAATTGGAATTGTTACATAATTATAAAATTATTAGGTAATATTTTTGTAAATTTTAGGTCATAGCTACTTTTTTTTTATATATTTCGGTGGTTTTTTTAACATAAAATCCCAGCCCTACAAATCAGGTTGATCGCCCCAGGAGTTTGTGAATCAGCTGTTTCAGGTTCTTGAATTTTCAGAGCTACTGTATATGAGACTTTATGATATTACGTTCATTAAATCTTTTTATTTATTTTCCTGAACTAACGGTAGCTTTAAACAAGATCAGAAATAACATTATACCTGCAGAGAGCGCAAAACATTTGTGCAAATAAAATAGAGTTGTATAAAAGCATAACGTGCACAGGAATAACTTGCTATATTTTCTGAATGAATAATTCAGAGCGTTAAAGTGACGTCTAGACGCTCACAGGGCGTATCCAATCAATAAACCCCATTTCTCTTGTGTACATTTCTCTATTCTGTGTCATTTGTTTTTAATTTCTGACTTTTTACCATGACCTACATCTCATTCCACATAAAGTAGATTAATAGCCTATTATGTTTTTTTAAAAAAGTTGTGTAGTAATTTATTTATATATAGTGTACTGCTGCACTAGTTCGTAGCACAGGTAACATTTCCAGACAAGCGGCTCCGATACTCAGCAGGGTTAAACATTTAATTGTACAATTTACAATCTTGGAGCTAGGGGCGATGAAGGTGTACACTTTTAATCTCTAAATGATGCACAAGATGCATGGATTAAATTCCAAACCTCTGTGCAGTACGACAAAATATGTTAAGGCGCTTGTACTGTTAGTAGTCCGTCGGATGGGTACGATATGCCTGATGGTACCATTGGAGTTTTTCGACTTGAGTAGGCTGTGTGCCGGCACCGGGTATCACCTTCTCCCTTCTCTTCATCATCACCCCTCACACAAACACACATTGCATAGAAATTCATCGAATATAGAGTCATATTAGGATCGCCTCAAATGCCTTAGATCAAGATAAAAAATAGAAGAATTGTAACTTATTAAGTGAATAGCTAATCATATTATAATAAATAATAGTTTAAAAAATCTAAAACAACACGCTTTATTAGAAAACCGAACTAAAAAGTGAAAAATAATTTTAATTTCCAACACGCTTGGAATAAAATTAAAGTGGTCAACAAAACAATCATTTCCAACACATGTAGAATAAAACTAGAGTTATCTACAAAAAATTAATTTTACCATCAAAAGCGTGGGGTGCTTTTTATGGTTTTTACGTTTTCTTCGTAGAGACTTTACTTTTACAAATATCTGTTTATTATCAAATATAAACCTTCTGCCGGCACTATGGCCCTGGGGGTCGACTCAGCCTCTAATAATAATAATAATAATACCAGACGCTTGTTCTGGGGGTAAAGGCGGCCGTCACGTAGGGCTGACAACCCGGCTGACATCAAGTGCCGATTGTCAAGAAAAAGTGGGAGCCTTAACCTCCCACTACCCCAAGGGCCTCCTGAGGCCTGTAGTGGGAATACTTTACTTTTTACTAATTGATATAGAGCACCACACGCTTTTGATGGTAAAATTATTTTTTTTTTGTAGATAACTCTAGTTTTATTCTAGATGTGTTGGAGATGATTTTTTTATGACCAGTTTAATTTTATCCCAAGCGTGTTGGAAATTATAATCATTTTTCATTTTCTACTTCGGTTTTCTAATAAAGCGTGTTGTTTTAGTTTTTTAAACTATTATTTATTCTTTATTTTTAGTTTGGTTTTCTAAAAATGGAAATATCTTTAAATTTGATACTATTGTAGTATGAGCTAAAAGTAATACTCTTCTAAAAAAATCCTTCCGGCCGGATTTGAACCAGCGACCTATGGATTACTGAAATTATATACCACTACAGTTCACCACTCTACCAACTGAACTACTATAGGATATAATATTAATTTCTTACAATGATGGACTAAAAAGTCGATAAGTCCGCAACATATTATATATTATATATTATTTACGAAATTATTGTATTGTCATTGGTCCTTTACAAGTATACAAAGTTTCAAGTCGATCCAATGTTTTTAAATGGGTGAAAATCGTGTTGAAAGGTTCCGTTACATAGATAGATATAGGTCAAGCTAATAAAAAGCTTGTAAAAAATATATGTTATGTATGTTCCAAACACCCGTTGAATTGTTAGTGGTTCAGATTCAACGCTAAGCGGCTTCGGCAGGCCACTTTACTGTACATAGGTACAATGTCTATTTGTATTGTGTATTGGGTTGACATTTCGAATACCTGCTTTAAATAGAGAAACACTATGTATAGAATTGGTCAATGTTATGCATCAACCGCTAAGCTCCATTAAAAAGATATATCTCGATGCACTGGCTCACGAAGTAAGTTTTACACACACTTTTAGCGCCAAATCTTTAAATGTAATCTTATTATTAAAGAATAATATAAATACCATCAGTCCTATCAGAGATTCTGTGTCTTGGACAAACGGCTATGAAACCAAATCTTGATAAATGCTAATCTAAATTTTGTATCATGCAGCTAAGCGCCAAATGTTCCCGATCTTATTTGTTGATGATGCATAACTGTCAAACAAGGAAAATAACTTGCAATATCCAGTGGTATTGTTAGTTTGGCGCTACAATAAATTGTGAAATTTACTTAAAATTTAAACCTATTTTTTTCTCGAAACTTAAATAATGGCGCATAGGCGGTTGATACATAACACCGTCCAATTGAAGAGTGTACAATATCCTGCAAAGCATATCTCACACTACAGTGTTTAACAAACAAGTATGAATTTTGTTCTTGGTGGATTATAAAAATGTAAACAAAACATACAGGGATCTGTATGAAGCTAATGCAATATGAATGAATGGAATTGATTATATTTTTTTTAAAGAAAGGATGTACATTTGTATTTACATTGCGTACGGGCCGGCTTGGCCGTACGTGCATTATTTTTCCATAAATAAAAAATAAAAATAAACATAATATAAACAAATACCTACATGCTAATACAATATAAGAAAAGTGTCAAGTAACAATTTTGGGTAATTTTGAAATTACAATTCTTCTGTGGTTTAATGATTTCTCTAACTTCAGAAGTTAATATATATTTTTCATTAGGTATATTTGGTCAAAGGGCTCCCACTACGATATTCCCAACAAGCTCCCGACGGAATTCACCTATAAAAATACAAATTTTATTTTTACCCACAGATCGACGTATTTGAGTGTTTTGATATAATGAACCCTGGTAACTAATTCCTAAATAAGTAGTTTAACCTCCCACCTTATAGGGAATTTTACGTGCCACGCGCCATATGGACCTTGAAATGAGGGACCTTGAATGTCGGGAGAGGGACTTAATTGTGGATCACATACAGACTACGTTGTCCACACAGGGCCTGGAGGACCTCCCTGAATGAGCGATCAGCTCAATGTCCTCCGAGACAACACAACATTGAGATGTTAATTATATACTTTTTTACCTGGTAAGTCAGTCTTCAACTAAGTTATTAAACTTCAAGTTATCCTAATATGGAGGCCTTTCGAAAACAATGTTTCATCTTCTGCGTTTTAACTGGAACTGATTCCAGTTAAAATGCAGAAGATGAAACATTGTTTTCGAAAGGCCTCCATATTAGGATAACTTGAAGAAGTTTAATAACTTAGTTGAGGACGACTGACTTACCAGGCAAAAAATATATATAATTAACATCTTATTACATAACCTCAACGGTGCTTTAACATGAATTTCAAAAACAACATTAAGACAAAACACACCATTCACACACACACACACATACACATACGATACACATACAATCTTACTAAACATGGCGAATATGAGAATGATGACTATGATGACCAGATCATGTTCGGGGGCTGTTTGGCTTTTAAAGTATCGTGTATTTGTCTTAGAGTCGAGGAAATGCCCCGAAAAAAAACTCAGCTAGGAAACTTATCCCGACGGGGGATCGAATCCGGGTCCGCTTCCCATGAGGCAGCAACGATACCCCGTGACAACAACGGTGGGCGTAATAATAATAATAATAATAATAATAATAATAATAATAATGATGATGATGATGATGATGGTGATGGTGATGGTGATGATGATGATGATGGTGATGGTGATGGTGATGGTGATGGTGATGGTGATGGTGATGGTGATGGTGATGGTGATGGTGATGGTGATGATGATGGTGATGGTGATGGTGATGGTGATGGTGATGGTGATGGTGATGGTGATGGTGATGGTGATGGTGATGGTGATGGTGATGGTGATGGTGATGGTGATGGTGATGGTGATGGTGATGGTGATGGTGATGGTGATAGTGATAGTGATGGTGATGGTGATGGTGATGGTGATGGTGATGGTGATGGTGATGGTGATGGTGATGGTGATGGTGATGGTGATGGTGATGGTGATGGTGATGGTGATGGTGATGGTGATGGTGATGGTGATGGTGATGGTGATGGTGATGGTGATGGTGATGGTGATGGTGATGGTGATGGTGATGATGATGGTGATGGTGATGGTGATGATGATGATGATGGTGATGGTGATGGTGATGGTGATGGTGATGGTGATGGTGATGGTGATGGTGATGGTGATGGTGATAGTGATAGTGATGATGATGATGATGACGACGACGACGATGACGACGACGACTGCGACGACTTTTATTTATGTACATCTTTCTGTGTCTAAAGTTTTATTTTCCTTCTCCACTTGTCTCTATCCATCCACTCCATGTCCTCCAGTCCTCTTGTTTTCATTTCAGTTCTTATTTCTTGCATCCACGAGTTTCCAGGTCTTCATTTCCTTCTTCTTGCAGGGGAACACCATCCCAATGTTTTTCTGGGTAAATTTTCTTCTTACATTCGTCATACATGCCCATACCAATTTTATTGATTATCTTATATACTCTACTACCGGTATTGAATATCTAATGCTCATTTCTTTTTTCGAATGACATTATTTCTTATATTTTCTAATTTTGAACATCTTGTTGCTCTCCTTATGAAATCCATTTCCATCAGTTTTTGTTCTAGGCTTTTATAATGATAATAATAATAATAATAATAATAATAATAATAATAATAATAATAATAATAATAATAATAATAATAATAATCTGAGGGAAGAAGATGCTCTGGAAAGGAACCTCTGGCGACAAATCATTTTGGGTTGAAGGATAAACACTGTATTGTGGAATATTCGTAATTAAAAAAAATAATAAAAAGAATCTGTCTCTCACTTCACCCTAGTTTTACCTCTCCATTTTTGGCGCTTTTATATGACCCACGCCATCCGGGCCTTACAATGACAGGACCTATCGGGAGAGGATTTATAATTCTGGATCACACTTAACTTATTGACCACAGACATTCATTCACAAATTGCGTCTTAAAATTTCTCGAAATTTATCTTATAGGTGAGGAAAATTCTCGAAAAAGAAACGCAGGAAACTTGTACCCCTGCATACGAGGCAACGAAGTTATTTCCCGAGACAACACGAGCAATTAATACAAGACATACATTTCACATTAACTAACTCACTGACACTATCGAACCCGTAGGTTCATGGCCGCGCGGACATAAGCTCTCTATACATCCCTATCCTCTGCTAATGTTTTCCAATCATTCCCTGTATAATCTACTTCTCTCAAATCATAGTTAATGTTATTCTACCACCTCATTCTTGGTCTACCAACTAGGCGTTTTCCCTATGGTTTTCCTACAAAAAGCTTCCATGCACGTCTTTCATTTCCCATGTCACATGTCCTGCTCATCGCAGTCTACGAGACTTAACTGTTTTTTTATTATATCTGGCTTCCTATAAAGAGCTGAGAAAGAAATAGAAGGCATTATTATCCCATGTTGTATTTTGTTTATACTGTATTTTATATTTCAGCAATGTGTAAATTATTTTGGCGCTAGAACAATGTAACACATCAACTGGCATTACACTGTAGTAAAGTCTTTGGATGCCATAGATTCCTTATAACAAATACACAACCAATATCCCTGAACAACCTGTCAAAATGACAGGTGGAATCATATATAATTATATTTATTGGAAATGTGAAATGGACTACTTTTTTTTACGATGGATCCTTTTTTTACTTAAATTGTAATTAACATTAATAAAATTCATGATGAAGTTCCGTTGAGGTTTATTCAAAATTAAAATATAAAATTATGAAATATTTCATAGTTCTATACTTCAATTTTTAATTACAATTATTTATCGGCTTCATACAATACCGCACGTTCTCCGTTTCCATAAAAACACTATACAGTAAACACTAGTGAGGTAGGTAATCAAGTGTTTTTTTTTTCTATATACCAGCCGAGAATGTAACTGTTTACACCGAAACAAATTAATTTACATATTGCCTGGGGAACAACATTGAACATGTTTTTATACTTTATTTCTTTTCGTTAGTTTAACCTTTCCCTATGTTAGTACGAAAGTGTCTCAAGCCACATGGAATAGTTTCCAGGGCGAGTTTTCTTTTCCCTTACAGGAAGGAATACTATCGGGAGAGAATTCTCAATTCTGGATGACATACATAATTTTTTGATCAACTTCTCCGGATGAGAGATCAGCTCAACATCAGAGTCACCTTCAAGACATCACGAACATTTAATACAAGACACACTTTTTACTCATACATTCATACTAAACAAAGTGGATATGATATGGATGATTATAATGGCTATGTGGTGTTCACGGATTATCTGGACTCTACAGTTTCCTGACTTGTGTTTTATAAACGAGGAAAACCTCGGAAAGAAGAAAATCTCCCCTAGGAAACTATCCCGACCGGGGATGAAACCCGTGCCTGTTGCGTCTCAGACAGCTATGTTTATCCCTGGACTAACAGTGGTGGACTGAAAATTGTATTAAAGAAGAAACGTAGGTAATATTCAGAAATTTAAATTTATTTAATGACCAGCCTCATGCGCTAGTGGTCAGCGTTTCTGATTAAAGTTCATGAGGTCCCGGGTTCCCGGCCAAACCATAGGAACTTCTCCTTAAATGGAAATTATTCCTGTGGTTGACCAATTGTCTGGAATTTAGGTTAAGTTTAGGTTAAGAACTCTCCTGGCGCTTCATTATCATTTATCATCTATCATATCATCGGGGTCCACCACTGTGGTCTCGAGGTAGCGTGCTGCCTTGTCACGCAGTGGGCCCGGGTTCGATCCCCGGTCGCGGCAGTTTTTCTTGGTGAGGTTTTTATCGAGGTTTTCCCTCACCTGTAAGACAAATGTCAGGTAAACTTTAAGGCCCAAACGGTCCCCGAAATCATATGACCATCATCATCATCATCATCATCATCACCCTTCACTGGTGTGGAAAGCAACGAGAAGCTACCACACCTACAATTCCCTGGTGAAGCTGTCAGCATAGCATGAAAATGCTATGATTGCAGTGAAGGACCTGCCTTCGGGCAGAATTACTGTGGATGGATATCATCGGGGTAACGTAAATCCGTCTTCCAGGTGCCTCAACCTAATAAATGGATTAAAATTCCGCCAATGCCAGGAAAGAAAACCAGAAATGTCATAAAAGACAACCTGGCAGCATTAAACAAAAAAAAAAATAAACGACGATCGTCTGAAAATTAATATTTAATTCATTCACAATATTACGAGTATAAAACATTTTTTTTAATTGGACGGCGTTATGCATCAACCGGGTATGCGCCATTAAGTAAGTTTCGAGAAAAATACGTTCAAAGTTTAAGTCAATCTTCATTATTTATTGTAGCGCCAAACTAACTGTACTGGACATTGCAACATAGTTTCCTAATTTGACAGTTTGCATCAACAATCTAAGAGTGGGATCATTTGGCGCTTAGCTGCATGATGCAAATTTTAGATTAGCATTTTTAAAGAACTGGTTTCATAGTCGTTTGTTACAAAACACAGAATCTCTGATAGGACTGAAGGCGTTTTCATTTTTCGTTAATACGGATATTTTTAAATATTTGGCGCTAAAAGTGTGCGTACACTTATTTTATGAGCCAGTGCAACAGATGACATAAAAATCACATTTTTTTAAAAAATAGCGTTTAGCCGGTTGATGTATAACATAGTCCAATTTTTAAATGAGTTGAATAAAATGTTTTTACACCTCACCTCACGAAATTCCATGTTTTCACAATACCGGCTTCGAAGTTCATTTGCTTTCATTTTCAGTCAAACTCCAACTGAGTCAAATTGACTAAAGATGAAGGCAAATTGCCTTTGAAACCGGTATCATGAAAACACAGAATTTTATGAGGTGAGATGTAAAAAAAATATATCCAACCCATTTATAAATTGAAAATTACCTCATAGTATTCACAAAACCAACAAAAATCCAAATCACCAATTAAAAAAGTTAAGAGTCATAAGTAATGCCACGAATGATTCAATTTATCTGGAAAATTTGGAAATCTATAGTGGCATTTGTTAGGACTATTTAACGAATAAAATTAAGCTGTTTACTCACAAATCATTATTTAATTATAGTTATTTTAAAATACTTATATATCGTTTTTAATGTAAACATGTTTGAAAACAAATGAGAAACGATTGGTACGCTTCATTTGCTTCTTTTGTTCATCACTGCAACCAGATCATAATATTATTTATTGCCAAAGTATCGCAATGTTGTAAGAATGTACCCTAGTGGAGAAATTTGTAACCAACTAAATAAGTATTAATTAAAGTTTGATGTCCTAGGATGTAAATATGTCAATTATATTTTTCTGCAACGTCATTTCCTGGAAAATAATTCGTTTAGGAAAGTGCAAACAGTGTTTTTTTTTTGTGGTATAATCAATTGTTACAAATATATTGACTTAGGCTTTCACGGCCGGAGTTACTATGATGGTCTTGTAGAAGATTTCCGGGCTGTTGGCCATGGTCTTGAGGCTTGTAGTTCCCCAACATTTCGCCAGAGACTGCGTCCAGCATCCTCAAGGGTTGTCTTGAGACTGGCAATTTTGTCGACTACCTGCTCTATTTATAAAGACGTCGCGGATAAATGTATAAATAGAGCAGGTAGTCGACAAAATTGCCAGTCTCAAGACAACCCTTGAGGATGCTGGACGCAGTCTCTGGCGAAATGTTGGGGAACTACAAGCCTCAAGACCATGGCCAACAGCCCGGAAATCTTCTACAAGACCGTCATAATTGTTACAAATGTTTTTATATTATCTCTTGCGTGCGCTTTCTGCTGACATTCATGCACTATATATACAATCTGGTAGGCGCATTTCTTGGAGAGTCAGTCACTGCAAAATAATGCTATGACCTATTCAGAAAGTTAAGAAGGAGGCGCTTTCTTTATTATGATAAACTTTAGTTGATAAATTCGAGGCGAAACAGGACTGTGATTGGTTGTAAATAAAAAAATCATTGAAATGTGATTGGTCATTGACTCCCATTTGGGGCATGAGTTAAATAGTCACCTAGAAGATCCCATTTATTAAATTCATTACCTCATAGTATTACGTACTGTAATTTGAGTAGATTTTCATAAATTTTAAAAATCTCATCTAATTCTACATTTTTTAAACTTGTCATCCATCAAATTCTGTTATAGCCAGTTTATTATACTTATATAGACATATGTACAGCATATTCTTTCATATTGTTTATTACTTACATAGTTTTAGTGCATACATATACTTTTAAATGGACAAATTGAAATATACATCTGTCGTTAACGTTAGACAAAGAAAAGCTAATACAATAAAGTAAAGTAAAGTAAAGTAATCCCACTACAGGCCTCGGGAGGCCCTTCGGGTAGTAGGAGGTTAAGGCTCCTACTTTTTCTAGACAATCGGCACTTGATGTCAGCGGGGTTGTCAGCCCTGCGTGACGGCCGCCTTTACCCCCAGAACAAACGTCTGGTACTCATTTACATTAGAGGCTGAGTCGACCCCAGGGCCATAGTGCCGCCAGAAGGTTTTGGTCAGTTTAAAAATCCTGACCCCAACGGGACTTGAACCCTCGACCTTCCGACTTGTAGCGCAGCGCCTTAACCACTACGCTACGGCGTGCCCCAAAGCTAATACAATACAGGCTGTTATTATGGATTTGTAAAAAACAACCGTGAAAATTAATACAGTTTTTTGAGTGCCTAGGAATTTCTTGGACTCATCAAGTAACACTGCAATTTTCTCTCTTCTTAATCTGTTTATACGATAAAGAATATTATCGAGAAGCAGTTGAAAATATTCGAAAACGTAGAAACGATTGTGTTTGAATATTTGTTTATCGTTAATGTTGATGAAATGTCAGTGTTTGCGAAAATGGAAATCATCTGGCATGAAGTGTTGAATCCATTCCAAGTGACGTCACCAACTTACTTTCTCCTTTGTTTTATATTACTAAGCTACCGGCCTTGTATCAAATTCTGTATGCAGATGTTCCCTATATCGTCATGCTTTTATTTATCCATATCTTAAAACCACACGCTCTTCATACGATATCTTAAAATAGGTTTACACGTATAATCTTAGACCAACGTTAATCGTTGATTTGTGTAGGTTGTAATCCATTTCTTCCTCCAAATTATTACCTTTTTTACTGGGAATGAGCCCATATAGGACTACGCAAAGTAGAGGCGTTTCCTTTGATTCCATATATTCTTAATTTTTTTGTCTATGGACTTTCATTCTCTCTTCTGTTCATGTTGTTCTAACTAACCAACTAACTCACTGGCACTATCGAGCCCGTAGGTTCATGGCCGCGCGGACATTAAGCACTCCATGCATACCTATCCTGAGCCAATGTTTTCTAATCATTCCCTGTATAATCTACTTCCCTCAAATTATACGGTAATGTTATTCTCCCACCTCATTATTTGGTCTACTAACTGGGCGTTTTCCCTCTGGTTTTCCTACAAGAAGCTTCGCATTCACGTCTTTCATCATTCCCCATTCGTGCCACATGTCGTTGCCATCGCAGATTACGGGAGAACTTAACTCTTCTCATTACATCTGGCTTCCTATAAATAAAACATGTAATCTCACTGTTATATAGTCTTCTCCATTCCCACCCCTGTCTGTCCATATCTCTTGTGGCCCAAAAATTCGTCCTAAGAACTTACATTCTCAAATGGCTCGTAATTTCCTTTCCTCCCTGAAAGTAGAGACCATGTTTCTTATACACTATAATGATAACTGGTGCGTGTTACGAATAGTTTTGTTGTTTTCTCTGTCTCTTGGCTCAACCTGCCACTTGTGCACCTTGATTCTGAATATATATCCGTTTATGATATCTTCTTGAGTAATTCCTGCCAATTTGAAGTTCTTTTTCACTTCACCAATCCATTTCATAGTATCCACTGGTGCTTTACTTATATTTTCGTAGAATTCCTTTATTTGTTTCGAAAGTCTATTTGAGTCTATTCGTTTAATATGTCCATAAAATTGTTACCTTCATTATTATTATTATTATTATTATTATTATTATTATTATTATTATTATTGTTATTATTATTATTATTATTGTTATTATTATTATTATTATTATTATTATTATTATACACCAATTCCATCTCAACTTAAAATTTATGTGTATGTATAGGCTTATACTCCATATGTCCCGCATGGGGCACGGGTTCACTCTAGCGGGAGTTTCTTGAACAAACTAATTTAGTTACGCTTATTTACCTAGAGATGCCAAGGAGCGGCATGTGGTTAGCACATCGTCTCAATGAGACAAGTTCATATGAATTTAAAACAGTTGAACAATTCATTTTTCTGGGTACTCTTACTAACAGTAATAATAAACTTGCAGTTATCGCGAGAAAGAATTTCAGACGGTCCTGCACCTATTAAGAAAATGCTCTAGGTTGACGAAAGAAAGACCAGCTGTCGTGAAGTCATTACCTTTGCCGCTCGTTTTGAAGTCTCGCATCAACACGTTACAGATAACCAGCTTCCTCAAGTACGTCTTCCGCTCCATTCAATAAACTGAACTCTGTGATCTGTAATTTTTACACATTTCTGTAAATTCCCTGTGTATCTGATAGTGAAACACAGGTTGTAACATAACTTCAACAAATAAAAAAAGTTAGTATTGACATTTTTAAATGAATTTCTATATTTAAGGATGTATTTATCCTCTAGAATCTATACCACATTTTGCCACATGGTTCGTACATTCTTAGAAGAACAATCAATTTCTTCCAAGAATCAAGATGGATGGGAAGAGGATCACTGTACATCATATGGCTGCCAGATATCAGATCTAACACCACCAGATTCTTTCCTGTGGGGAACGAAGTTTACATTACACCAGTACACGATTTAGCAGACCTACAATAAATAATGTATAACAGAAATTTAGAAAATTCAAAATATGCTAACCACCTATTCCAATTTAATCATTGTTTCGATCCAAATTTTGAAATGTTACATATTTGTGATAAGGGTAAGAGGTTGGATCTTTTGGAGGCTGTAGAAATTAATAAATTTAAAAGTAGTAAAAAACTGTTAAATTCCCAACTTGATTTGAATGAATCCCCTTTGTTAAATTTAAAAATTTAAATAAATATTGTTGTATTGTTGCTTAGATCAGTTGGAACACAATTCATAATTTGTTAACATGTCTGAAGAAACAGCTGTCACTGAATTATATAATAAATATGAAAATCAAATAAAATTACGTTTTATTTTTATTTAATTAATAATAATGTATGCTCCTGTTAACAATAACACAACAGATACTTCATAACACACTGGTTGAGATAGAATACCGGTTGGACATTCCCAGTGCCACTAATGGAAACAATGTTGAGGGTAGCCGTAGATTAATAATGAATAAGGGGCTATTAAATTTTATACCAAGTATACCTTTATGATGATTTTTATTAAGACCTTGTAATATAGCCCCCCCTTATGAAAGATAAGTTAAAAATAATTCCCAGTTTTCCTTCTTTGTAGTAATGATTCGTAGGCCTATTTGTTCAGAAGTTATAGCTATATGTTTTGTTATACTTGTACGCAGAAAACCTTATCCTAATGTTTTAGACGATATGTAGTTTTACGATCTTCCCATATGAAATTTCATGGATATATATAAATAGAAGCTCATAAGATGGCTAGTAGCATTTTCGTCTTAAAGTCGTTTTGTCCTGGATTGGTTCTAGATCATGTAGCGTCCATTTATTTCATTTGTTTGTGTGTGTTTTTATATATTTAGTGGGATTATGAAATAGGGAATATGATGAAATGGGTCCTGGTATTGAAAGTTTTGAAAATTATAATCCTCTTGTACGCCTTGCGGTAATAAATGGAACAGAGTTCCGTACCCTCTCAAGTTTACTGCAATATACCAGATATGTTTTAGAGGAAAATACTGCGAAAATATTTTAGGGTTTCAGAGCAAAAGTGGGTCAAGTCGATAGTTTGTTCCTTTGAGAAAAATTGATATGAAGTTAAAGCAATACATTTAATCGCAGATTAAGAATTAAACATTATTTTCTTTTACAGTGACAAGAACAAGTACAATAATACCATTGCTCTGAAGACGTATTATTTTGAACTAAAATCAACATATAACTCGGATTTTCAAATTTTGCACTTGGTCCAATTTTCTTCTGAACTTCTCATTTGAACCTGTGCACGAAAATTGTGTCTATAGATTGCAATATAATAAGGAATGGTAACAAGTTTCCAAATAACCTAAATTAACTATAATTCCTTATTAGAATAAGCTGGATATACAGCGCATGATTGATGAAGAAATTACAAAGATATATTAAATGAAAGACAATATAAAAAAAAGAAGAATTGGAACACCAACGACGCGATGGATGGCTGTAACAAACGAGATTAGAAAAACACAAGTAATGAATTGGCTGGCTAAAACAAATTGATAGACAAAAATGGAAGAGGCTTCTATTGAAGGCCAAGTATCACACTGGGTTGTAGATTTCTTCTTCTTCTTCTTCACTTCACGGGCTAGGCATAAATTGCCTGTTCCGCCTCACAGTTGTTCTGTCCATTTTTTCACTGTCCTTCCTACATTCCTTGAACCTCTTGGCTTGTAGTTGAATGCTGCTCTTGGTAATCTTGTTACATTCATTCTTTCCACATGTGTAAACCATTTCTCTCTATATTCTCTGATTTTCTCATGCAATGGATATATATTTAACTCTGTTCTTATATCTTCATTCCTTATCCGATCCAATCTTGAGCAGCCTTTTGTTCTTTTAAGGAAGTTCATTTCTGCGCTTTGTATTCTACTTTGCAATTTTTTGGTCATTACCCAAGTTTCGCTCCCATAAAGTAATGCAGGAACTACCAACGTTTTATAAAACTTCAATCTAGTATCTCTTCTTGTTTTATTCTTTAATCTTTTATGTATAGTTCCGCATATCATTTGAAATTTCGACAGTTTCATAGGGTTGTAGTGTTATTGATGATATTTTTTTAGGAAATTTTTTATACGAAAGAGAGAACAGCAGGCAGTTGAGTGGAGGAAACTATTGTGGCAATATTTGGCAAACAAATTGCTTATAGGAAAATCAGAGGGAAATATCTCAGTAAGTAGTCCAAAATAAGAATAAACTCTCTACTAAAATTCGGCGTAATACTAGATCTAGGAATAAAATGAAGTATCTATTATTGAAGGTATCTGATTTACAAGGATGCCAAATGACCAGGTCTCTCGCATCATCATAGACATATATTATATGAAAATAAACGAAACAAATGACTTGAGTATGAAGAAGCGGAGGAGTGAAGTTCTTGTCAGGGGAAAGGGAGAAATCCCGAGAATAATATGTCCTGACTTCGATTCGTCCACTGCGAACCTCTCATGGAGTGACCGAGATGCGATCTCGGGACCCAGAGATGTAGAGCGAGTGTTTAACCACGGTGCCGCCAGTAGAATAATGAGATGAGGGAATAACTTTAGTCACGATTTGAGAGAAGTGAATAATAAGGACGAATGATTGTAAAATATTTGTTCAGGATAGTTCGCGTAGCCACTAAACTCCAGTTTCGACAGTGCCAGTGCGTTAGTTACGAAATCGTGTTATATGCCGTGAAAGTGAGCCCTAACAAAAGAGATACAACAGAAATGGTGTTATGGAGACGATTAAATAACTCATTGGCACAATCGAATCCGTAGGTTCATGACCGCGCGGACATAAGTTCTCTATGCATTTCTATCCTGAGCTAATGATTTCCAAACATCTGCTGTATAATCTACTTCCCTAAAATCATGTTTAATGTTATTCTCTCACATCATTCTTAGCCTACCAACTGGGCGCTTTCCCTCTGGTTTTCCTACAAGGAGTTTCCAAGCTCCTTCTTTCATTCCCCATTCGTGCAACATGTCCTGTCCATCTTATTATGTCTGGTTTGCAATAAAGATCATGTATCTCACTGATACATATTCCACTCGCCTGTTTGTTCATCTCTCTGTGGTCCAACTTTTCCTAAGAACTTTATTCTCAAATACTCGTATTCATTACCTTTTTTCATAGTGGAGTGGCTTGCGTGCTTAAATGACCCCGAGAGCTATGCCGATAGTAGCATTGCTGCCGAAAGGGTTATCCATGCCGGACAGGTCGAATGGGTCGAAGGCGATAAGCCAGACGAAAAAAAAAAACACCTTGGTCTAAAGGGTGACGATCTTTCACCGTAAAAATACAATCATCAGTAAATGTGGACGTGGCTACCATTGGGGTAAAATTTTCCGGAGGTAAAATAATCCCCCATTTGGTTCTCTGGGCGGGGACTACTTCAGGGAATCCATGGCAAAGGCTCAAACACAGGGACATGTTGCCGGAAACATGAAATGTTGTGGAGACGATTAGCAACAATAAATTGGAAAGACAAGGACAAATTGTAAGTTAAACAATTCGATGAAATAGAAGAAAATATTTAAAAATATCAAGTTTTAATTTAATGTTGTGGTAAATTTTGAGAAAAAGAAGTACAGGAAGACCGTGTAGGTCTGTTTTAGAAGATGTAACAAATATGTAGACCAGCTGGAAGAAGAGTTTCATTATAAGGTTTATTATTATTATTATTATTATTAATATTATTAATTATTATTAATTATTATTAATTATTATTTTTAATTATTATTTATTATTATTATTATATTATTATTTATTTATATTATTATTATTATTATTATTATTATTTATTATTATTATTATTATTATTATTATTATTATTATTATTATATTATTATTATTATTATTATTATTATTATTATTATTATTATTATTATTATTATTACGAAGAGAAGTTAGATTATGAAAATTTGAAAATTAAGAAAGTTGAAACATTCAAATATTTAGGATCAATTTTAGAATCAGATGGGAAATGTTATAGTCAAATTGAGAAAATAATTAGTGAAGGAAGAAAAGTAATTGGAATGTTAAATTCAGTGATATGGAGTAAAAATATTACAAATAAAACCAGCACATTGATATTTAAATCATCAGTACAAAGTGCTATGTTGTATGGTGCAGAGACCTGAACTCTAGGTAGACAGCAAGCAAAAAAAAAAAATAAATAAATAAAATAATATATATATATATATATATATATATGGTATGATAAGAAAAATAAATGCCTGGACGGGATTCGAACCCGGATCTCTGAGTCTGTACCTCAGCGTGATATCCATTACACTACCAGGCGAATCCAATTCAAACACTTATTTTTCTTATATATGTATTATACTCTCCATTATTACTAGATGTCGCGAGAACACTGTCTTCACTGCCATCTAGTAGCTGACTATAACAAGTTAGCAAATTAAAGAGAATATTTATTTTACTTTATAGCAGTGACGCTTTATATATGTTATAATTAAATCTTTAACATTGAGCAATGCAAGCTTAATATGGTATGATAAGAAAAATAAATGCCTGGACGGGATTCGAACCCGGATCTCTGAGTCTGTACCTCAGCGTGATATCCATTACACTACCAGGCGAATCCAATTCAAACACTTATTTTTCTTATATATGTATTATACTCTCCATTATTACTAGATGTCGCGAGAACACTGTCTTCACTGCCATCTAGTAGCTGACTATAACAAGTTAGCAAATTAAAGAGAATATTTATTTTACTTTATAGCAGTGACGCTTTATATATGTTATAATTAAATACATATATAAGAAAAATAAGTGTTTGAATTGGATTCGCCTGGTAGTGTAATGGATATCACGCTGAGGTACAGACTCAGAGATCCGGGTTCGAATCCCGTCCAGGCATTTATTTTTCTTATCATACCATATTAAGCTTGCATTGCTCAATGTTAAAGATTTAATTATAACTTATATAAAGCGTCACTGCTATAAAGTAAAATAAATATTCTCTTTAATTTGCTAACTTGTTATAGTCAGCTACTAGATGGCAGTGAAGACAGTGTTCTCGCGACATCTAGTAATAATGGAGAGTATAATACATATATAAGAAAATAAGTGTTTGAATTGGATTCGCCTGGTAGTGTAATGGATATCACGCTGAGGTACAGACTCAGAGATCCGGGTTCGAATCCCGTCCAGGCATTTATTTTTCTTATCATACCATATTAAGCTTGCATTGCTCAATGTTAAAGATTTAATTATAACATATATATATATATATATTATATATATATATATTGACAACACAGATGGATTTTTGGCGAAGGGCATCAAGAAAATCAAGAAAGAAGAAAATTCGGAACCAGAAAATTAGAGAAATAATGAATGTTAAACATAATATTATAAAGGTAATAGGAGAACGAAGTTTAAAATATCTGAAGAGGATGGGGAATAATAGAATCCCAAGAATGATGCTGGATTGCAATGCTGAAGGCAGGAGGATGAGGGAGAAACCCAGGGAACAGTGGATGGATGAAGTGAGAAGAAACGTGATCGGCAGAGACCTTAAAGAAGAAGATGCTGAGGATAGAAATCTGTGGCGGAGCAAAATACATTTAGGCTGAAGAATAACTTCTGTAGTGTGGAGAAAATCTTTAATAATCTGTAATAATCTTATAGGCCTATATAAAAATTGTTTGTTTGTTTGTTTGTTTGTTCGTACTTTATGCACGGCCATACCGTTGATTCGATTGTGATGGGTTTTTTTGCAAAATGATCAGGAGATTCCCGGGATGAACATAGGCTATAAGAGAGTTGTGATACTCAACTCCTACACCCTTAAAAATCGCCCTTTGTAGTGGGAAACGTGAAAAAAGTAGCTCTTTGGACGCTTAAATGGCTTACGCTGCCTAAACCATAAAGAAATACACAAAATTAATGTACACAGAATTAAATATCTCAAGAAGCTCTACAAAAAAGTCCGCAACAGCATATGTTTATCTCTTAAGGATAACTCACAAAAAACATGTTTGTCTTTCATTGATACCAAGAGTCCCTTATCTCTTACGGATAACTCATAACCATTTTTGTCTTTCATTAATACCAAGAGTTTCGCGCCGTAGCCGAGTGGTTAAGGCAAGAAGTCTTGGCGCAGGACTGCAGGACTTACGCTGGTTCGAGTCTCTACGGGAAAAAAATGTCTTATGGAATTTCGGCCAGTATGGGGCCGGTGCACAGTGGGTCAGAAATGAAATCTAGCTGGGGGGAAAAAAAAAAAAACGCTCTTTTGACTCACTCTCATCAATTTATCTTTTTTTTTCACTCTAATATAATCGTTATATGACGGTTCTTAACTTATCTGCAAAGGAGGGTACAATTTAGAATTGGAGGTTTACTTGAAATCCGAAATTAAAAACTCCTGTATATCGACTGGACCGATTTTTTTTTCTGTGTGTTGGAGTGGGTGCCTGGATGGTTTAGATTCACAATTGGACTTCGTAGGTGGCGCGGCGATCGGGCTATAGGATTTTTTTTATGTCAGATGCGTAGTCATCTGCATTATCGTTATGTTCCGACATAATTATGTGACGTCATCATTTACACTTCTTTAGCCACAACAGAAGGCTGTAAGAGGTTTTCTCGGGAACTTATTTAATAATATCTAATTATGTCCTAATTGCTGAATGTTATGGTAAAAAAGTAACATTTTTATCGTCCGCCCATGACATGACAATTGAACGTTCGGGCGGGACAACGTCTGCCGGGTACGCTAGTATATATATATATATATATATATATATATATATATATATATATATATGCTATTATTATTAGAATTATTATTAAGTTTATTCGAAGTTTTGAAAAAAAAAATAAGACGTGGATTGTCTTATATTCTGTTATCTTGTTTAACTTATTACTTGATTTATGAACCCAGACACGGATGTGAATTCCGTTAAGATAGCGCCAGATTCAAATTAGCACTTTCCTGTATCACGTATGCCAAACGGATTTCCACGCTTTCTCATCATGCTTCAATTTTACATGTTTACTTCCTTTAACAGGAACTCGTAAATATGAAAATACAGATCAATGCACGCACAGAGGCGTTACCGTTTCGTCTTGAATAATTATGTATACATACAACTTAATACAGTACATGAATATCATTATATATGTCAGTTTTTAATTTTACCTGTTTATGTCGGTCCTGGCGAATAGTCATTATCATGCTCACTTCTGGTATACAGGTTCGTTGGGTTCAAACTAGGCCGGAGTCGGTGGATTATGAAGGCGAAAAAATCTTGAGGATGGATTCCTTCGGAAGGGAAGTCTTGAGTCTCGAGTCGTAAATTTTCTGCACGCAAAATAATCTCAAGTCTGAAATAAGTGGCTTCTGATAAATATTTGTCGGTTTTATCGAACCTGGATTCTAATAACTCGACCTACCTATTCTATTTACCTTTATTTATTTATTTATAGCCTTGATCTTTTCGTTTTTTTAGGAACAGGTAATTATACCGACGTCATTATTACATATTGCAATATTCTTCATTCACCAGTGTTTTCTCTTCTGATAGGCCTAGCTTAAATACTGTCATCACTAACGTTTAATATATTTTAGTGAACGTGACTTTAAATATATTTATACTTCACAATTATTACTTCGTTAAATATTTTCTGTCTTTACGAGGAAGGAAGATTTGAATTAAAATGTACTTTTACCTATTGTTTCTGTGTTTTAAGTTTATTATCTGGCAAGAAAACGTTCTTATTGGTAGATTTTGTTGAATCCTCAAAGTGGAAGGACAATTATCGGAATATTAGATTTTATTTTTGTTTTGAAAAACAGTGTTTTCTCTCTATAATATTGCAATCTCAGTCCTTTTCAAATAACCTTTCTTCATTCTATGTAATGTTTTCACGCACTATATTCAAATGGTTATGTAATGTTTTCACGCACTATATTCAAATGGTTATGTAATGTTTTCACGCACTATATTCAAATGGTTATGTAATGTTTTCACGCACTATATTCAAATGGTTATGTAATGTTTTCACGCACTATATTCAAATGGTTATGTAATGTTTTCACGCACTATATTCAAATGGTTATGTAATGTTTTCACGCACTATATTCAAATGGTTATGTAATGTTTTCACGCACTATATTCAAATGGTTATGTAATGTTTTCACGCACTATATTCAAATGGTATGTAATGTTTTCACGCACTATATTCAAATGGTTATGTAATGTTTTCACGCACTATATTCAAATGGTTATGTAATGTTTTCACGCACTATATTCAAATGGTTATGTAATGTTTTCACGCACTATATTCAAATGGTTATGTAATGTTTTCACGCACTATATTCAAATGGTTATGTAATGTTTTCACGCACTATATTCAAATGGTTATGTAATGTTTTCACGCACTATATTCAAATGGTTATGTAATGTTTTCACGCACTATATTCAAATGGTTATGTAATGTTTTCACGCACTATATTCAAATGGTTATGTAATGTTTTCACGCACTATATTCAAATGGTTATGTAATGTTTTCACGCACTATATTCAAATGGTTATGTAATGTTTTTCACGCACTATATTCAAATGGTTATGTAATGTTTTCACGCACTATATTCAAAATGGTTATGTAATGTTTTCACGCACTATATTCAAATGGTTATGTAATGTTTTCACGCACTATATTCAAATGGTTATGTAATGTTTTCACGCACTATATTCAAATGGTTATGTAATGTTTTCACGCACTATATTCAAATGGTTATGTAATGTTTTCACGCACTATATTCAAATGGTTATGTAATGTTTTCACGCACTATATTCAAATGGTTATGTAATGTTTTCACGCACTATATTCAAATGGTTATGTAATGTTTTCACGCACTATATTCAAATGGTTATGTAATGTTTTCACGCACTATATTCAAATGGTTATGTAATGTTTTCACGCACTATATTCAAATGGTTATGTAATGTTTTCACGCACTATATTCAAATGGTTATGTAATGTTTTCACGCACTATATTCAAATGGTTATGTAATGTTTTCACGCACTATATTCAAATGGTTATGTAATGTTTTCACGCACTATATTCAAATGGTTATGTAATGTTTTCACGCACTATATTCAAATGGTTATGTAATGTTTTCACGCACTATATTCAAATGGTTATGTAATGTTTTCACGCACTATATTCAAATGGTTATGTAATGTTTTCACGCACTATATTCAAATGGTTATGTAATGTTTTCACGCACTATATTCAAATGGTTATGTAATGTTTTCACGGACTATATTCGAATGGTTATGTAAACTACAAGATAGATGACTTAATAGTAATACTTAGGACATAATTTTAATACCAAGCAAGTTATTTTTTTACATTTCATACAAAATTCTATTTATATATTTTTCAGTTTACAAAAATTTCGGTGTTTCCCACCATAATTTCCAAAGTGAACGACACGTTGTAAGTAAAAAAATAGTTTTAAAATTTACGTTCCCCCCCCTTCTCTCTCTATCTATCTCTCTCTCTCTCTCTTACTAACTTACTCACTGGCACTATCGAACCCGTAGGTTCATGGCCGCGCGGACATAAGCTCTCCATACATCCCTATCTTGAGCTAATGCTTTCCAATCATTCCCTGTATAATCTACTTCCCTCAAATCATAGTTAATGTTATTTTCCCACCTCATTCTTGGTCTACCAACTGGGCGTTTTCCCTCTGGCTTTCCTACAAGAAGCTTCCATGTAAGTCTTTCATTCCCCATACGTGCAACATGTCCTGCCCATCGCACTCTACGAGACTTAACTGTTCTTATTATATCTGGCTTCCTATAAAGACCATGTAGTTCATTGTTATGTAAGTCTTCTCCATTCACCTGTCTGTTCATCTCTCTTTGGTCCAAACATTTTCCTAAGTACTGTATTCTCAAATACTTGCAATCTCCTTTCCTCCCTTAAAGTAAGAGTCCATGTTTCGCACCCATATAATATAACTGGTAGAATAATAGTTTTATATATTTTCAGTTTAACGTTTTTTTAAAGGAGTTGGGACATCAAGAGTCTCTGCAATGCATAATAGCACGCATTTCCAGAATTGAGTCTATGTTTAATTCCTTAGTGTATCTCATTCCTATTTGTGATTTTTGTTCCTAGTTATTTGATCAGCTCTCTCTCTCTCTCTCTCTCTCTCTCTCTCTCTCTCTCTCTCTCTTCTTTTTTTTATTTCTATATGAAGTTGAAGGTGTATATGGCATAGTATGTCTTTTTTTTCTTCATTTTCAGAAAAAAAACAAGTTTTAATACTAGTGTAGAAATAATCAAGTTAGCTTAATGTTGATATTCATGGAGATATTTGATGGTATTAATTGTTGATATATCTGAAATATAGTGTGTGCAGTGTCTTCCTTACAATCGTGTAAAAAACTGACTTACGCCGCTCTGCCATATACCACTTCATATAAGGCTTGAGCTACTGCCAAAAAAATGAAACTAGCATGTGGTTTGCAGTTTCTACGCTTCTTTTATTCGAGGAAATAAACCAACTATAAAATTGCTAATGAACTTTTGTTGTGAAAGTACAAGTGTTATTTAATGCTTTCGAAATAATACATTTTGGTCAATTATCCCTTAAAAATTACAATTAAGCAGATTATAAGCCATTAAATTTGGCGCTCCGTTTCATAAGTGTTTGTGTTTGCATTGTTTATGCATACAATTTCCCACAGCTAATAATAATATTAAATATTATTTAGATGTGAGACTAATGTGTAATGTATTATTTTGAATGTTTTCTGTCGTATAAACAAATGCATCAATCACATTGTTTGTCGAGATATATTTAGGATGTTGTTTTCCTGCTCTGGGAAGATAAATTGCTAGTTCCAAGTGACTCACAATGTAGTTACAGTAAGTTGTTTATAAGATGCGAAAAATTGCAGTTTCTATTGAATTCTATATACAGCTAATGAAAACACACGAACCATTTAATAAATTACCTGCAAGAAACAAAACATATTATTTTGAATGTATTAAATAGATGACATTGTTTTATTGTAGACATATACTGCAATTATATAAGCTTATCATCTGTGGAGTAAACTCCAAAAAACGTATAAATAAATTTATCCTTCATAATAGTTACTCCTTTATACTCCTAATTTATTTGTTTTTATTTTGAAGAGTTCCCAATTATTATAACAATAGTTGGGATTCTATGGATTTTAATTTTACTTAAAAAAATAAAATTGTCAGTTTAATCGTATAAATATTGTTATTAATCATGCATCGTAGAAATAAATAATATTTTAAAAAACTAAAACAACACACTTTATAAGAAAACCGAACTACAAAATGAAAAATAATTTTAATTTCCAACACGCTTGGGATAAAATTAAAGTGGTCAACAAAAAAAATAATCTCCAACACATCTAGAATAAAACTAGAGTCATCTACAAAAAAACAGTTTACCATCAAAGGCATGTGGTGCTCTTTATCAATGAATATATTTAATAATAAACAGATATTGGTAAAAGTAAAGTCTCTAAGAAGAAAACGTAAAAAACATAAAAAGCAACCCACGCTTTTGATGGTAAAATTATTTTTTTAGATAACTCTAGTTTTATTCTAGATGTGTTGGAGATGATTTTTTTGTTGGCCACTTTAATTTTTTCCCAAGCGTGTTGGAAATTAAAATTATTTTTCATTTTTTAGTTCGGTTTTCTAATAAAGTGTGTTGTTTTAGTTTTTTAAAACTAGTATTTATTATTTTTTTAAATTTTAGTTTGATTGTCATAAACCGGAATCCCATGGAAATTTAATTGCTTACGATATTTTTTGTGTCTAGGCAGGAATATAACTATATATTTTTTAAATTATTATTATCTTACATTATTATAATATTTTTTAATATTTTAATATAGATAAATAATCACAGTTAATCGTAACATTCTCATATTTTTTGAATAAATTACAATGTGATAAGTTTAGTGACGCAAGAAATTAGTGCTTTGCCAATTTAAGGGTTAAGTGTAATTACGTTTTACGATTTGTATCAACAAACAGTTGAAATAAATGTTGGTTCTTTTTTTATGAGAATAAACATTTATATTTTCATTTGTCAATTAAAACATTTTGTGACGGTTTTATTTCTTTCTTTAAACTTTGGTTTTCGGTTACAGTAGTTTGGTATATCACAGAGTGGTGCAGAAGTAAGGAAGAAACACAACTGGGACAGGGACAAGAGGCGAATGTCCTATAATTGCATTCTAGAGGTTTCCTGGATGATTAGGAGCAACTAATTAAATTGATTGTGCCACAGAAATGCTTCTAAACGCAGGAAAGAAGGAAATTACATCGGCGCACTATTTAGCCGCTCTTAAGGTGCATGTTTCTGATAGACTTTTTTATTGCCAGTCTCACAGAATTAAACTTTTTAGAGATACAATTATAAATATGACTGTGAAAGATACCCCATTGATTCCATACTATTTTGACACATTTTCATGACTGATGTATTTATGTATTTCTAATATATCAGAACCCTTCTTATCAAGGATGCTACATGTGTAACACATCCATCCATCCATCCATTCATAGTAATTCTGCCCGAGGGCAGGTCTTTCACTGCAATCGTAGCATTTTTATGCTATGCTTTGTAGCTTTACTAGGCAATTACAGGTGTGGTAGCTTCTCGTTGCTTTCCACACCGGTAATGGGTGATGATGATAATCATAAGGGTAATTATGACCGGATGATTTTCGGGGACCGTTGGGCCCTAAGCTTCCTGACATTTGTCTCACCGGTGAGGGAAAAACCCGAAAGAAACCTTACCCGGGAGCCTGTCCCGACCGGGAATCGAACCCGGGCCCGCTGCGTGACAAGGCAGCATGCTACCTCAAGACCACAGCGCACTAATCTTAATAAGTCACCAACGACCATGGGTTCCTTGTACCGGTAACATTCTGGAACAACTTACGCAAGTTTGTCTGTAAAGTTCTCTTCCATGCTGCAGCATGGGAATGGTTCCCATGAGATATGATAAACTTCAGCTTCCTACAGTTGTCGAAATACAAGATCAGAAAAGAACCTGCTTACTGTATTTAAATTAGTAGAAGAGTCTTTTGAAACTTACAGCTGTTACTCTTCCATCAAATGGTGAAGGATTTATTGTACATTTAAAAAATATTAAACATTTAGGCCTACTACTTTATTATTTTTGCACAATAACAGTTTTTTGGTCGCAATGAACGCTCTCCGCTACGAAATATGTTACAGGTCGTCGTTCCAACGTTGTTTCGGTCTTCCTACATTTCTTTGCTTTCAGGTCTATAATAAAATAACTGTTTAGACAAACGATTATTTAGCATTCTTCGTACATGTTCAAACCATTTACATTTATTTCTGTATATTCTCTCGTTTATATTATATATTTATAATTCATCTCTGATATCTTGACTTCTCCGTTGATCTCTTAAAGACACACTTGCAACTGATCTCAGGAATTTCATTTCTGTTGTCTCAATTTTATGTTTATCAGATATCGTTAAAAGCCAAGTCTCACACCCATTTGTTAATGTTGGAATGGCTACTGTTTTGTATTATTATTATTATTATTATTATTATTATTATTATTATTATTATTATTATTATTATTATTATTATTATTATTATTATTATTATTATTATTATTATTATTATTATTATCATTATCATTATTATTATTATCATTATTATTATTATCATTATTATTATCATTATTATTATTATCATTATTATTATCATCATTATCATTATTATCATTATTATCAATATCATTATTATTATTATTATTATTATTATTATTATTATTATTATTATTATTATTATTATTATTATTTATTATATATTATTATTTTAAATCATTTTACCATTCATTCATAGGTATTGTTTGTACATTTATCTTTTGCAACGGAAATGTATTTTATACGAAGGGCAGCAAGAATTTCAAGAAGAGAAAAAATTAGAAACTCGGTTAAAACGGAGAAAATGAAGATTGAAGACACTACTTTAGATTATTAAAACTCAGCAATTAACATGGTACAGACATGTGCAGCGAATGGAAGAGGATCGGCTACCGAAATGTGTTTTGGAATGGAAACCTGAGGGAATACGAGGCAGAGGAAGAGCTAAAACTTTCTGGAGTCAGGAAATATATTTATATATAAAGGAGAAATATCTACAACCAAGAGTTTAGATGGACCAACAAAATTGGCTATTATGAATCGGACGATGTCAGGGACATTAATCAACCGATGATCTATCTACCTATCTGTATATTATTATTATTATTATTATTATTATTAATTATTATAAAGTAAAGTAAAAGTAAAGTGATCCCACAACAGGCCTCGGGAGGCCCTTGGGGTAGTAGGAGGTTAAGGCTCCCACTTTTTCTAGACAATCGGCACTTTATGTCAGCCGGGTTGTCAGCCCTGCGTGACGGCCGCCTTTACCCCCAGAACAAGCGTCTGGTACTCATTTCAGTTAGAGGCTGAGTCGACCCCAGGGCCATAGTGCCGCCAGAAGGTTTGGGTCAGTTTAAAAATCCTGACCCCAACGGGACTTGAACCCTCGACCTCCCGGCTTGTAGCGCAGTGCCTTAACCACTACGCTACGGCGTGCCCCTTATTAATTATTATTATTATTATTATTATTATTATTATTATTATTATTATTATTATTATTAATAATCATTTATATATCGATATGAATTGTTACAAAGACTTAGTGATCCATTTGTTAATAATTATTTATTGTACTGTAATTTTTAATCTAATAAAGACCTTACCACTGCTACTGTTTTGCAGTTTGTGACTACTGTCAGAAAGTATTCTTGGGAACTATTCAAGAGTAGTGTGAAATGATATATAATGTGAAATGTGAAAATGTGTGGGAGTCATTATAATAGACATTGTGCTCTCGTTGCAAGGCTGTGTGCCATTGAAGTGGATTGTAAAATTAATGTCACGCCATTACATTGTGTCACTTGTGACCTAGTTTCCAAACAGATGACTGATATTCTATAATTTTGTGATTCCAGAATAACACCTGTAATGTTTCATGACTTGACTCGGCGTTTACTCGTGAGATGCCAACAATTGAGAGAAGCAACGTTTACAGTAATATCTATGAGGTATGACCATCATTATATTCTAAGAAGGGAAATCCTTTAATCTGTCACTTACTGTAAAATGAAATGTTGAATATTTCTCAGTTGAAAGGAAATTTGTAGTTATTGTAGCACATTTATTTACATGTGCACGTTAGAACGGGATTTAAATTACAAATTATTGCGATTGTTTTCGATTACCTTCGATTACATCTCGTGCTGATAACATAATATAATTTGCTAATTCCATTATGAAATTCATTTTTTTATTATTTTATATTACACCATTGAGGTCATAATTTATTATAAATAAATTGTATATACCTTTTTTTTCTTCTTTCTTCTTCCTTCGAAGTATTAGGCCAAGGCCTGTTACGATCCTATAGAAAATTTTCCCTTATGGGAAATTCTCGTATAAGACTTGAAAGCATAATAATAGTCCCTTCGATCGGTTGCTGGCCAAAGGAAGGCAAGACCAGTGATGGGGCTGCCATCTTACAGCCTCTGGTCAGGCTTTTCTGGAGAAGAAAAGAAAATAAATGAAAGAAGAAATGGAAGAAAGGAAGGATTCCCTAGGCCTCGGATGCCCTAATAGCGTCGGGGTCAAAAAACAAGAGTTAACCAAGAGAGGTTAGATAGTAAAGTTAAAAGAGTGCAAAACACAAGTAAGTGGAAGAAACGTTTTGCACAGCTTGGGCACCTTGTGGTCGCCATCCACATATCCCCTAGATGAGGACCCCTGAGGTAATTTTAATATATTTTTTACACTCCGTCTTTCTCATTGTTTCTTTATTATTCTATGTATTTTATTCTTGTGAAGCTTTTCGAAAATTTTATTTCATCTTCATGACATTTGTTGTATTTGTTTATTTGTAAATTTAATATAATGGGTATTATTTACAACAAATGTTGTGAAGATGAAATAAAATTTTCGAAAAGCTTCACAAGAATAAAATACATTGAATAATAAAGAAATATTGAGGAATACGGAGTGTAAAATATAAAAAAGGAAATATATCTACAATTTATTTATAATTCCATTAGATGGAATATTTCAAAGGTAGGGTGATTTGTTGTTACATTTTTAAGTTTGTAATCCTATTCAACCATACTACATAACCCTATTTGTGAATTTCCATACTGTTAACGTTGAGCTTTTAAATTATTTCTATCTCCAATTCTAATTTAATTTTCGCTATTTATCGTTTTTTCTTTCAACCAAAAACCACGCGCGCCCTTGCACACACATATACACTTACATATATATTTTTCTTATCATGTCATATTAAGCTTGCATTGCTCAATGCCAAAAAAATAAATTATTATATCATCAAAGAGTCACTGTTATAAAGTAAAAATATTCTCTTTAATTTGCTTACTTGGTATAGGAGCTACTAGATGGCATCGGATACCGAGTTCCCGCTACATCTCGTAATAATGAGAATGTATGAAAAGAATAATGAATGTTTATACTAGACTTGCTCTCCCTGGACAAATTACCTGTTTCCCTGGACACACTCAATAATCACTTCACAGGTATAACTACTACTCCAAAGGATAAAGAACAAACAATAAATGAATTATCACTGACAAATCAACCCGACAGAGAACATTTCCACTTCTCATATGTTACAGACTACGACGTAAAGAAAGCCATAATGCGAATAAAAACCAAAGCAGAAGGAACTGACCGTATAAATATTACTTTACTGAATAAAATAATCGAAGCTATACTACCTACTATAACTCATATTTTTAACTCCTCACTACAAACTTCTACATATCCATCATTGTGGAAACAAGCCCTCGTACGTCCACTGCCTAAAGTTAAAACGCCCTCAACCCCGAACGACTTTCGACCCATTAGCATTTTACCTACTCTTTCAAAAGCTCTGGAACGATTAGTCCATAAACAACTGACTGAATACCTAAATGATTACAACCTTCTAGATCAATTTCAGTCAGGCTTCAGGACAGGACACAATACAAATACTGCTCTACTAAATATTTGCGAAGACATACGCGAAGCTGCTGATAATCGAAAACTTACCATTCTTACATTACTGGACTTTAGTAAAGCATTCGACACGGTAGACTTGGACTTATTGTTGCATAAACTTAAAAACCTCTTACTCTCTGATAGTGCCACGAAATGGTTCAATTCCTACCTTCATGAGCGCCAGCAATCTGTTATAGGAAATCATACATTATGTTCTTCTTGGTCCTTCCGTAAAGCTGGGGTTCCACAGGGTTCGGTACTTGGACCTTTGCTTTTTCAATCTACATAAATGACATATCTAACTCCCTAAAGCATTGCAAACATAATTTATTTGCAGACGACATGCAAATCTACATCCACACAGACAAATATTCACTAAATGACGCTGTTGCCAAAATTAACGAGGATCTTGACTCACTAATGACTTGGACAGTTAAATATGGACTGCAATTAAATCCTAAAAAGTCACAATCAATCATTATGGGTCATCAGAGACTATTATCTACAATTAACCTAAACACAGTTTCGCATGTGTCACTAAACGGAGTTCAAATCCCTTATAGTGAGACAGTAAAAATTCTAGGAGTATTTATTGACAAAAACTTACATTGGAATACACAAATAAACCATACATGCAAAACAGTCTTCTCAATAATACATTCATTAAATCGTGTACGAAATTGTTTGCCATTCGCCCTTAGGAAAATGTTAGTAGAAACACTTGCACTTCCCCATTTTGATTATTGTGACACTCTTTTTACAGACTTAAATATTATTTCCACTCAAAGACTTCAACGTGTTCATAATTCTTGCGCACGTTTTATTTGTGGTATTCGCAAATTTGACCATGTTACACCGTCCCTGGAACAATTATCGTGGTTTCGTCTAAGAGATCGTAGAACTGTCCATTCCCTATCCCTTCTCTATAAAATACTTCACACATCATCGCCTAATTATTTATCACGCCGCTTCATCAGACTATCCGACACACATAATCTTGACACTCGATCCCATCAGCACATTGTCCTTTATATCCCGCCTCATCACACTGTATATTATTCATTATCTTTTCGGTGTCACTTACCAAAACATGGAATTCCCTTCCACCCTATGTCAGAGACTGTCAAACTATAACATCCTTCAAAAACAAACTAAAGAATTATTTAATAACAAACTAACTTATACACCTCACTGATAGTATTCTTTTAGCAATATTAATATATTTAATTATTTATGTAAATAATATTAAGAATAACAAATATTTTTATTTGTTTTGTTTTAAATATTGTATAATCGTAAAATTAGTTTTCTATATCTCATTATTTTCCTGTTTTTTATATACACTAGACAGGGACAATTTAATATGTCTTGCTTGTATACATTTTATTATTAGTTTTAGTCTTAATTTTAACTAATATTAACTGGTTGTATTATAGATCGTAATATGTGTATTAGATATTATCTTTTGATCAAATTTTTACTTAGTGTTTAATATTAGAGTTAATTAAGATTGTTATATTCTTATGTAATATATGTTTGTCCTGGTGAGTGGAAGAGAAGGCCACATGGCCTTAACTCCACCAGGCTAAATAAATCTTAAAAATAAAAAATAAAAAAAAATAATCGGAAGCGCACTGGGGTATCAATCTAGAGGTCCGCGTTCAAGTCCTGTCCGAGCATTTATTTTTATTTACTGCTATAAAGTAAATATTCTCTTTAATAATTTGCTTAACTGTTAGGTTAGCCGCTAGATGGCAGTTGAATGATATTTCCGCTACCTCTTGTGTGTGTGAATTGAGAATACTACATGTATAAGAAAATTGTATGTTTGTCTTGGAATTCTTGGGTAGCTCAGTTGGTTAGAGCGCTAAAGGTACAGACTTTTAGAGACTCGAGTTCAAATCCCGACTCAAGCATTCTTTTTTCTTTTCATATCATTCATATATATATATATATATATATATATATATATCCTCAGGTAGCTAATAAAGAGTAATTCATGTGATTTTCACTATTTTAATTTATATTGTCATCAAATGGGGGTTCTTTCCTTCTATAGTGCTTACATTGCTCCCGTAATAAAGTAAAAAGAGTCATGTGGAGGGAAGGATAAATTTCAAGGTAGGTTTCGGCATGCAGTGGTGATTGACAGTTCTTTTGTCAGAAATATCGGCACCCATATGTTACACTGAAATCTAACATTTATTTTATATGGTTCATATTATAAAATTTGTTAGGATTTTCACAATGATTAAAATGACAGTAGTCAGGAAATTTAAAAGTAGGCCTAAAATAAATATGAACAAAACACAGAATATCTTATATATAATTTTTTAAATTTCAATTATTTGTTGAAATAAACTTTTTTAATTTCAAATTTGTTTTAAATTCCTCTTTTATAAAGCGTAAAAGTGGAAAAATGAGGTAAGATATGGTTTTCGTTACGATGAATGATCCTCCTGATTGTCAGTTCTTTGAGAGACAATCCGAAACTGTGGTTTTAGATAAAGCCATACATTTTTAGCCTCTACAAAAATGAATATTACAAAATGAATTGATTTCTACATTCTGAATTAGTATTTTATGTTACACCCTTCAACATCTGAGATAATTAGCATCGTAATTAAAGATTTTGGACAGAAGTTTCTTATCTCAAACTTGAGATTCTTTTACGTGCCGTAAATCTACGACACATAAGCAATGAGTTTAATTTACTTCCGGAAGAGAAATACTAAGGATTTTCACTTACTCACTGGCACTATCGAACCCTAGGTACATGGCCGCACGGACATAAGCTCTCCATACATCCCTATCTTGAGCTAATGTTTTCCAATCATTCCCTGTATAATCTACTTCCCTCAAATCATAGTTAATATTATTCTCCCACTTCATTCTTGGTCTACCAACTGGGCGTTTTCCCTCGGGCTTTCCTACAAGAAGCCTCCATGCAAGTCTTTCATTCCCCATACGTGCAACATGTCCTGCCCATCGCAGTCTACGAGACTTAACTGTTCTTATTATATCTGGCTCCCCATAAAGACCATGTAGTTCATTGTTATGTAGTCTTCTCCATTTACCTGTCTGTTCATCTCTCTTTGGTCCAAAAATCCTTCCTAAGTACTTTATTCTCAAATACTTGTAATCTCCTTTCCTACCTTAAAATAAGAGCCCATGTTTCGCACCCATATAATATAACTGGTTTTATATATTTTCAGTTTAACGTTTTTTGAAAGGAGTTGGGACATCAAGAGTCTCTGCAATGCATAATAGCACGCATTTACAGAATTGAGCCTATGTTTAATTTCTTTGTGCATCTCATTCCTATTTGTGATTATTCCATCCATAGTAATTCTGCCCGAAGGCAGGTCCTTCACTGCAATCATAGCATTTTCATGCTATGCTTGCAGCTTTACTAGGGAATTGTGTAGGTGTGGTAGCTTCGCATTGCTTTCCACACCGGTGAAGGATGATGATGATAATGATAATGGTAAGGATGATAATGATGATGGCCATATGATTTCGGGGACCGTTTGGGCCTTTAAGTTTTCCTGACCTTTGTCTTGCAGGTGAGGAAAAACCCCGATAAAAACCTCACCCAGAAAAACTGCCCCGACCGGGGATCGAACCCGGGCCCGCTGCGTGACAAGGCAGCACTCTACCTCGAGACCACAGCGGTGGACTTGTGATTATTGTTCCTAGGTATTTGAATTCAGCCACTTCCTCAAAATTTCCCTCATTTATCATTAGCTGTCCATTTTCATTATATAATGTATTTCTACGTGTGACCATATATTTAGTTTTAACTAAGGATTTTCACACCTTTAAAAAATTCTACCCCAGCCGAGTTTCAATCCCCTAAATCACGAATCCAGAGGTGAGCTTTGTAACCACTCATCACCGCGACCGTTCTATAAATACTACAATTATTTAAAACTCCATGTTTGTTGTATATTTACCTACATATAAGTGGTTTGTGGAGAACTGTTTTAATGAAGATGGCAGTGCTCCGTCCAATTCTATCTTACTGAAGACGTGGTTAAATTCTGTCTTACTGAAGACGTGTTTGAAATTTGAGTGGTGTTGGGTATGTTATTGGACGACGAAAATAACTGAATGTTCTAGAAACAGGTCACGTATGTGTTGGTGAGCCTTCAAATTGTTTATTATTGCGTCGGTTATTGCTCTGACCCACCTTACGTTACTAATTTTATAAACAGACTTCAAACTATCCATTTTATTCAGAAGTTATAACAGTGAAGCGACAGTTTGTTTGTTCGGAGATTCTATTCTACTGACTGATTTGCAATTTGGCTGACTCTAATCTTGCTCTGTTTAAAATGTTTTGAGAAAACAACACACACTGTTTTTAGGTTTTTGACAAAGAAGCATGGTTATAAATTAATTTGAGGAGAGAAAATTGATTGCATGCATTTTTTTACACGCTTTATATTAGCTTGACCTGTATCTGTCCATCTATCTATGTAACGGAATCTTTGAACACGATTTTCATCCACTTAAAAACATTGGATCAACTTGAAACTTTGCATACTTGTAAAGGACCAATGACAATATATTACTTTCATATTTCTTTTTCTAAAATCCTGGCCAGAAACATCAGAAAATTAAAAAAAAACCGGTATAATAGGTTGCGGACTTATAGACTTTTTTAATCAATCGTTGTAAGAGCTCAGTTGGTAGAGCGTTGGACTGTAGTGGTATATACTTTCAGTAATCCATAGGTCGCTGGTTCAAATCCGGCCCGGAGGGTTTTTTAGAAGAGTATTAAACAATTAAATTTTCATGGGATTCCGGTTTATGACAATCAATTAAACTAAAAATTAAAAAATAAATAAATAATAGTTAAAAAAACTTTTTATGGTTTTTACGTTTTTTCTTAGAGACTTTACTTTCACCAATATCTGTTTATTATCAAATATATTAATTGATATAGAGCACCCCACGCTTTTGATGGTAAAATTATTTTTTTTGATAACTCTGGTTTTATTCTATATGTGTTGAGATGATTTTTTTTTTGTTGGCCACTTTAATTTTATCCCAAGCGTGTTGGAAATTAAAATTATTTTTCATTTATTAGTTCGGTTTTCTAATAAAGCGTGTTGTTTTAGTTTTTTAAAATATTATTATTTTATAAACAATACCTAATATCTTGTACCTGATCATCCTTCATTCACGTGACATCTTACGCCATATCTTATATTGGAGTATCGTAAAGAATAGAACTCTCAACTTTTCCCACATGATAGACGTGGGAACGTGATCTTAAAAGCCACTACAACTCGTATTTCTACGAACATCTTATACTGTCTGAAAATTGTGTGGGTTTTGAGTAGACGGGAAAAAAAGACATTAGTACAAAATCGTGCTTCACGTTCCAATACCATTGAACTGAAGAAATTATTGATTTAAAATATTTGTCAGAAAAATTATACTACGGTTCAAAAAACTTCAAAGAAAATGCGAGCCATTTTTCTCAATTTTATACAAGGATTTAAACTTAGGTTTATGCCCTTTTCTATATAAACGAAATATTTGTTTATTCAATGCCTCCAATATTTATCATTTCGACATTTTTTTATATTCTCTCCTGGTGGTTTATTGTCACCCACTTCTGAGGTTGGGGCGCCTAGAAAGCGGTGTTACGCTGCCCCAATGATATGATGATGATGATGGTAATGATGCGCCAGGAGAGGCTTTAATCCTAAACAAACTAATGAGATGAATATGATGGTCGGGGACAGTTTGGGCATTAAAGTTTCCTGACATTTGTCTTATAGATGAGGGAAGACCCCAAAAAACTTCACCCAGAAACTTGTCCCGACCGGGGATTGAATCCGGACCCACTGAGTAACTAAGCAGTACGCTACCACGAGACCAGAATGTGAAAGAAATAAACATTACGAATTGTTTCGTCTGTCACTGTGAGTCCCACGTCATAAATGTTACATAAAATAACTGAAGCCTGAAATAAGGGGCCTCTAGTAAAATTTGTCGGTCATTTCAGGTCCAGATATAAATTGCGACTCTAATGACCTGGGTATTTAAAGATCTTCTTAAATGTAGTATTAACTACTTACGAACTTTCCCAATAAACTAACTTTCTGTTTCGTTTGCAATGTTAATTATATATGGTGTACACTTTTCAGGCTGCAGGTTGTGAGTGAATCGTTAGATTTTTACCCCATTTAATGTGTTATTTACAATTTCTCCTAGAATTTTATCTCTTTTCCTTAGTTTAATCTCTCTGCTTCTAACTGCCCCATGCCACCTGGCCCTTACAGGAACACGGCCTGTCGAGAGGGAAATTTGGCTCTGTAATTAATACGTACATTTCTGACCATGCAAAGACATGGGCAGCCTTTCCGGTTAAGTGATCAGCTCAGTGCCGGAGCCATCTCCGAAAGAACACGAACATTTAAAACAAAACACATAATATACTCATATATTCTTGTTAAATAAGGTGAATATGATGAATATACATTAATGGAATGGAAACAAAGCTACAAATGTATGGGTATCCGAATAGTAACAGATTTTTGCTGACATTACAATTTGCCGATGATCAACTGGTTTTAGCGCAAGACAAATTTTATATGGAATTCATAATAAAAGGTTGAAAAACACATATGAATCATGGGACCTCACGGTAAATTTACAAAAAAACAGAATATTTGGCAATAAATAGCAATGAAAGAGATAATTTAATATTGGAAGAAGGAATTCAAATAAAGCAACTGAAACAAACTAAATATTTGGGAATAATTATGGATAACATTGAAGGTATAGGCAAAGAGAACATAAAACATAGAATTGAATTCAGTAGAAAAATATTATCATCGTTAAATTTCATATGGTGGGATAAACATGTTTGGAAAGACACAAAAAAAATATATATTGGTAAAACATTGGTGGAATCTGTTGCAATGTATGGAAGTGAAGTATGGACAATCAATAAGTACTACAAGAATAGACTAATAGCACTATAAATGGATTATTTACGCAGAAATGCCAGAAAATCAAAATTAGAACATGTCACATAAGGAAATTAGAAACATAATGGAAGAATAATTGAAATAATTGAGGATATGGAATTAAAGTGGTTAGGACATATTTTAAGAATGGAAGATGAGCGATGACCGAAGCAACTATATCAATGGCAACCGACCAGAAATAAGAAAAAGAGGGACACCAAAATTAACATGGAAGGAAAACAAAGACATTAATGCAAGCAAGAGGGCTAAGCATTGAAGATGCCCAAGATCGCAGGCTTTGGAGGTTTGGCACGGGAAGACGGCAGCAGCTGTAAAAACCCGAAGATAGAGATAGAGATGATTTGGTTATTGTGATAGTCAAATGATGGATTATTTTAGCCTTAAAATTTCGTAATATTTGTCTTACCTCAGCCTGAAAACATGACCCGAACGGGGATTGTATCTCTGCCCGCTGCGACTGAGACAAGGTCGATACCACGAGACCTTAGTGGCAGACCTCCTAGGATCTTCAGTTGTAAGGTTTAAGAGAAATATCTTATTGATGTAGTCAATCCATTATCTTCGTTTCTTGATATCAATGATATACTTTTTACCACTGTCATCGGTACACTTCAGACCGTATTTTGACAATATTATCAATCCATTAGACATAATTACCGAAATATGAAATAACATAAGTAGATTAATTAAATGATGGAATACCACTTTTTTATAATATATCACAATAAAAATATGAAGTATATAAATGTTTGGTACTTGTGTTGAGCGGATTTTTTAGGTTGTAAAAGTTAAGATTGCAACATAGTATAGTGATAACATTAATGTAATAAGTCTTTATGTCCAATCAACTGGCTTTTTTATAATATAACCTATATATTAATATATAATATTGCTAGATCCCATTCAAAAATAATTATTGAGAAACATTTTTAAATTACATTTTTTAAAAAGTTCAGTTGATTGCATATAGAGACTTGTTAAATTAATTTTATCACTGTACTGTATTGTAGTCCACCGCTGTGGTCTCGAGTTAACGTGCTGCCTTGTCACGCAGCGGGTCCGGGTTCGATCCCCGGTCGGGGCAGTTTTTCTGGGTGGGGTTTTTATCGGGGTTTTCCTCACCTGTAAGACAAATGTCAGCAAAACTTTAAGGCCCAAACGGTCCCCGAAATCATATGGCCATCATCATCATCATCATCATCATCCTTCACCGGTGTAGAAAGCAACGGGAAGCTACCACACCTACAATTCCCTAGTAAAGCTGCAAGCATAGCATGAAAATGCTATGATTGCAAGTGAAGGACCTGCCTTCGGGCAGAATTACTATGGATGGACTATGTTATAATCTTAACTTTTAGAATCTAAAAATCATCTCCTTATAATAACCGGTTTTCTATTATTTGTTGTATTTATTGTTGTAATCACTCTAGGGTGCAGTCATTTGTATAGGCTATTGTAGTCAAGTCGATGTAATTGTGGTAAAATTGCCTTTTTGTTCATTGTAATATGTTATTTTTACGTAAATTTGCATTCTTTGTTCTTATATGATGGATTACGTTCGATTTGTTGTCTAGCTTGCCAAATTGACATGGGCTTGGATCACTTTGGATCACATAGTGAGAGAATTATTGTGAATTCTACGTTAAGTGTTGGTGATGTGGCCCATTTCCTTAATTGACGATGGTCAATTTGTATTATTTTTGTAAGAAATTCATCATTTGTTACGGTTTCTAGGATCGATGGATCCTCATATATCAACAAAATGTGTCATACAATTATGGAAGTTATTGATTTTGAAATAAATTATGGCCATCAGTTACGTCCTTCTAGATATATTAATCACTAATACGTATGAATATTCAACCACTATATTTTAATTTGCTACCAGCCTAGATAAAATATCAACATAAACTGTTTCATTACATTACTCGAGATTGCGTGTTTTTAACTCCCTTTTTTATTTGTATGTAATGCTCCCTTTTCAGCCATATAATTTTCATTATAAATGTTTGACTATATTTGTCATAAGTTCCAAGTCTTACGTCATTTTATTACACAAGTCATAAAAGTTAAATATACGGTATATCTAATATATAAACATGAATGTTTGTTTGTTCGTACTTTATGCATTGATCCGATTGTGATGGGGTTTTTTGCAAAATGTTCGGGGGATTCCTGGGATGAATATAGGCTATAAGAGAGTTGAGATACTCAACTCCTACACCCTTAAAAATTGCTCTTTGTAGTGGAAAACGTGAAAAAAATAGCTCTTTGGACGCTTAGATGGCTTACGTTGCCTAAACTATAACAAATTCACAAAATTAATGTACACAGAATTGAATATCTGAAAACGCTCTATAAAAAAGTGTGCGAAAGTATGTACTTATCTCTTACGGATAACTCACATTAACCATTTTTGTCTTTAATTTATGCCAAGAAGAACGAGTTAAGTACGTAGATTCCTGTGCAAGCATAGCAACACATAGCGGGTATTCTTTTGCGGATAACTCACAATAACGAATTTTATCTTTTAGCTCATTTATGTCAAGACGATCGAGATAAGTGATTCCCGGGCAACATCGGGTAAATCAGCACGGGGAATATTAAAATAATTACGATATACATTTATAATTTCAGGGAATTAGTATAGAAAAGAAAGGGTTTCAGGCTAGAACAAACATAATTCGGAATGAAAATGGGGATATGATTGCAAGATTCCAGGAGTATATTAAATAGATGGAAAAGTTACTTTAATCAGCTATTAAATGTACATACAGAACAGGACATTGAGGAGGATAATTTACAGACAGCAGAAATGCTAGTCGCAGAGCCAAGTGCATTAGAGGCTGAAATGGCGATTGAAAAATTGAAGATGTATAAAGCATCAGGTTCAGATGAGATCCCAGCAGAACTGATAAAATCAGGGGGAGAAAAACTGATGGACAAGATACGCTGGTTGCTTAGTATGATTTGGGAAAAAAGAAGCTCTTCCAGATGAATGGAAAGAATCAATTATCATACCAATTTATAAGAAAGGAGATAAAACTGATTGCAACAACTACAGGGGCATCTCATTACTTTCAACTTCGTACAAAATTCTAACAAATATATTAGTAAGCAGACTTACTCCCTATATTGATGACATTCTAGGAGATCATCAATGTGCATTTAGAAGAAACAGGTCTACAACAGATCAGATTTTTAGTATAAGACAGATTTTAGAAAAGAAATGGGAATATAATGGTACTGTACATCAACTATATGTAGACTTCAAAAAAGCATATGATTCAATTAAGAGGGAGAAGTTATATAGTATCCTGCTGGAGTTCGGAATTCCTAAAAAGTTAGTTAGACTTATACAAATGTGTCTAAATGGCACAAAGAGTAGGGTGCGTGTAGGCAAACAGTTTTCAGATACTTTTGAAATCCAGCCTGGGTTGAAGCAAGGAGATGCACTATCTCCTCTACTATTTAATTTTGTATTAGAGCATGCCATTAAATCTTTAGAGAATGAGGAAGGCTTACAACTGAATGGTATTAATAAACTGTTAGTTTATGCTGATGATGTAGTATTGTTGGCCGATAGCGAGGAAATACTAAAGGACAATACGCACACACTATTGAGTAACACTAAGAACTTATGACTGGAAGTAAATATCAATAAAACTAAATATATGGTCACACGTAGAAATACATTATATAATGGAAATGGACAGCTAATGACAAATGAGGGACATTTTGAGGAAGTGGCTGAATTCAAATACCTAGGAACAATGATCACAAATAGGAATGAGATGCACAAAGAAATAGGCTCAATTCTGGAAATGCGTGCTATTATGCATTGCAGAGACTCTTGATGTCCCAACTCCTTTCAAAAAACGTTAAGCTGAAAATATATAAAACTATTATTCTACCAGTTATATTATATGGGTGCGAAACATGGACTCTTACTTTAAGGGAGGAAATGAGATTACGAGTATTTGAGAATAAAGTTCTTAGGAAAATTTTTGGACCGAAGAGAGATGAACAGACAGGTGAATGGAGAAGACTACATAACAATGAACTACATGGTCTTTATAGGAAGCCAGATATAATCCAATCCGATTGAGGGTCTTTCCACTTTTCTGCGGTTGCCCTTTTACCAGCCGGCTGCTGGCCCTTCACATCCACATGTGTCAATCACAGTAGATGATCAACAGCCAGTGTAGGGGTGGCATGTGGTTAGCATGTCGAGTCCCCCAACCGTTATAGCTGGTTCTTCAACCTGGAGCCGCTACTTATTGTAGCTACCCAATTGTCTCACGATGCTGGGTGGGCACCGGTCCCATACTGGCCGAAATACCATGAGAAAATTTCTTCCCCCATGGAGACTCGTACCAGCGCAAGTCCCGTAGCTCTGCGCCAAGGCTTCCTACCTTAACCGCTCGGCTACGGCGCGGGACAGCCAGATATAATAAGAGCAGTTAAGTCTCGTAGACTGCGTTGGGCAGGCCATGTTGCACGTATGGGGAATGAAAGACTTGCATGGAAGCTTCTTGTAGGAAAGCCAGAGGGAAAACGCCCAGTTGGTAGACCAAGAATGAGGTGGGAGAATAACATTAACTATGATTTGAGGGAAGTAGATTATACAGGGAATGATTGGAAAACATTAGCTCAGGATAGGGATGCATGGAGAGCTTATGTCCTCGCGCCCATGAACCTACGGGTTCGATAGTGCCAGTGAGTAAGTAAGTAAGTATACATTTATAATTATTTTTCATTTTACTTATTCAACTAATCATAAGAAGTTCATTAATTGTTGTCTTTCAGCTCATTTATGCCAATAAGATCGGGATAAGTAGATACCTGGACAACGCCGGGTAAACAGCACAGGGTATCTGAAAATAATCCGATATACCTTTTTGCTCTCACTTATTTAACTAAACATAAAACACATTAATTTTCGTATTTCAGCTCATTTATGCCAAGAAGATCGGGATAAGTAGATTCCCGGGCAACGCCGGGTAATCAGCACGAGGTATCTAAAAAATATAAATTTATAATTTTTTTTCCTTTTACTTATTCAACTAAACATAAAAGCACATTCATTTTCACTTATTTAAGTGTAGCAGCGCACGCCGGGTATTAGCTAGTGTGCTTATAAAAAATCTTGGCCTTGAAAAGTTAGAAAATTTCTATATTTTGAAGTTCAGATTCTAAACCAAGAATCCAACTGCTTTCTCTTGATGTCCTTGTACAGGGCAAAACATTCTACATTCAAAGAGACAATCTAATCCCCAAACATATTGAAAAGTTCAATGTAAATAAGTAAATAGTAGTAGTAGTAGTAGTAGTAGTAGTAGTAGTAGGACTTATATCTAAATACAGTTCAGTGAAAGTAAACGAACCCGTAGGCTCATGGCCGGGCGGACATAAGTTCTACATAGATGCCTATTCAGAGCTAAAGTTTTAAAATCATTCCCTGCATTATTTACCTCCCACATATAATGATTTATGTTAATTTCCCATCTAATTCTTAGCCTGTTTACTGGACGCTATCACACTAGTTTTACTACAAGGATTTCTCATTATCTTCTATCATTCCTTATTCGTGCCTCATGTCCTACCTATTGTAGTCTACGAGACATAATTTATTTTATTACATCTGGTTTCCCATAATGATCACGTAGCTCACTGTTATGTAGTTTTCTTCATTCACTTTTCTGCTAGTTTCCCTTTGTTCTCTTTGTCCAATTTTTTTTCTAACAACTTTATTCTCAAAAACTCGTAATATTTTCTCCTCCCTTAAAGTAAGAGTCCTTGTTTCACTTTCATATAATTGGAAGAATAACATTTTTATACAGTTGAGGTTTAACGTTTTTTTGAGAGAAGTTGGAATATAAAAATCCCTGTAATGCATGGATTCAGAAAATTGATTCTACGTTTAATTTCTTTCGCACTTCATTCCTATTTATGTAAGTATTGCAATACAGCCAATTTTTCAAAATTTCCCTCATTTGTCATTAACTGTCCATTTCCATCAAATAATGAATTTATATGTGTACCATATACTTGGTTTTATTGATGTTTACTTTCAGCCCCAATTTCCTTTTGTCCAGTTCTTTTCAATTTTACTTTCTTGACCTTTTAATTAACTTTTGGCTTTTAAAGTCCGGTCTATAAATATGTTTCAATTTACAGAAATGTCAAAGGTCCTTGCATGTTTTTTCTTAATTATTTATTGCTCCTTTGATGTGAAGATTTTAGCGTTAATAGTTCTAGTTCCAGTATTTTACTGAATTTGCATTTTTAAGAAGAATATGCAAATTATGAAGTAGGTGTAGTAAAGATTCTGTTTTCCTTTTGACGAGACACGTCTTAATTAGTCTGTCATTTTGAATGCATATATTAGCATACTTGTTGAGAATATTCTTATAAAATGTTATAGACATTGTTTCTCCACTAAATATACGAGTACAAGTATATACAATAATTATTATATAGGTATAAAGGTAAAGTAATCTCATTACAGGTCTTGGGAGGTCCTCGGTTCAGTAGGAGATTAAATTTCCTACCTTTTTGACACTCGGTACAAGATGCCAGTAGGGTTTTCAGCTCCTCGTGATGTTCGTTTTTATCCCAAAACATACATCTGTTATTTTTACCGTCAGAGGCTGAGTCGACCTCAAAGTCATAGTACCACCAGAGGGTTTTAAGCCAGTTTAAAAGTCAGACTCACCAAGGCTTAAACCGTCGACCTTCTGACTTGTAGCGTATTACCTTAATCAAATACCTACGACATGCTCGTAAAATATTGTGTGTATATGTATATATGGTGTTCTGCCCGAGGGTAAGTCTTTCACTGCAATCATAGCATTTTCATATTATGCTTTGCAGCTCTGCTAGGGAATTTTAGGTGTGTTAGCTTCCCGTTGCTTTCCACACCGGCGAATGATGATGCTGATGATGATGATAATGATAAGGATGATGACGGCCGGATGATTTTCGGGGACCATTGGGCCCTAAGCTTCCTGACATTTGTCTTAAAGGTGAGGAAAACTCCGAAAAAACTTCATCCAGACACCTGTTCCGACCGGAATCAAACCCGGGCCCGCTTTGTGACAAGACAGCACGCTACCTCGAGACCATGGCGGTGGACATATACAGGGTATTGCAAAAAAAAAAGACAATGGGGATGAGGTAATATTTTGAGATAGGCCTATGTTGATCATTTTTAATAAGATACCATCATCATCATCATTATAGTACATTCACAAATTTAGGCCATTTGTTGACCTGTTTCGGCCTCAAGAGAAACACCATCCAGAAGTTTTTTGAGTGGACGTCTTGGTCTTCTTCTTCCTGCAGGTTAATATCTTAACATTTGTTTGGTTATCCTGTGATCTCCCATTCGATGAACATGTTGCATCCATCTTGACTTTTAATCAGAAACTTTGTTTTCTAAAGGTTCCATGTGTAATTCTTCTAAGATGTCTTCATTTTTTTTTGTGATATAGTAGTGTGTATCCTACAGTATTCCGAAGGTATCTCATTTCAGCAGAAATAAGGTACAAATGTTCATAAATGATGCGTTTACAATGTGAAAACGCATCATTTTCGGACATTGGTACCTTATTAAAAATGATCAACATGTCTCAATATACCACCTCACCTCCGTTTTCGGTGTTTTTTTGCAACACTCTGTATATAAGTCATTATACTCCCTGGCACCATATGAGTAATAGACCCTTTGGCGTTCCAGCCGGCTGTTGGCTTCACATTCACAGGTACTATTAGTCACAGAATCAGTATAGGACTGACATGTGGTTATCATGGCGGTTTCCCCAAGCTTTATAGGGGATTTTTCCTCACTCTGGAACCGGAATTTATTGTAGCTACCCAATTTCCTCACGATACTAGGTACGCACCGATGCTATACCGACTTAAATTCCACGAGAAAATATAATTTACACATAAGGACTCGAACCAGTGCACCTCCTCTAGCTGTACACGAAGGCATGACGTCTTAAACCACTCGTCTATGGCGGCGCACAAACAATATCAGTAACTGGTAGCATAATTCACTGTTTTATTACATTTTACTCTGCACCAAATCATTTAACAGCGTATCTTACTGGAATAAGAAATGCCTGGATTAGATTCCCGGTTTTACAACAGAATATTTTTTTTGTTTATGATTTGGAAGGGTTCACGCAGCCTCCTGGTCCCAACTCTGTAACTAATCGATATGTGAAATAATATAGTTAATGAAACTGAGGTTGAGGGACTGCGTCACGATAACAATGTGATTCCATCTTCTATCATCTGATACAAAACATGAGATTGACCACTTTTATAAAATGCATCCAGGAAGATTCTCAAATCTTACACCTAGATTTTTATTCAGCTATTGTGGAGACTAGAATTTAGAATAGGGTTTCTCAAGTTGCTTAGGTGGAACAGAGGGAAGAACATCTTGCTGGAATCTGCAATTCAGATCACTGTTTACAAACAGGGGACAAAGACTTAACATGTAATTATTTTAATGTTTCCGTTTTTAATGTGCCATTTACTAAGGAGTCTAGTCCTAGGACACATTTATGTTTTGCAAAGCCAATCAAATGTTCAGTTTGTAGTAAATCATTTACTAGGAATAGCTCACTAAAAGATCATATGCGTTTACATAGTAATGACAAACCATTCAAAAACAAACATTTCGTTTGGCCTTGGTTCTTCGGAGCTAATATACCAAATGCTTTTCTATTTTATTATTTCACTTGGCGTCTATTATATTATTATTATTATTATTATTATTATTATTATTATTGTTATTATTTTAAATAATCGGTATGACCTAGTGGTAACTTCGTTGCCTCAGACACAATTCGATTCAGTTCGATTCCGGCCGGACAGATTTTCTGGGTGAAGCTTTATCCAGACTTTTTCTCGCTTGTAAGACAAATATCAGGAAACATTAATGCACAAATAGTCTCCGAACACCATATGGCCATTGTCCATATCATAGTCGGCTTGTTTAGTACGAGTGTGTGAGTGGATGGCATGTCTTTGACTTAAATGTTCGTGTTGTCTCGGAGATGGCTCTGGCATTGAGTTAATCACTCATCCAATGGGGCCCTCATTATCCTTATATTGTCAAAAAGCATGTGTGTATGTTCAAGAGTTTAAAATCCTCCCCCGACATGTCGTGTCCTTCTAAGCGTATAAAAGAATATACGTACAAAGGAGGAGTTAAACAGAGATGAAGAAAGAAATTTTATATATATGTATATAGGCCTATATATATCCACTGCTATGGTCTTGGCCTTGTAACTTAATGCCTTGACCTGCTTAAGAAAGACAATAACTGGCATCGGATGGCTTGATGTACTATGAATTATGGGAAATATATGGAGAAAAACCAATTGAGAAGCAAATTACAATCAGAAAATGGAGATGTAGATGCTTTTATGTCACACTTTGAGGAAAGATGCTACATTCATCAAGAAAAGTATAGAATTGGAATCCAAAAGTTGAAGGAAGAGTGAAAAGATAAATATGGCAAATGCCATTCATTGCATGCTGAAACCTACCTTTCCAGAGAAGCGTTGTGATGTACCAAGGCCGTGTCCAAAAAAAAAATATCTGCCTTTTTAATTGCAAGGCAAAAAAATCGAACCCAGAATCCACCTATAGCATTCACTGTGCGAAACAGATGTACTCCGTGCTTGAATAAAGAGGAATGGAGTCAGGCGGATCTCAGCGTGAACGACAGGATGTGAGGATTATCCAATGCACCATATCAGGAATTGTATTAGTTGTCTGCAGTTTAAATGAGATATTTGGCGCTGGATTTTAATGCCTTGCAATTAAAAGCTTTAGATAATTTTTTGGACACGTGCTTGGTACATCACAATGCTTCTCTGGGAGACATTTCAAGATAGGTTTCGACATGCTATGGATGACATTTCTCTTGTAAGACAGGTTTATACATGGAAAAAGGTGAAGATGTCAGCTAGGAAAAAAATAGTTATGGAAATATTTCATAAATGTCCTTCGTTCCTAATAGGATGAATTAAAATAAAGGTACTTCCTTATTACAATACTCTTCTTTTTTTTCTCTATTGTAAGTTTAGTCTCTGACGTTATAGGTACTTTTAAATGTCCCACGTTGCCCAGGCCTTACAGTGACACGACCTGTCGAGAAAGGAATTTTAAAACTTTGCACCGCGCGCGATCCTACCAATCTTTTATTATTACTGAGTTGAAAGTTTTGAGTGCCTATATCGATATTCCTTTGCCCGGGCCCATAGAATGCAAAGATTAATCCACCTTTCCTTTGTAAATTATTAAACATATTGTACTGAATACTAAACAGTATTATAATCGTGGAAGCTAGAAGGAAAAAGGGGATTAATTTGGCTTGAGAAAGCTTTAGAATATAAATCAATACCAAACATGACTAACTACGCAATTAGTAAACATAAGTTAACTAAAAAAATGTAACTTTTAATTAGAGTCATAAGTCAGTTGATTGAAATACAAATAATATAACAAAAGTTTATCTTCTTGACCACTGAAAGAAAAGACATGAATGAAATAATATAAATCGGTCATCAAAATAAAAACGTCAATAATGATAATAATAAACATACATACACACACACACACACACACACACACACGCACACACACGCAATCCAGTTCAGCCAAGAGTTAGGGTTCACAGTCCTGGTTGTCCTACCTTGGCTTATGGGACTGAAGAAAACCAAACAGCTCCTTCGAGCTACCGTCGATCTGACCACGACGATTCCAAAGTTGATGATGGCGCTGATACAAACTTGAACAGCTTATTTGACGCCTTAGATAACAAGGGGAAGATGCGCAGTAACACGCAGCGCATAAAGAAGAAAAAGGGAGGGGGGTACGTAGGAGAGATGACAACGAAGACGGGAATTTGGCACTGTTCTATAACATCACTGTAGAGGGAAGACACGATCACGTAGTAGTTACGTAATTTTACTTACCGAAAAGGTGATTTCGGTACAACTTTACATCATACACATCCTTTTTTGACCATACAAGGGAATGAAGGACCTCCTCGAGTAATTGATCAACTCTTCCAGGGCCTCCTCCGAGACAGCATCAACATTTAAGACAAAATGCACTTCACTCACATAGCCATACTGAACACGATTAAAGTGATAATGATGGTTATAGAGGCCAGAAGATATTTGGGACCCATTTGTGCCTTAAAGTTTCCTGATATTTGTCTTGCAGGTTGGGAAAACCAGTCAAAAAAAAAGACTTGTCTCTCAGGAAACTTGTTCCGACCGTGGGATCAACTCGGGTCTGCTTTGGACGAGACAGTAACGCTACCTCGAACCACAATGAGGATAGCCTAAACATTTTTTATCCAATTCCAATTGTATTTTATGGCATTTCTGGCTTTCTCACCTGGCATTAGTAGAATTGTAATCAATTTCTTAGTTGGGACACCTGGAAGGCGGAATTACTTTACTCCGATGATATGATGGGTGATAAATGATAATGAGGTGCCTGGAGAGCCCTTGACCTAAATTCCAACCATGGGTAACCACATGAATAATTTCCTTTAAAGAAAAATTCCTATGGTCTGACCGGGGATCGAACCCAGGATCCCATGAATGTAATCAGGAACGCTGACCACTAGCCCATGAGGCTGGTCCATTCAGAGTATAATCATGATTTGAGTTTAAATAATTTACATAACTACCTCACTGGCACTACATAACCAATAGGTTCATGGCCTCGTAGTCATAGCTCTCCATACATCCCTATCCTGAGCTGCTTTCCTATCATCCACTGTATAATATATTTCCCTTAAATCATGGTTAATGCTATTCTCTCACCTCATTCTTGGTCTACCCAACCGGGATTTTTTATGGTTTTCCTATAAGAAGCTTCCAAGCCCCTCTTTAATTCCCCATTCGCACCATATGTCCTGCCCATCGTACTGTGACTTAATAGATCTAATTATATCTGGTTTCCAATATAAACATTATTATTGATATTAAATTAAATTGTAGACATTAAACTCCTCGAGGCAGTGTTTTTTATGACTCTAATCTAAAGAGAAATAGTGCGGCCTCCATAAATTAGAATGTTTACCGACAAAGCTAACCTCTGTTATTACGGCATGATCCTAGTAACATGTCATAAATTATTTAATAATTACAACACTTTTCTAGAAGTTTCCTCGACAACTTAAAAAAGTGTTTTCTATATGTCATTTATTGCTAAAAATAGATCCAATGTCAGTTTTTTTCAGTTCTTGACGTCACAAACCTCATGTAAACTAATGTATCATACAACTACTGGTTACAGAAACTATTATTATGGACTGTGAACACTGCTACAAGTTCTCCCACGAATCTGGATTTGATGTAGGATGTTGGAATTTATTTACGTTGGACGACAGTCAATTCCTAGTTACAGTGATTTATGTCCAGACTTTATTTATTCCGTGACGATCATAACAGTTGATAGTAACACAGCTTCTACATTGCATCATAAGTAATGCCACGAGTGATTTCCAAATTAGCGATAAATTCACTACTCAAGAAGTGAGGAGTGAATTTATCTAGAGCATTTGGAAATCAAGAATGGCATTTGTTAGGACTATTTAACGAATAAAATTAAGCTGTTTACTCACAAATCATTATTTAACTATAGTTATTTTAAAATGTTTATATATGTAATGCAAACGGCGATGTTTGAAAACAAATGAGAAACGGTTGGTACGCTTAATTTGCTTTATTTCTTCATCACCTGCAACCAGATCATATTATTTATTACCAAAGGATCGCAATATTGTAAGAATGCACCCTAGTGGAGAAATTTATAACAAACATTATCGGTATTAATTAATTTCTGATGTCCTATGATGTAAATATGTCAATTATATTTTTCTGCAACGTTATTTCGTGGGAAATAATTCGTTTAAGAAAGTACAAACAGTGGTTTTTTTTGTGGTATAATCAATTGCTACAAATGTTTTTATATTATCTCCCGCAAGCACTCTGTGGTAATATTCGTGCACTATATATACAATCTGGTAGCCACATGCAGTCACTACAAAATAATGCTATAACCTATTCAGAATTTTAAAAAGGAGGAGCATGATTTTAAAGTGATAAAATTAAACTGATAAAATCGAGGTGAAAAACGACTGATTGGCTATAAATAAAAAATCATTGAAATGTGATTGGTCTTGACTCCCATTTGGGGCATGAGTTAAATAGTCAATAACGAGTGATAATTTTTAACATGTAATTTCTATGAATTCATAGATTACATCATTCGACATTTCACTGAAATTATAGGTTAGTATTGACCAGCCTCATGGGCTAGTGGTGGACGTTTCTAACTATAGTTCATGAGGTCCCAGGTTTGATTCCCGGTCAAACCATAGGAATTTTTCCTTAAAGGGAATTATTCCTGTGGTTGACCATGGTGTGTAATTTAGATTAAGTTTAGGTTAAGAACTCTCCTGCGTTTCATTATCATTTTATCACCCATCACATCATCAGAGTAACGTGACTTCGCCTTCCGAGTGCCCAACTTAAGAAATGGATTACAATTCCGTCAGTGCCAGGGGAGAAAGCCAGAAATGTCATAAAATACAAGGTGATAGCACTTGACAAAAAAATAGTTATTTCCTTTTGCTTTTTTATCCATTGAGAATTTTCCTTGTCATTAACGTTTTTCTCCAACAATCGTAATAATTTACAATGAGCTTTAAAAAAATAGGCCCTACAAAATGGTTACGGACGTATAGATTATCAAGTTTGTAATACACATTCATAAATTCTCTTTAATTAAAGTTCTCCATCGCGCTCTGTCCTCTGTGTCTTGTGCGTTTACATCAAATTTCCTCATTGAATTTCGAATATTATTCTTTCAGGTGGTTCTTGCTCTTCCTTTTCTGCTGCTTCTTTCAATTTTCCATGTATGAACGACCTTTGGTAGTCTTCCATCCTGCATTCTTCTTAAGTGTCCATTCCACATTAGCATTCATCCATTATACTTCATTTGCTTTCATCCATTTTCTAATGTCTGTATTTCTAATTCTTTCCAGTCGAGATTTTCTGACAACTCTTTATTTGTTTATTTTATTTTAGACAGCTAATGTCCTTAGCAGCGCAATTCAAATCTGGGCTTACGCCGAAAAGAAATCTCAGGCTTTAGTCCCCCCCCGAAGGAACTCTTTATTCAAAATTTGTATGCAAAGAAAAATCCATCGACTCTGACCGGGTTTGAATCCGAGTGCTCTGAAACCAGCGGCGAACATGGTAACCACAAGTCCAACAAAATCGACTGATATACGAGGTATAAAACACCTGTATTAAGGGAAGAAAAATGCTAAACATGTACGAAAAATAAAATACTATGATGAATAGTCATTCCCATTAAGGATGGAAATGGAGCAAGCTTCGCAATGAGGAGCTCCATTATTTATATCGGTATCCTAATATTGTCAGACTAGAAGATTCAGATCGACAGGTCAGTATAGTATCTCGAATGGCTGATAGTAGAAATGTTTTCAAATTGTTATTGAGAAACTCTTGGAGAAAAAAGATCATTAGGAAGCCCTAGACATAGGTGGGAGGATAATATTTGGATGGATTTAATATTTTTGTGGTTTTTAGGAAACTGGATTTTGAAGATACTGGATTCAGTTGTCTGACAATATTAAGATGATACCTTTGTTTTCAAAATTTGCGCCGGGTGAATTATATCCTTCTTCAGGAATATATTCAGATCCAGAGGGTATGATATTCTTCTTCTTTCTTCTTCTTCCTCGCAGTGTAGAACTGAGTCCTGTCTCTTTCAGCAGTGCTCGTTCATTATGAAGCAAGCAGCCAACTCTCTTACCATCGTTTTCAAGAATCTTTGGGAATCTATTTACCCAGCATGGCGAGTTTTGCCCGGACAGCCATCAGACATTCTTGAGATATGATTTCTTCACTTCACCCTTTTCTTCTCTGCTTTCCACATTTTGTATTTCACATTTATTTTTGGTGTCCTCATTTGTATTTCTATCTTATAAACCATAGCTTCAATGTTTCGTAATGTTATTTCACTTGTTCTTGTTTCTGCTCTAGTTTCCGAAGCATAAGTTTAAATTGACGTTATGCAGACGTATATTCGGCTTTTACTTTCCGTTATCGTGCATTTATTATTCTCATATTATATATTTTAATTATCCAGATATATAATAGTAAGGGGACTGCCACTACTTTACAAAATTTTAGTTTTGTTTCTTTTCTTGTGCTTTTAAATATCCTTTTGATTGTTCCACATATATAATTAAATGTATTAAGTTTTCTTAAATATATCTTCGTTTTTAAATAGAAGATTTCATAACCCAGGTATTTAAAATGGTTCACTTGTTCAATGGGTTTCCCCTCCAGAATTATTTTAGCTCTTACGGTATCTGATCCCTTAAAAGCTAGGATTTTCATTTTACTTATTGATATTGATATTTTGAAATGGTAGTGAATTTTGGGTTTAACTACAAGAAAAGGGAAGATCATAGAAGCAGCTGAAATGAGATTTCTGAGAAGTGTGGCTGGTTGCAAACTTCTAGATAAGAGAAGAAGTGAAGATATTAGAAATGAGCTAAATATCTTTAAACTCTTAGATAGAATAACAGAATCTAGAAAAAATGGAAAGAACATGGTCAAAGAATGGAAGATGATCGCGTTCCCAAAATTATACTTAAATACAAACCAAAAGGACGCAGGAATGTTGGTAGACCGAAGAAGAGATGGATCCAACTTTTGAATGAGAATCTATGAGACTGGAACAAGCCACATGGGCTTAATTCGTGATTATTGATGATGATGAATTATCCAGATATATTTATGCTTTTATTGTCTTAGTTTTCACTACATCCAATAAGTTGTAAATATTAGAAAAAGCCTTCTGATGCAAAACCTATCAGCTGGGAATCCTACTCCCAATTCCTACAAGACATAAGCCATGTGATCCTTGTACAATGCGACTTGATCGTAAAGGCAAGTTTTCGATGCCTCAAACCAAGACTGTGAACTAAAGGAGCATACCCCGAAACTAAAGGCTTTGTTTGATAAAGAATTGCTCCAAGTATCAACAGTATTAAATTAAATTTCATAAAAAGTTATTTTGTGTAGTTTCTTCTTCTTCTTCTTCTTCTTCTTCTTCTCCTTCTCCTTCTCCTTCTCCTTCTCCTTCTCCTTCTCCTTCTCCTTCTCCTTCTCCTTCTCCTTCTCCTTCTCCTTCTCCTTCTCCTTCTCCTTCTCCTTCTCCTTCTCCTTCTCCTTCTCCTTCTCCTTCTCCTTCTCCTTCTCCTTCTCCTTCTCCTTCTCCTTCTCCTTCTCCTTCTCCTTCTCCTTCTCCTTCTCCTTCTCCTTCTCCTTCTCTTCTTCTTCTTCTTCTTCTTCTCCTTCTCCTTCTCCTTCTCCTTCTCCTTCTCCTTCTCCTTCTCCTTCTCCTTCTCCTTCTCCTTCTCCTTCTCCTTCTCCTTCTCCTTCTCCTTCTCCTTCTCCTTCTCCTTCTCCTTCTCCTTCTCCTTCTCCTTCTCCTTCTCCTTCTTCTTCTTCTTCTTCTTCTTCTTCTTCTTCTGTCCAGTGTAGACAAGGTGTCTGTCCCTCCTCAGTATATTGCCTCAATTGAATCTTTTCATATTTTCTTCGGTCATCCAATATTTCTTTCCCAGTTGGGAAATTTATCCCTAGCTATTTTAACTATTCTGTCCTTTGTGACATTCTGTTTATATGTTCATTCCATTCTTTTCTTATATTGCGTATCCAATTTGAAATTTGTTATATTTGTAAATGTTATCTTTAACTTCTAATATCATCTCTTAATGTTATGTTTTCTATTGTTTTTCAGAACTTAAATTTCACATGCTTCCAGTAAGCGTCGTGTATCACTTGTTCTTGTCTAGTTTCTGCTGTATGTGTACAAAGCGGTCGCCTTAGCCGATTATATATTTTAGTTTTAGCATCTATTCTTAGATTTTTTTTCCAAATGATTTCTTTTAAATAGCCTGAAAATCTATTTTTTTATTTATTTGATTATAACTTCTTTTAAACTTGCATAGCTGGTGACATTTGCACCCAAGTAGGCCTAACTGAAATTTGATACTTGCTCTATTATATTTTTATCTACTACCAGTTTACATTTCAAGAAAGCAGATTCGAAAAAGTATTGATAAAACTACTTTGGTCAATTAAATACGTTGGCTATTTTAACTCATGTCCCAAATGGGAGTAAATGACCAATCACGTTTCAATGAATTTTGTTTTAACAATTAATCACAGTTGTGTTTCAACCCCGTTATTTATCAACTTAAGTTCATCATATTAAAGAAAGCTCTTCCTTCTTAATATTCTGAAAAAGTCAGAGCATTATTTGCAGTGACTGACTCTCTAAGAAATACGTTGAATATAACATTTATTTATTAAGGTGTAAGAATCCTAGAAACGCATGTTGCTCCCAGATTGAATATATAGTGCACGAATGTTATCAGATACCGCTTGTGAGGTATAATAGGAAAAAAGTAGCAATTAATTACACCACAATAAAAAGAAACCAATATTTGCACTTTCTTAAACATATTATTTCCCAGGTATTTGGTTTCCAGAAAAATATAATTAACATATTTACATCATAGGACATCAGAAAATAATTAATAACCTGTAATGTTGGTTATAACAGTTTTAAATGTTCATTTTTTTTCTCCACTAAGGTGTATTCTACAATATTGCGATCCTATTTGGCAATAAATAATATGATCTGGTTGCAGAGGATGAACAAATGAAACATAACAAACGTTTCTCATTTGTTTTCAAACATCGACGTTTACATTAAGTATAAAAAATAACTACATTTAAATAATGATTTGTGAGTAAACAGCTTAATTTTATTCATTAGAAAGTTCTAACAAAAGCCGCTCTTGATTTCCAAATTCTCTAGATTAATTGGAAATCACTCGTGGCATTACTTACGAAAATTAGTTATTTTTAATATCGACTAACCATCAAATCCTCCAGTCTTTATTTATCAGTTATTATTAGATTGGCGTTGTGACTCACACAATTGGTGACATAAGATTGCAATTGTTGAGCCGCTAGACATTGCGACATCTTTTAGTGCTTGTTAGATATTGACAATGAGACAGACAAAGATAAGACACAAACATGAGGATGCGCCATTTGTTACATCATGTGCAGTTCAAATAAAGCAAATATATGTCAATCAGTAGTTACAAAGTCATGTTTATTCAATCTGCTTCTTTAAGATGATTCATGATGATCAAACAATTTCTGCAAGAGATATCACTAAATAATTCTAAAGATTGGGGAAATTATTTTCTAAACTGTTAAGTTTAGAAATTTAACATCTAAGGTAATATAGCGTCTAAAATCTTTTGAGTATACCAGTAGGCTGTGTCTGATTTGTCATCATCGTGAACTTGTTGTTTAGGTTGTTTGAGCCTGTTCCTATGAGATCTCAAGATGTTGTTAGTCAGTCCATCTTAATATTGATCTGTGTCTGATTTGTCATCATCGTGAACTTGTTGTTTTAGGTTGGTTGAGCCCTGTTCCTATGAGATCTCAAGATGTTGTTAGTCAGTCCATCTTAATATTGATCTGTGTCTGATTTGTCATCATCGTGAACTTGTTGTTTAGGTTGTTTGAGCCTGTTCCTATGAGATCTCAAGATGTTGTTAGTCAGTCCATCTTAATATTGATCTGTGTCTGATTGTCATCATCGTGAACTTGTTGTTTAGGTTGTTTGAGCCTGTTCCTATGAGATCTCAAGATGTTGTTAGTCAGTCCATCTAATATTGATCTGTGTCTGATTTGTCATCATCGTGAACTTGTTGTTTAGGTTGTTTGAGCCTGTTCCTATGAGATCTCAAGATGTTGTTAGTCAGTCCATCTTAATATTGATCTGTGTCTGATTTGTCATCATCGTGAACTTGTTGTTTAGGTTGTTTGAGCCTGTTCCTATGAGATCTCAAGATGTTGTTAGTCAGTCCATCTTAATATTGATCTGTGTCTGATTTGTCATCATCGTGAACTTGTTGTTTAGGTTGTTTGAGCCTGTTCCTATGAGATTCTCAAGATGTTGTTAGTCCATCTTAATATTGATCTTCCTTTATCTCGAAGTTCTTTAGGTTGATGCTAACTAACTAACTCACTGGCACTATCGAACTCTACCGTAGGTTCATGGCCGCGTGGACATAAGCTCTCCATACATCCATATCCTGAACTAATGTTTTCCAATCATTTCCTTATAATCTACTCCCCTAAAATCATAGTTAATGTTATTCTCCCACCTCATTCTTGGTCTACCAACTGGGCATTTTTCCCCTGGTTTTTCTACAAGAATCTTCCATGCAACGTCTTTCATTCCCCATTCGTGTCACACGTCCTGCCCATCGCAGTCTTACGTGACTTAACTGTTCTTACTATATCTGACTTCCTATAAAGACCATGTAGTTCACTGTTATGTAAGTCTTCTCCATTCACCTGTCCGTTTATCTCTCTTTGGTCCAAACATTTTCCTAAGAAGGCGTCACTATACAAAAAAATTATATTATTGATGGAAATACCACAATAGTTATCTTGTCGATAATTTATGATCAGAGCGAATCGACGGGAGTGAACTGTCCAAAGAGATGAAAATCGAGTGGTAATATAAGATTATTTAGTGAATTAAATTGAAATACGAATTATTAGATAAATTAATTAATAACGAATATTTTTAAAAAATAAATAACTTATGTATTTTTTCTATATTATTATTTCATAATCATCATCATCATCACAGTACATTCACGAATTTAGGCCATTTGTTGACCTGTGTCGGCCTCAAGAGAAACACCATCCAAAAGTATTTTGAGTGGACGTCGTGGTTTTCTTCTTCCTGCAGGTTGATATCGTAACATTTGTTTGGGTATCCTGTGATCTTCTATTCGATGAACGTGTTGCTATATTATTATTTAATTGAATATATAGTGTTTTTGGTGTATGGAAGCTTCTTGTAGGAAAACCAGAGGGAAAATGCTCACTTTGTAGACCAAGAATGAGGTAGGACAATAATATCAACCATGATTTGAAGGAAGTAGATTATACAGGGAATCATTGGAAAACATTAGCTCAGGAAATGGATCTTTGGAGAGTTTATGTCCGCGCGGCCATGAACCTACGGATTCGATAATACCAGTGAGTTAGTTAATGTGTTTTGGTAGAACGACCTTTTACGTTTTGTAGCTTCATAATCAGAAACATTTGCGATTAAGTTTCGACAATTTCCGTACAATTTCGCATGTCTGTCAGTACTTCGACAATATTTAAATGATAGTCGACCTTGATTTGTCCAAACAAACTCGGATTTTAATTGGATTGGTCAATATTTAATGTGTAACATGTGAACAAAGTATTTATTCCAAAGTTTATTATATTATTATCTTTTTAAAATCGAAAGTTGGAATACGTGAAAAGCGATGTTTACATCAACTTTGACCTGCTTACTTTATGGGAAGCACCTCTTTAAGGAAGTACAACACACATTGAAATATATTTGTACGTCATATTGTAAAACATTGACGTACGCAGCACATGGCCATTGGATTACGGAACCCATTTTTCTTACACAACTCATGTTTCCGTATGTTTGGTATTTACTCTTAAGGATTTATCTTATGTTTATTGTAATTTTATTGCAGCCATAAATATTTCCGAGGCTGTAACGTCCTGACACCTGTGTCTACGTAAGTTAGATCTAAAAATAAATTGCTTAATTATTAAATCTGTAAAATCCTTGACTAGATTTATTCAATGGGGAGAGTCTGCTTACGCAAGCGAAACTTGTTTTCACCACGTGCACACATTTGTGAAGGTCCAGCTTTTCATTCAGTTAAGTAACGTCACTATTATGACGTTTATAATTCGCCACCTAGCCTCCAAAAACTATTTCTCATACGTAATATTCAGAGCTTAGAAATGACTTCCTCATGAACATCTATTGAGATTTGGACTTAAAAACAATATATTGATAGAATTAGCTTAACCTTATGAACATGCAACGGATTTTTAGGTAAGTAAATATTTTTCTAGTCTCATTTGACTTGTAGTCAGAGCTGACTACAGTTTATCAGGTCGTGGATTCGATTACCGGTCAGATCACAGGAAATTATCCTTACACGTAAATATTCCTGTGATTGTCAATGGTCTGTAATTTAGGTTACGTTTAACATCTTCATGATGTTTCAATATTATTAATTACCTACCATATCATCGGGGTAACTTAATTCTGCCTTTCAGTAGGCCCAACCTCAGAAATTGGTTACAAATCCGCCTGTGCCAGGAGAGAATGCCAGAAGTGTTGTAAGACAACCTGATGACATTGGATAAATAGTACATTACGATGCGAGGTTGGGAAGTGGTTTTTACAGAATCGAGGAAAATGTTCAAAAACCAAGCGATAGCGAGGTTTTTAATTTCCGAGATTCTTTAAAACACTTCAGAAACGTGCCGTTGTGCATTATTTTTTGCGCGATGATGTTTTCAAAATAATAATGATAGTAAAATAATAACACCTTTGTTGGAAATATTTGCGTTCATTATAAACAATTGACTAAGGTTAACAGTGTGGGAAATCTTTATTAGTTGAAACAACAGGAGGCCTTGAGAACAATTATTGATAAAATGGTCGCAAGTAGGTATTTATTGTTTTATATCGTTTCAAATAAAGTTGAGTTCATTTAAAATGCAGTGATTTGTTTCGTATAATGTATATTGAACTACCTTTTGGATATTTTTTGTATATACATTGTAGTCTACGTAATATACATAGAGGGCAGTGGTTTTACTTCCCGCACGTGGATGTAAATGTAATATTACAGTATAGTTATTTAGGTTAGCAACCCCGAAATGTTGCAAGTAGAACTTTCAATAATAGTCGCCATTGCTGGTAAGTACGCTAGTAAGTGCGCAAAAAAATTTTTTTTTTTTTTTTTTTGCGCGCCGATAGTGCGTTTTTGTCGTACTTACAGCAATGGTGATCATGATTGAAAGTTCAACTTCCTACATTTCGGGATTTCCAACCTAAATAACTATACTGTAATAAAATAATTATACTATAATATTACATAATACAAAACGCGCGTGGGAAGTAAAATCACTGCCCTCTATTATACGACATACAATGTATATACAAAAAAATATCCAAAAGGTCGTGTTAATATACATTATACGAAACAAATCACTGCACGTTAAATGAACTGAACTTTATTTGAGACAATATAAAACAATAAATACGAACTTGCCGCTTTTTTACCACTAATATTGTTCTCACGGCCTCCTGTAGTTTCAACTAAAAAACATTGCCCACACTGTTAACGTTAGTCAATTGTTTATAATGAACGCAAATATTTCCAATAAAGATATTATTTTACAATTATCTATTATTTTGAAAAAAAAACATTGCGCAAAAAATAATGTACAAAACACGTTTGTGAAGTGTTTTACAGAATCTCGGGTTTTTAAAGATTTTCCATAATTCTGTAAAAACCACTTCCTAACCTCGCATCGTAATATACAAAGCGTAGAGGTAACATCCCAAATTGAATTCATGTACTAGACAAGACTTCCAGACTAGATATTATGAAGTTTTATTCCTAAGCTTTTGCATGATTATAATCGAGATTTTCTTGAGTATGAACTCTCTTGAAGCACAATAACTAAATACTGAATCAGTTTTTTTCAATTTTTAAACAATCGTACGCACTATTCGTTAATAAAAGTGCGTTCTATTCAACCGTTGTTCATCCGATACAGATGACGAGAAGGACCGGAAATAAAACGCCAAAGAGTCTAGCGTTAGGTATCGCCAAATCCTTCAATGACTTTTACATGTACGATGAATAAAATTAATTGCATATGAAATTAATATTAATGGGGCAATTTTTTGAATAGTTATGAGAATAAAACAATAAGCGCCTTCTTTGCATCGCTTATATAATCTTAAATTTACGTATTATATACTCGAATCGCTGTCTGTTATACATATATTGGCCCCTCCCCTTTGTTTTCATTATGCGAGAGACTTGGTTGTTATTACAACTCGAATGTACAGGTTATCTAGAGAATTTGGAAATCAAGAGTGGCATTTGTTAGGACTATTTAACGAATATAATTAAGCTGTTTACTCACAAACCATTATTTAACTATAGTTATTTTAAAATATTTATATATTTAATGTAAACGGCGATGTTTGAAAACAAATGAGAAACGATTGGTACTCTTCATTTGCTTCCTTTGTTCATCACTGCAACCAGATCATAATATTATTTATTGCCAAAGGATCGCAATATTGTAAGAATACACCCTAGTGGAGAAATTTGTAACTAACGTTATAGGCATTAATTAATTTGATGTCCTATGATGTAAATATGTCAATTATATTTTTATGTAACGTTATTTCCTGGAAAATAATTCGTTTAAGAAAGTGCAAACAGTGGTTTCTTTTTTTTGTGGTATAATCAATTGTTACAAATGTTTTATATTAACTTCCGCATGCGCTTTCTGTTGACATTCATGCACTATATATATATAATCTGGTAGCCGTATTCCTTAGAGAGTCAGTCACTGCAAAATAATGGTATGACCTATTCAGAATGTTACAAAGGAGATGCTTTCTTTATTGTGATAAACTTCAGTTGGTAAATTTTAGGCGAAACACGACTGTGATTGGTTGTAAATAAAAAATAATTGAAATGTGATTGGTCATTGATTCCAATTTGGGGCATAAGTTAAATAGTCACTGATAATATTGATATATTATCGATGAGTATCAGGCAAAAGTATTATTCACAAATTAAAATATTCTACATTTTGCTACTATTGTAAACAGAGACGATCAGGTACTGTTCCAAATGTTCGGTAGTAAGTTTGTGTCTTCGATCGTTCAAAATATGTTTATAAACAAAAAGGATCGTTCTACGTCAACTGAAGTGATTTGGCAGTATTTGAATTTGAGTGCATTTTTGGCACTTATTATTTCTTATAAAAGCTCTCCCGTCATATTTATAAAATTATTAATTTGACACAAAATTTCAATGCCTGGGTTATCGTTCAAAATGTTTTCCAACTTTTCCTTAAGTTTGCTTAGGAACACCTCCGGCAATGAGTTCAGTTGACGGATTTTATCTATTAACTGAATAGAATCAATCAACGCTAAACCTTGAGTTTCAAGCTTTTTAATAGTTGCAGGTATATGGAAGAAATAAGTACTAATCACAGCTAGTTTTTTTTTTTAAATTCCGGAATCGTTAAATGTTTCCTTCTGACAAACTGCCAAAGTCTCTGCACTATCTAAATCGTTTACTACGCTTTTGATGGCCTCGAAATGTTCATTGTAAAATAACACAAATTTTAAAAACATTGTAAATATAGCGTGAAAATATGCGTTATCACTAGTTTTTAGTTAAAATAAACAATAACAGGTGAAGAAGGTCTAAATATGCAAATGCATATGCAATGTGGAAATGCATATAATCCGGTCTCTACGTATTACATATAGGTACAAATGTCAAGACAGAACACTCAGATTAAGATGAAGTTACACATCTGTTATCCTTGTACAGTAAATATCTCTGACATTTATTATATATTTTATAAAATTTGATAATAATTGTCGTCTTAAGAAGAACATAAATTCAATATGTTCAATTATATATTTAAATCCGATATACTGTACAATTGGTCGAATATTATTCTCTCATTATAAAATTACCGCGGTGGACTAGTGGTTATGCTCCTTGTCATTGGTCCCGAGGGTCGCGGGTTCAAACTCGGCCGGGGTCGATTGATTTTTAGGACCGAAAAATCCAAGGAGCAAGTCCTCCGGAACTGACTTTAAGCCGTGGGTCCCGAGTCTGAAGATTTTCAGGCTCGTAAAAAACCCTTAAGCCTGAATGAAAAGGCCTCTAAACAAAATTTACCGAATTTTCCCGTCCTAGTACTACCTTGGTTTCCTAGATATCAGTATGAGGCGGAACGCTGACCACGGATCACTCGAAATTACATCTATAGAAAAACAAAGTGTAACTAAATTAGTATGGTTCAATTTCTTCCCTGTAGGGGGAGAGCGCCTAAATCTCTGTAAAGGGAAAACATGGACTTGCAATAAAAAAAAATATAACATTACAAGAGGATGTAACATTAAGAGGTTCTTGTTAATAAAGGAGGTGAGTCTGTTTTCATCTTACCTCATAAAAGTTGAGTTCCTTTAGGACATGTTTGTAAATACTTCTGTTTCATCGCCTGCTTGTCCAAACTTTGATATTCCTTGAGAGAAAAATTTGAAATACAAATTCGTTTGACTACCAAGAGATGGAGAAAGACAACTTAAAAATCAACAGTCTGGACAGGCTGACGATGAAATACAGTAAAACCTGTCTTAGCCGGAACCTTTATAAGAAGGAAACCTGTAGAAACGGAAAGAAATCTCCAGAACGGACGATTTTATATGTAAAATCGTCCTGTATACGCCGGAAACCTTCATAACGCGGAAACGAATTGTTTTTAAAGTACCAATAGTTAATTTTTACCTCGGTAAGACGGAAAATTATTCTTAAGCACCTTCTAATTACAGTATTAATGACCACACGTGAAAATTATGCATATGACGCTACTGCATTATAACGTTTTACCTTCTTGCTAACATTGTATTGCGGGGATACCCTTGCTTGTGTGACAGCGGGGAATCCTTCCCTTTTCCTTGCCTGCTTACGTTACCTGCGAGGAAGTTGGGAAACTCTTCAGTCTTCCTGTAGTTGAGTTCCTTCTCGCTTTTGTGTAATAAAGTTGTTTTGTATTGCCATGCAAACTGAGCTGTGTTACATACACTATTTTGTCCGTATTTCAGTTAATAAGTTATGCCTTTAAAGCGTGCATGTAAAACCCTTACACTGCGTGAGAAAATTCAAGCTTGTAATTTGGGAACCCTTTAAGTTTATAAGAAGGAAAACTGTCAAGACGGAAATATATTTAAGGAACCGTCATGTTCTTTCATAGACAGGTTTTACTGTACAAGTGTTTTGAATCATGTCCTAAAACAACTCAACTTTTATGAGGTGAGATGAAACAGACTCACTTTTTATTTATTATTCTCTCACCTGCTCAGGACTTTTTAATGTTCTTTTCCGTAAGACTTTCTCAATAGAAATTTGGAAGGAATTTTACTGTTGCTCATTCGAACAACATAAACTGCCCACATCAATCTCATAGACCTAAATATCCTGATAATATTAGAACCATATAAATTATGGAAACCTTCATTGTGAAGTTTTCTCCCTTCTCTTTGAACGAATATACGCTTCAGTATTCTATTTTCGAACACTTTTAGCTGATTTTATTCAAAAGATCACATTTCACATAATTATATATAGAAAAATAATAGTTTAAATAACTCAAAACCAATCACAAAGAGAATAAAATAAATAAATAAATAAATATATATATATATATATATATAATTTATATGTTATAATTAAATGTTTAACATTGAGCAATGAAAGCTTAATTTGGTATGATAAGAAATCAGAGATCCGGGTTCGAATCCCGTCCAGGCATTTATTTTTCTTATCATATCATATATATATTTTCTTATCATATCATATATATATATATATATATATATATAAATGAATGTTTGTTTGTTTGTTCGTACTTTATGCGCGGCTATACCGTTGATCCGATTGTGATGGTGGTTTTTGCAAAATATTCAGGAAATTCCCGGGATGAACATAGGCTATAAGAGAGTTGTGATACTCAACTCCTATATACTCTTAAAAATCGCCCTTTGTAGTGGAAAACGTGAAAATAGCTCTTCGGACGCTTAAATGGCTTACGCTGCCTAAACCATAAGAAATACACAAAATTAATGTACACAGAATTGAATATCTCAAAAAACTCTACAAAAAAGTCTACAGCAGCATATGTTTATCTCTTAGAATAACTCACAATAACCATTTTTGTCTTTCATTAATGCCAAGAAGATCGAGACAAGTACGTAGATTCCTGAGCAGGCATAGCAGCACATGGCGGGTATTCTTTTACGGATAACTCACAATAACGAATTTTGTCATTTAGCTCATTTATGCCAAGAAGATCGAGATAAGAAGATTCCCGGGCAACACCAGGTAATCAGCACGAGGTATCCAAAAATAATTACGATATAAATTTTTCTTCTTACTTATTCAACTAAACATAAAAGCCATTAATGTGCATTTATTTAGGCGTAGCAGCGCACGCCGGGTACTAGCTAGTATATATATATATATATATATATATATATATATATATATATAAAGTAAAGTGATCCCACAACAGGCCCGAAGGCCCGGAGGCCCTTGGGGTAGTAGAAGGTTAAGGCTCCCACTTTTTCTAGACAATCGGCACTTTACGTCTGCCGGGTTGTCAGCCCTGCGTGACGGCCGCCTTTACCCCAGAACAAGCGTCTGGTACTCATTTCCGTTAGAGGCTGAGTCGACCCCAGGGCCATAGTGCCGCCAGAGGGTTTGAGTCAGTTTAAAAATCCTGACCCCAACGGGACTTGAACCCTCGACCCTCCGGCTTGTAGCTCAGTGCCTTAACCACTACGCTACGGCGTGCCCCCATATATATATATATATATATATATATATATATATATATATAATTTGTGTGTATGTGTGTGTGAGTGTGTGACACGAAAAAGAAAAATTGTCTGAACCGAGGTTTGATCTCGAGACCTCTAACTCTATACGTTAGTGCATTACTGACCACGCTATCCAGGAATCCCAGTGCTAGCATTAATTTTCCCTCCTTATATATAATTCTCAATATATGACATGGAAACAAAATCAACAGCTGAACCGTTACTTGAACACGAGACAATCCAACTCTCTACCGTGAGTGTGTGCTTCCATTCACTCAGACATTGGTAGCAACATATTTTATTTTTTTTTTTCCCTTACATATGATTCTCCATTATGAGGTTGGCCTATAATATTACGGTCTTTGTTATTTGGCCTTCATATGTTTAGCTTTCGAAATATTGAGGTGTCTGGATATAAGAATAGGTCTGTCTGTCAAGGAACTTAGATTATTAATGGTGATACGCAACCCATAATTTAGTGTGGAGTGGTTACTAATAGAGTAACATTGTGACTGTAGTATTAAACAGATTGACTGTAACCTAGCGAGAGGTTACGTAAATGTGTGTTTTACTTCACTCAGCTGTTAGAATGAAAGTAACCTTCAAGGCATTACATAATAAACACTAAACTCTCTTGCCATAACCTCATGATTTATGCCAACGTTTCTGGATTAATTTCACAATGTACCAGATTGCAGGCATGTGTAACACTAAGTGAATAAAAGCTTTGAGTATCTCTGCACTTTTATCTTAGGCCATACATTGAAGAGACCGAGTAGCCAAGCATTACTAAACTAAAATCTCTGAATCATTAAGTTTTTCAGACGTAGGAATTTTATTTTAAAATTTTGTTATTTCATAATTTCTTTCTTAAGTTTCATCTTTTGAGCTTTTTTCCATAAAAATGCTTTTACTGACACATTAATTTTAAGTTGATCTAAACCTTATTTTTTATAGGAAATGTACACTCAGGTTGAGCATTAATGGACACACACTCAGACCCAAGGTGGAAATTTTAAAATCCCCACACGCCGGGAATCGAACCCGGGTCGCCGGAGTTGAAGGTAGGGACTCTACCGACTATGCCACGGCGACGGACTGATCTAAACCTTATGGCCTAAGCAAATGAGTGAAACATGATATCTTAATAACAAATGGTCAGTTTTATCGAAGACCATTACAAATAAAGCTTCACTATTTTACATACTTTTTCCCATCGACCAAATATTTGTTCCCAACTCAATGTTGCCAGTAAAGTTTTCGACTTGAAGAAAATACTCATTTTCTACAAAATAAATTAACTTGTACATAAAATGATCTTATCAATAATCGGAGATGTCTCGATAGATGCGCAGCTTCCCCGACTGAATTCCAGGGTCGAATCTCTGCGATTCCAGATGGGTATTGGTAGTGGACCATACCAGGATTTTTCGGGTTTCCTCCGGGTTCTTCCGTTTCCCGAATTCCATCCCACCAACATTCTCCATTCTCCCTTCCCTCCCTTTCATTTCATATCTGATTCATTAATTTTATTTCATCTCATCTCATTGTTAAGGAAAAAATAGTTGGTTGTCAATCCACAGGTGTTAAATTATGTGGTTGCAGATATCTAATAGGTCAGAGACCCAACCCAAAATTCAGGTATGGGTCATATAAGTAGAATTTTGCTGTGTTGGGCCTAATCTTACTTTAACACCGCAGGGTACAATTTAATTCCACACATCTCCATAATACTGGGATAGCGCAATATATATTCCAGGTCGCGGTGTTCAGGGCAGTTTGACCTTGCATTCTGAATAAAGAACTATTAATAGTTTGATTCTTTAATATTAAAATATTCCGGGCTATGTTGTCGTGGTCTATAACTGGTGTGTCTTCCAGAAGTTTCTCCCTCAATATCGGAGGGCATCTTCAATGGCGACTGCTTCTAGGTGGCGTTCCCTGTCGACGAAGGAAACATCACCTAGAAGCATTCACCATAGAAGGTGCCCTCCGATGTTGAGGGAGAAACGTCTGGAAGAAACACCAGTTACAGATCACGGTCACATAGCACGGAATTTTTTAATATTATGATTACCGGCCGTGAAAGCCTGCATTCCACAGTTAGATTCTCTCTTTCTCTTTTCGTTCTTTTTTCCCCACCGTTTCTAGTATTTACACTCCATGGACTTTAAGCAGAAAACAAAAACTTTGAATTACACATTTAGACAGGTACACACTGATTGGCTTCTCTGGGTATTAGTAAGCAAGATGCGGGGTACCGCGAAATACTGTATACGATATCACAAAACGTGGGACTCAAACCCGAAACAGGCGTATATTTAAAATCTCTCTATCCGTTCGAGAAATGGACTCCGGAGCCCTAGAGTAACAGACTTTATCGCGACCTGACGGCAGTCTAAATGGGAGGTTTTTCAGTGTACGGAAATTAAAACTTAAAATGAAATCATTTGTTCTTTAAATAATGTCGTGCTTTCAACTGTTTTAAATCTCATTCGTAATCAAATTCATGTAATCCATTTTACGATGCCCATTTAGAGACACTGATGAAACTGTCTCCCAAAAGTCTCATTTAGTAGTTTCATTGCGTACCTATGATCGATAGTTTCGACAGTATTAGGGATTCTGGAAATGACCATTGAAGCTGCAGCAGCACGGCTAATAGATATATTTTACAACATCGACAGTTAACAGAAGAAATTAGAACTGACTATGGTTTAAAACAGAGGTGTAGCCTTTCTCCAACGCTTTTTAATATATATTCAGACGACATTCTATGTGAATGGAAACAAGTACTTCATAAGCGACTAAAAATTGGAAGAAATAAAACATTAAATGCATTATATTTTGCTGATGATATACAGTAGTATTATTTTTTTGACAGAGAGGTCAGGCTACAAAAAGCAGTCTATCAATTAAATAATACATGTAAGAAATATAATATGATGATTTCAAAATAAAAACTAAAATGATGGCTTTCCATGGAAGATACTCCAGTAAGAACAAAAATAGTAATAGAAGGTGAAGTGTTGGAACAGGTTTCGCACATTCCAGTATTTGGGCTGCAATATAACTTATGAAAAAGATACATAGATATATATATAAAGGAAAATGCAGAAATTTCAACATATTTGTGGAACAATCAAATGAAGAAGACAAAGTTAGAAAGGATACGCAGCTAAGATTTTACTCAACGATGGCACTACCAGCGGCGATGTAAGGATGTGAGGCCTGGGTCCGGAGGAAAAAGAAAAACGTTAAATTTAGGCAGCGGAAATGAGCTTCTTGCGGGCTGTGAAAGGTTGTACAAGAGAAAACCATATTAGAAATGAGAATATTAGAGAGGAACTAAAAGTACAACCACTTCTTCAACACATAGAAGAAACAGGAACAATTGGATAGAGCATTGCAAAAGAATGACAGAGGATAGGATACCAAAGTTGGAATTGATGTATAATCCTGAAGAGCGAAGATCAGTAAGAAGACTCTGAACACATGTGATATCGGAACAGACAAAGACCTAATTCTTGAGAGAAGAAGAAGATGATGATGAACATCGACAGGGATTTTGATTTTATGAAAGGCGAGTTGATGTTCTCCTTTTTTTTTCCTCTTTTCGTTTACACTGTTTTCCTTCTTGTTTTTACCTTTTCGTGTTAACTTTCTGTTATTCTCACATATAGACACAAGGGCAAGACACATACCCAGACCCAAGGTGAAGATTAAAAATCTCCTAACCCGCCGGGAACCGAACCCGGGTCGCCGGAGTGGAAGGTAGGAACTCTATTGACCACGCCACGGCGACGTACACCAAAAGACGCCAGTCTGGTGAAAAGAGTTCGGCATTAATCTCATTATAGAGGGTGCGCTGTTTCTACCTTATATTTCGAACTTTGTGAATTATGGACTTTTCAGCACACGCTTCTACGCTGGACACCAGGGAATAATATAAAAGTTACAACGGACTTTAAACAGTGAAAAGACCAGCCTCATTGGATAGTGGTAAGCGTTTATGACAGTTCATGTAGTTTCGAATTTGATCCCCGGTCAAACCATAGGATTTATTCTTCAAATGCAATTATTCCTGTGATTGCCAATGTCTGGAATTTAGGTTACGTTTAGGTTAAGAACTCTCCTGGCGCTTCATTATCATTTATCATCTATCGTATCATCGAGGTAATGTTACTGCGCCTTCCAGATGCCCAACCTAAGAAATGTATTAAAATTCCGCAAATGCCAGTGGGGAAAACCAGAAATGTTTTAAAAGACAACCTGGTGGCATTAGACAAAAAAAAATGAGCTGTAAACTCATCTAACTGTATTACTCACCATAATTATAAATATTAATTTTGATTAACTTTATTTAATATTTTTTTATATATTTTAAGTTATAATTACTTTTTTATTTGAATATATTGTAAAATAGTACGCCGTTAAATGTCTTGACATATTTTTAAGTTAATCTAGCGAAAAAATGTATGCATAATAATAATACTAATGATTATAACAGTGATAATAATAATAATAATAATAATAATAATAATAATAATAATAATAATAATAATGAAGCCTTGTCTTCACACACATACACACACACACACACACATACATATATGTTTGGCTTGCCACAACCTTCTGTAAATGTCAATATTTGATGGATGAGTCACAAGTATTTACTGGGAAAAACCTATTTCATAACACAAACATAGCATTTTTTTTTATTTAGACTAATATGATTCTTAATTAAACTCATTTAATTATGCAGAGTCTGATGTAATTTATGTGATTAAAATAAAACTGACGTTGTTAGGAAAGTACAAATAATTTTGTAATGTTTTATATTCTCAAACTTCACAGGGCAGAGAAGCAGTAATTAAAAGTTTTAATTATCAACAGAAATTATAATGAAATATTATTTGTCTTTCCTATCCTTGTTATTCCATTTCTTTTTTCCCACTCTATCATTCTTATTTTTTTTTCTTCATTCAACTTCGTATATGATATATCTTGCTTTTTTTTAATTTGTATGGCTATTAACTATAAGGGTTTTATTAAACTTTTAAGAAAATAAGTCTTAAATATTATCTTTTAAAATATATTTTAATTTTATAATATTGTATACATATAACACAAATGCTAACGAAATATTGTCTTTCCTATTTATTATACCATTACTTTTTTTGCCTCTTTCTTTATTTTCTATATTTTTTGTCTTCGTTCAACTTCGTATATGATTTGAGTTTTTTTTTTTTTAATTCGTATGACTGTTAACAATAAGGGTTAGGTATAAGTTTATTAAATTTTTAAGAAAAGAAGTCTTGCATTTTAAATATTTAAAAAACATATTTTTATATTATAACATTGCATACCGCTCACGAAGATTCTCGTATGGAGTGGTATTACCGTCATATACCGATCATTAGTATTCCCATGTTTTACTTAGCGTGACTTTTTGCGGTGACTATTTAACGCATGCCCCAAATGGCAGTCAATAACCAATCACATTTCAATTAATTTTGATTTACAACCAATCACAGTCGTTTTTGACCTCGATTTTATCATTTTTTATCACTTTAAAATCAAGCTCCCCTTTTTAACATTCTGAATAGATCAGATCATTATTTTGCAGTAACTGATTCTCTAGAAATACATTGAATATCACAATTTATATATTAAGATGTAAGAATTCTAGAATGCATGTGGTTACCAGATTGTACACGAATGTGACCAGATCGTGCTTGCGGGATATAATATAAAACATTTGTAGCAATTTATTATACCACAAAAAAAACATTGTTTGCACTTTCTTAAACGTAGTATTTTCAGGTATTAACGGTCCAGAAAAATATAATTGACATATTTACATCATAGGACATCATAAATTATTTAATGTACAGTTTGATGTGTATCATTTTTTCTCCACTAGGGCGCATTCTAACAATATTGCGATCCTTTGGCAATAAATAAATATGATCTGGTTGCAGTGATGAACAAGTGGAACATAAGAATCGTTTCTCATTTGTTTTCAAACAACGCCGTATACATTAAATATATAAATATTTTAAAATAAATACATTTAAATAATGATTTGTGAGTAAACAGCTTAATTTTATTCGTTAAATAGTCCTAACAAATGCCACTCTTGATTTCCAAATTCTCTAGATAAATTCACTTCTGACTTCGTGAGTCGTGAATTTATCGATAATTTGGAAATCAATCGTAGCATTACTTATGATAAGATAATCCTGTACTTTTTTTGACTTGTTGCCCATTCGAATATTTAGCTACAATATGAAGGAAGATTGTACAGTAATATTTTTCGTAATTTGTGGCTCCCTTATGTACTGTTATTCAACTTTGAAACACTCCTATGCTAGCCGCTACGAGCTAGACCTAGACACTGTGCCACTGAGTTTGAAAATGGCAGCTTGTAAAATTACTGATATTTATAATGATAGTGAGAGCAACAACGACTTTAATTACAGTGTTTCAAATGTGAAGACGAGTCGCTGTAGGGAATCATAACCGATAAATCCATGAGAATGAAAACTTAATTTTTTATCGCTCTCATAACAGCAGATTTTTATTAACGGTTTATCGTTATATCACCTCATACTCGAAACAGGAAAAATAAAAAAAAAAGTGAAATTTTGAAATATATTGGTCAATAATTACATGTGAAAGAGATGTATGATACAAACTGAAATTGCAATGGCAAAAAATGCAAATCAAGACATTAAACTAAAATATTACAAAGGAAACTAAAATTAAAATTTTTAAGATCATAATACAGAATATTTTGTCATATGGAAGAGAAACTTGGTGTTTGACGGAATTATAAAAGAATAAATTTAGAACAGTTGAATTTGATTATTTTAGAAGAAGCCTCCAAAAAACAAGACAGGATAAAATAAGAAATTAATTCCTTTGGAGAGAAATGAATGTCACCACATCTGTTGTTAACAGGATTGAAAATCAAACTCCTAAATGATATGGTCATGTACAAAGAATGGAAAATGAACCATGGCCAAAAAATATATACCAATTGTCACCCCCTGGAAGGCATAATAAATGGCAGATCAAGATGTAAATGGAAAATAAATGTCAGAACTATAATGGATGATAGGAATTTGAAAGAATTAGATTGGAATGATAGAAATAAATGGAATCTGAAGATGGCAAATCTATAAGTGGACGAAAGCCGAGGAAGAATTAATATCGTTGTATGGCACTGCAAAGTGTTTCTAGGATTCCTTATGCATCATCCCTGCAAGTTTGATAAAATCCATCAATGGTGAGTGAATATAAGATTTTAAGTTTTCATCCATTTTAGTAGTTTAGATTTAAAAATAGTAGGGAACTGGCATTTAAACAAGACATTTAAACCAGTGCTCAATATGTTAGCGCATTAAGTTTGTATTTTTCTCTGTGTGTATACATCCATTTTAATTATCTGCATGTTTATTTTTACCTCGATATGTCTCCCACATTATAAAATAAATAATAGTTCTAAAATAGTAAATGTAATTCTTATAATTATAAAGAGGCAATGTCAACAACATAACATGCGTTGATAAGGGAACATTTTATTTTATTTTCTTAAGCTGTTCTAGGTTTCATAATAGTGCCACTGATACTTATGCTAGCATAGTTACATTCTATATACAGGGTGTCCCATTCATATCTCCCACATTTTAATTAATCATAACTAACAAAGTATGTGGAATTATTAAATGAGGCCGGATTTAACGAAACAGAAACTCAAAGAATTTTCATTGCCACACATTGTCACACACTAAAACCCTCTATATGTGCACCATTAGTAGCACGAACAATATCAAGTCTGTATTCGATTTCGCGCCACGTTCTGTCCATGTCCATTGGTACTGTTCAAATTGTGTCATTAATACGGGTTCGTAAATCATTAAGATCTTGTACTAGAGTCGCAAGCACATGGTTTTTTACATTTTCCCAGAGGAAGAAGTCTAGTGGAGAGATGTCTGGTGAACGTGGTGGCCATTTTGTTTTATGTCATTATTGTCCAACATGCGACAGATGAATTAATTGCAACAATGAAAACAAACATTCTTTGATTTTCTCTTTCTTTTAATACCAACTTCATTTCATAATTCCGCATACTTTGAGAGTTATGATTAATTAAAATGTGGGAGGTTTGAATGGGACGCGGTGTACGTTTTTGTAATGTTTCATATACCAATCTATTCTACAGAATCTTACAGATCTTCACATTTCTCAAGAAAATGAGCTTAGGGAAAAAAGAAGAATTGGAACTAATAATAAAAATGACATATTGTAGAAGTCATGGTATATCATGACATATGTTATTTATATCATACACTTTATTTTGTTGTAATCATATGTTTATCTCTAGAGCGAGAAATTTTATGAAGAACAAATATGATATCAAAATATATTTATTTTGGCTCAGCAGCGTTAAAGAATGAGACCGGAAGAAGCTTATGAGGCTTAATCCATGATGATGATGATAACGTATTTATATATGCAGACCTTATTTGTGGCTAAAGAAATAAATATTTCCCTGTATTTCGATTTTAATTAGCTTCTTCATTAATTTGTTCCCAATGGAAAATATCATGTTCATAATTTGAAGCAAATTTAATAAATTTACAACTCTAGAAGTTTCAGTTTTTACACATAAACAATGAATAAAGTACTTGAATGATATTTAATTGTCAAATTCAAACAACATATACAAGAAACAATGTAGGAACCAGAACAATCACCTTTCCATGATATATAGCATTGACAGAATTTAGACTATGTTCTACCACTATGGTCTCGAGGTAGCTTGGTGCCTTGTCACGCAGCGGACCCGAGTTCGGTTCTCGGCTGGAACAAATTTCCTACGTAAGGGTTTTTTGAAGTTTTTCCTCGCTTGTCAGACAAATGTCAGGAAATTTTAAGGCCCAAACAGTCCCCGCACATCATCTGGCCATCATTATCATATTCGCCTCGTTAGATTAAGTTTGGGATTAAGGCCTATCCTTGGGCATCATTACCATCACCTATCGTATATAATCGGGACAGCATAACTCCTCTTTCCAGGCACCCCAACCTCCGAAGTGGGTTACAATAACGCAGGTACCAGAAGAGAATAACAGAAATGTTGTAATGACAATCTGATGGCATTAAATATATAAAAAATTAGACTGGGTGACTAGGTACTCTTCTTCTTCACTTCCTGGTTTAGGCAAGAGTTGCCTGTTCCGTCTTCACTAATAGATCTAAGACAATCTCTTCCGAGGACGTCCGACATCTTTGGTTAAGTCCGTCCGAGTTTCCATTGTGAAGAATACGAGTAATATATTTTCCTCTGATCGCGGTACCAACGCTATGCAGAGTAGACCATTGGTGGGGCTGCCACCTCAAAGCTTTAGGTCCAGCTTCTGGATGTACTAACCCCATCTAGAGGGTTGCCACTTCCGCCAGATCCGCCGTGATGAAGGACTCCTTCTGCGCCGAATCTGCCGTTGAGGTCTTCACCGTAACCCTGGCTAGGGGCCCTTACAGAGTACTATCAGTCGGAGCCAACTGAACCCTGGTTTTTTTACGAGGTTGTTACTCCTCCCCCTCCTCCTTTCTCATCCGGGCTTGGGACCGGCCATGGCGGAGTTGACTAGGTACTATTTGAAAATTTTATATTCACATTGCATACGAGGGTGATTCGAAAACTAAGTTCCGATCTAATTCGTCACGCGAACAAATGGCGGTAGTATTGCTTTTTTTATTCCACTGTGCAGCTGGATTCAGTACGCTTCTGGCAGTATACATAATATGCGGTTACATTTGGCCTTTTTTCTCATCAAGACAGGTGTTTAAAATGTCTCTGACAGTAGAAGTTCCCGCAAAGTGTGAGATACGTCGAGTAATATGGTTTCTCTGGGGGATACATTTTACAGCAGCAGACATTCATCGTGGTATTACTGGAGTGGTACGTAACATTATGAGTGGCGGTGTTTTTCAACGTTGGGGTTGTGAATTTCGAGTCGGACGCACTAACGTCCATGAAGAAGAACGAAATGGCTGACCGTCTGTTGTGAATGATGCTCTTATTGCAATTGTGGATGAAATGGTGAGACAGAATCGCCGTTACACAATTTTAAACGGATGAGTGGCTCAAGGAGAGCGTTAATGGATGGCTACAGTCACAGGCTGCAGAGTTTACGCAGAAGGGAGCTCGAAGCTTATGAAGCATTAAGAAAATGTTCAAATGTAAACGGAAATTATTTTTAAAAATAATTGAAATAGGGTCAATGTTCTTTTCACTGGTATGTAACAAACGTTCCCATAATAGATTGTTTTCAGAAAAAAATTATTGGAACTTATTTTTTCACTTTCAATCAAATAATTGAGAAACATAGAGAATATAATCTACCAACTTTTATGGCATTTATAGATCTTGAAAAGCATTTGACAAAGTTAACAGAAATAAATTGTAGAATATAATGAAAGAGAAAGGAGTACCTTAGCACCTAATAACTGCAATAAAAAGTCTATATGTAGAAAATAAAATAACAATAGAAACTGGAGGCAAAAATAAAAACAATATAACAGTAACAATAAATAGGGGTGTAAGACAGGGATGTCCACTTTCATCCTCCCTTTTTAATATTTATATTGACGATATCGTATATAATTGGCAGATAAATTTGCACTCACATTTCAAAATAAGAAATAAGATGTTAGATACCTTACTTTTTGCAGATGACCAAGTTCTAATATCTAGTTCAGAAGATAGTCTACAGAAATCGCTCTTTCAGTTAAATAACATTATACAGAAATATAATTTCAAAATATCAATAAGTAAAACGAAAATTCTAGCTTTTAAGGGATCAGATACCGTAAGAGCTAAAATAATTCTGGAGGGGAAACCCATTGAACAAGTGAACCATTTTAAATACCTGGGTTATGAAATCTCCTATTTTAAAAATGAATATCTATTTAACAAACTTAATAAATTTAATTATATATGTGGAACAATCAAAAGGATATTTAAAAGCACAAGAAAAGAAACAAAACTAAAATTTAATAAAGTAGTGGCAGTCCCCTTACTATTGTATGGTAGTGAATTTTGGGTTTCAACTAAAAGAGAAGAGAAGATCATAGAAGCAGCTGAAATGAGATTTCTGAGAAGTGTGGCTGGTTGCAAACTTCTAGATAAGAGAAGAAGTGAATATATTAGAAATGAGCTAAATATCTTTAAACTCTTAGATAGAATAACAGAATCTAGAAAAAATGGAAAGAACATGTTCAAAGAATGGAAGATGATCGCATTCCCAAAATTATACTTAATACAAACCAAAAGGACGCAGGAATGTTGGTAGACTGAAGAAGAGATGGATCCAACTTTTGAATGAGAATCTATGAGACTGGAACAAGCCACATGGGCTTGATCCGTGATTATTGATGATGGTGATGATGATGCTATTTGCCGAACCACCCTCGCAGAAATATTTAACTCAATTAAACGTACATATAAAATAATGATTCTACCTTCCGAAAGGAGGACACGGTAAGAGGATGATGATAGAAAAATTAAATTGTTAATTAGAATATTCTGTATTTTTTGGAAATAGATTGCCATACCTATCAGAATTGTTCTCCCTTGTAGAAATATTTAACTCAATTAAACGTACATATAAGTAAAATATTGTTTTTGTGCAATGCCACCAAGTTGCCTTTTATGACATTTTTTGTATTTCTCCCCTGACATTCGCGGAATTGTAATTCATTTCTTAGATTGGGGCACCTGGAATGCTGAGTTACGTTATCCAGAATTATATTTTTCATGGTGTTCTGCCGAAGAGCAGGTCTTTCACTGTAAACTCAGCATTCTCCACTCTTTTTTTAACTCAGCCTTCCTTTTTGTATCCGCATACAAACCATATATTTTAATATTGGCTATCATCTGATGTCTTTTTCTGCCTCTAACTTTCTTTCCGTTGACCATTCCTTCTAGGGCATCCGTCAGCAGGCAGTTTCTTCTTAGCTAATGGTCAATCCAATTTATTTTCCTCTCCTTAATGAGTTCCAGCATTGTTCTTTCTTCTTCACTTACCCAGAATGATATGATAGGTGATAAATGTTAATAAAGCGCCAGGAGAGTCCTCATGCTAACATTAACCTACTATCCACACCATGGGCAAATTCCTATGGTCTGACCGGGAATCGAACCCGGGACTTCTAGTGAGAAACGCTTACCACTAGCCCATGAAACTGGACATAACTATAACATTGAATTGTCAATTGTGTTCGCATTACCTGTCTATCCTGTTAAATTAAGCAAGCTTTATATCAGACTTGCTAATGAAGTTTATTGCATTTCGGTACAATTTGTAGCTTGATGTAAGTGGGAGTAATGTTAGTCTTGCCTTTAAAGAAATAATAGTTTTAAACAAACTAAAACAACACGCTTTATTAGAAAACCGAACTAAAAATGAAAAATAATTTTAATTTCCAACACGCTTGGGATAAAATTAATGTGGCCAAAAAAAAAAAAATCATCTCAAACACATCTAGAATAAAACTAGAGTTATCTACAAAAAAATAATTTTACCATCAAAAGCGTGGGGTGCTTTTTTATGATTTTTACGTTTTGTTCTTAGAGACTTTACTTTTACTAATATCTGTTTATTATCAAATATATTAATTGATATAGAGCACTACACGCTTTTGATGGTAATTTTTTTTTGTAGATAACTCTAGTTTTATTCTAGATGTGTTTGAGATGATTTTTTTTTTTGTTGGCCACTTTAATTTTATACCAAGCGTGTTGTAAATTAAAATTATTTTTCATTTTTTAGTTCGGTTTTCTGTTAAAGCCTGTTGTTCTAGTTTTTTAAACTATTATTTATTTTTTATTTTTTAGTTTGGTTTTCTAAAAATGTAAATATCGTTAAATTCGATACTATTGTAGCCTATGAGCTAAAAGTAATACTCTTCTAAAAAAAATCCGCAGGACCGGATTTGAACCAGCGACCTATGGATTACTGAAATTATATACCACTACAGTCCACCACTCTACCAACTGAGCTACCAGACGATATAATATTAATTTCTTACATCGATGGACTAAAAAAATCGATAAGTCCGCAACCTATTATACCGGTCATTTTTTTGTTGTCCTGATGATTCTGGCCAGGATCTTAGAAAAAAATTATGAAATTATTGTATTGCTATTGGTCCTTTACAAGTATACAAAGTTTCAAGTCGAGCCACTGTTTTAAGTGGGTGAAAATCGTGTTGAAAGAATCCGTTACATAAATAGATACAGGTCAAGCTAATATAAAGCGTGTAAAAATGCTAATTTCACAAACTGTGGAGTAAGACCCCCTGTATGTTTTTTTTTTCTTCCAGCACTCAAATATCAAATTTTCATAAAAATATAAACTTCATCTTTTGCATCTTAATTTCTCATTTTATAGGTACTTTCACATATCCACACCTCCAGGGTTTACAGTTACACGACCTGTCGGGAGAGGAATTTTATACTTTGAATCACGCACATACTTTTTGACCACACGAGGACATGTTGGGCCTCATCAAATAAGCGATCAGCTCAATTCAGGGCTTCCTCTGAGACAATACAAGTTTACAAGATTAAACACACATTCATATTAATCATGGCGAACATGGCGAAAATGATGATTATGACGGCCAGATGATGTCTGGGGACAGTTTTGGCCTTACCTTAAAGTTTCCTGACAGCTGTCTTGATGGTGAGGATAAACACCCCCAAAATGTAACCCAGGAAATTTGTCCCCGACCGGGGATTGAATCCGGGCCCGTTCTGAAGATGCAGAGTCGCTACCCGGAGACCACTGCAATAAAATATTAAAATTTTACCAAAATATTATGAAATGTGACTTTTGTGGTCCCATTCGATTACGTATAGTAGATTCGAGCTGTTATTCCTTTTTTTTATTCATTGTATCATTAATTTAATTTTAATTGTATTTAGTTTCATTGTATTATTAGACATTATTTTCATTATTATTCAATATGACATAATTAATTGTTCAATGTCTATTATTGTAATTTTTTTTGTATTCATATGTAACATATGTTTGTCCTGTATAATATGACTTATTGTAATTTGTTTGTATTCATATGTAACATATGTTTGTCCTGTTTAATATGACTATTATTGTAATTTGTTTGTATTCCATATGTAACATATGTTTGTCCTGTTTAATATGACTATTATTGTAATTTTGTTTGTATTCATATGTAACATATGTTTGTTTTGGTTAGTGGAAGAGAAGGCCACATGGCCTTAACTCCACCAGGGTAAATAAATCAATTCTATTCTATTCTAAATCTATTCTAAACATCATAAAATGTTAAAATTCTTTGCCTTCATTGGTATCTTTATCTAATACTTTAAAACATGAAATGTCATACAATTCCTCCCTCTAGTCATCTCCCTATCGTTCATAAACAATGCAGGGCATGACTTCACTCTATAGAGCTAAAGTCATAGAATGCATCTGCGAGCTGACTTGAGATGTAAAAGTCTGCTGACTAGAGAAAGGATGGACTTTACAAGCATATTTGTGATTATACGTGTAAATAGAAAACATATTGGACAGTAGATTATAAGAAAGAGGGCGGAGGAAAGCACATGAATCGAGGAGGCGTATCTCGACAAAAATAAGTTACAGATCAGTGGACAACTTATTTGCCAAACATACTACTACAAGGAAAATAATGGTTCTGGTGGACTAGCGGTTATTAGGTTTATGTTTGGTTCCGAGACTCGCTAGTTCAAACTCGCTCCCCCCCCTCCGCAACCATGAATTTTCTTGGGGGAGGGCATAAAATTCTTGGATATGGTTTCCTTCCAAAAGAAAAGAAGCCTTACGTATTCTCCAAGCTAACTAACTAACTAACCAACTCAATGGCACTAACGAACACTAAGGTTAATTGACCTAAGAACATATGCTCTCCATAAATCACTATCCTGAATTAATTATTTCCAATCATTCCCACTTTAATTCATCTCCCTCAAATCATGTTTAATATTATTCTCCTCCTCCCTCATTCTTGGCCCACCTACTGGGCGCTTCCCTTCAGGTTTCCACTACCTTCTTGCATTCCCCTTTGTGTCACATGTCCTGTCCATAGTAGTCTACAAGAATTAACTGTTCTTATTACAAATGGTTTCCTATAAAGATAATGTATTCACTCTTAAGAAGCCTTCTCCATTCATCTTTCTTTGGTCCAAATTTTTTCCTAAGAACTTTATTCTCAAATATTCGTAATATTTTTACTCTCTTAAAGTAAAAACCATGTTTCTCATCCATTTAATATAATCGGAAGAATAATCATTTCATATATTTTTTCTGAACAAAATATCTCAGCCCTCAAAACCGCTATCTTTGAATTGCAAGGCTAACGAGAAATGGTCTTTAGCTTTTAAATGCAGTCCTTAATTATGATAAGCGAAACATAATAATGCAAAATACATCCGATATACAGTAAAAGCTCCTTATTTGCGGTTCCCTTATTCACGTTTTCATTATTAGCGGGTTAAAAATTTGAGACACAGTTCCTGTATTCGCGGCTAAAAATTTCTTTATTCGCGAATCCAGTCGGTATATTAAAGCATCGGTAACTTTTTTTTTTTCTGCAGGCACGTGCCAGGGCAGCTTTTACAAAGAGCGACTCAAACCGAATTGACAAATAAATATCAAAGTAAAACATACCTTTTTGTCACTAAGCCTAAAATTCGTTGTTAAAAACCACCGCCGCTATGTCCGTTGATAAATGCCGCCCTCGCCACGAAGGATGTTTTATTGTTTCAACTTGTCATCCGTTACAATAATGTTTATTGAATAACGCGTGTTTTTTCAGCATTGTTGCCAATTTAATAATGTCCAGTAAAAGGAAAGGAAATTAGTTCCGAAGCTGAAAGAAGTAGAGTTCCCGCTTAAAGTAAAAATAGAAATGCTTGATCGTTTACGCGTTGGCGTCTATATCACGCTCTTCCAATGTTAATGAATCAACTGTATGATTCATCGAGAAATCCGGACAAAATAAGGAATTTTATCGCTGAATTCACAGCTGAATATCAATCTGAATTGAAATACCTTTTAAAAGCTGCAAAACAAGAAAAAAATTCTAAGTTATTTAAGCCCTTGCCTAAGCCTGACAGTAATAATTAATATAAATTGTTCAAAATCTCTCATTAATTGATTTTATTTTGATAATTTTTATTTTATTTTGGAACCTTGGAATGTATCCCCTATATACCCATACAAATTACCTTCCATATTAGCGGTTTCTGTATTCCGGCATATTTGCGGAACATATCCCCCGCGAAAAAGGAGATTTTACTGTATGCGGCTCTGTGGCGAAAATGGTTACTCACCCACTTTCCACATCTTGGTCCCGAATTTGCGTCTCAGTCACTCCACGTGGGCTTCGTAGTGGATGAATCGAAGCAAAAACAGTTTCTTTCGGTGTTTATTTCGTTTTCCCCTGTTAAAAACTTAATTCCACCATTTCTCCATTCTCGTCCATTTTGTTTCATTGCATCTACTCCTGTGCGACAGGCCTAGTCAACCGGCATCGTTATGTATCACAGACCTTCAGTAATAAGAGGTTCATCTCATTTCATCCCTTGACCTGGTATTATACCAGACACGAGTACAGGATTTACAAGGCTTTTTCAGAGAACAATTATCGCTTATGAGAGGAACAAACACTAAAGATGATTCTGAAACGTTTGAATTAAAAAACTTGAAAAATGATGAACTGCTAATAGATTTGAAATACTAGAATTTTGAGATGAGAATGTGACAACCTAAGAAGATAATTATATAAATAAAACATGTGAGGCTGCTATGAGAGAGACCATTAAATTGCCGTAAGTAATGCCACGAGTGATTCCAATTTATCTAGAGAATTTGGAAATCAAGAGTGGCATTTGTTAGGACTGTTTAACGAATAAAATTAAGCTGTTTACTCACATCATTGTTTAACTATAGTTATTTTAAAATATTTATATATTTAATATAAACGGCGATGTTCGAAAACAAATCAGAAATTTGAAGTTATATTCATTCACTACTGCTTGATCATATTATTTATTGCCAAATAAGATCGCAATATTGTAAGAGTGCACCCAAGTGGAAAAATAATGAAACACATCAAACTATATATTATAATCAACATTACGGGTTATTCATTTATTTTTTTAGTAAACAACTCAGTAAAATCAAGAAATATTTTCATTATTTGCTATATTCAATGTATTTGTTGGAGAAAAATAATGCTTTGATCTGTTCAGAACATTAAAAAGGAGGAACTTTCTTTATCACAAAAGCAAGAGCTGATAAAGAGAAATCGATAAAGAGCGAGGTGAAACACGACTGTGATTGGTTGTAAATCCAAAATCATTGTAACGTGATTGGTCATTGACTCCCATTTCGGGCATGGGTTAAATAGTCAGCATCAATTTTGCTACTATTTATTTTTCTGGAGGGTATAGGCGGGGTAAATGATACATATTATAGTTGTTTGTATTGTATAGATGATAATTGGTTTATTTTAAAAGTTTATTTTAATTTTGTACCTTGTGTGCCAGGATTAATTAATATTTAGATTTTAAAAACGATAATCTCGAATTTCTTGCCAATTACCTCTTTTTTCTAATGATCCCAACTTGTATTTCATATTGTTAAACATATTTGATCATATCGTGTCTAAGATTTTTAACTATATACATGTTTATCTATGCGTGTTTAATGTGTTGGTTATTGTAGTTCCAATTTCTGAATCAGTTTGAAGAACTGGCTCTGATTTGAAAAATTAGTGAGTACAAGTTATTAACGTGTTTTAACAAGAGAGCATATTAACTACAGCTGGACAGACCGTTGACAATGTGCAGGTGGACGTGTAGATTTCAGCTGCCCCTATGCATTCCAATATTACATTCCACATTGTTTTAGCGGGCATCAATACTGAAGGCTCGCACAAATAAAAACTCTTCACACACACAATGCACGTAACAATTAATCACAATAGCAGCTACTGTTATCGGATTGTTACATGTAGTGGGGAAAAATGTCCTTTTCAAATTCAAAGAAAGAAGAAATTTCAATAAACTCTTTGATCTAAGAAATGTTTAGTCGAACATGGATAATCACTTTTGTGGGAAGTTTTAACAGTTTTGAAAATTTTAGCTCGTTCATTCCAACTAAATATCGGATTTTATCCAACTCCACTAATGATCTGATACTGACAATAAACAGATACTGGGACCAAAATACAGTAAAACCTGTTTACTCGAGAGGGATATAGTTCCCGCAAATATGCCGCGGATACCAGAGAACGAGGGAATATGGAATCGGTAATTTGTATGGGTATATAGGGAAAATGTTCCAAGGTTTTTGAAATAAAATAAAAATTATCCAAATAAAATCAATTCATGAGAGTTTTCATTACAATTTATATTTGACTATTTAAACTCATGCCCCAAATGGGAGTCAATGACCAATCACGTTTCAATGATTTCTGTATTACAACCAATCAGAGACCGTTGGTTTACGAAATAATTATCACACGTTAGGATTATCATATATTAAGCCAAAGCTCCTCCTTTTTAATATTCTGAACAGGTCTGACCGTTATTTTGTCATTGACTGAGCCTATAAACAAATACGGCTACCAGATTGTATATAATAGATGCTTAAACATGTCAACATTTGTTGTAGCAATTGATTTTACCACCAAAAAAGAAACCACTGTTTTTGCCCTTTCTTAAATGTAGACGACATCAAAAATGACATTAATATACAGATTGAGGTGTTCCATTTTTCTCTCCACTCGAGAGCATTCTTACAATTATTGCGTTTCCTTTGGCAATAAATAGTATATGATCTGGTTGCAGTGATAAACAAAAGAAGCAGTAGAAGCGTAGGCTACCTATCGTTTCTCATTAGTTTTCAAACATCACCGTTTACTTTAAATATACAAATATTTTTAAATAACTGTAGTTAAATAATGATTTGTGAGTAAACAGCTTTATTTTATTCGTTAAATAGTCCTAACAAATGCCACTCTTGATTTCCAAATTCTCTAGATAAATTCACTCCTCACTTCGTGAGTCGTGAATTTATCGATAATTTGGAAATCACTCGTGGCATTACTTATGATTATTACTGTCAATCTTAGGCAAGGACTTAAAGAACTTACTAATTTCTTCCTGTTTTGCCGCTGTTATAAGGTCATTCAATTCAGATTGATTCGCTGTGAATTCAGCGATAGAACTCCTTATTTTGTCTTCGGATTTCTTGATGAATCGTACAGTTGATTCGTTAACATTGAAACAGCGTGATATAGATGTAAACGACTAACCAACACGTAAACAGTCAGACATTTATATTTTTACTTTAAGCGGCAAAACTACTATTTTCCGTTTCGGAACTAATTTTCTTTCGTTTTATTTGATATTATAAATTGGCAACAAACAGACGGTACACGTGTTATTCAATCAAAATTATTCTAACGAATGACAAGTTGAAACAAAAAAAAATCAATAGTGGCGAAGGTGGCATTTATCAATGGAAATAGCGGCACGTAAATTACGGCGGCGGTGGCTTTTAACAAAGAACTTCACGCTTAGTGACAAAAAGGCTTGTTTTACTTTGATATTAATTTGTCCATTTGGTTTTAATCGCTCCTTGTAAAAGCCGCCTTGGCAAGCGCCTGCAGTAAAAATTGTTGTCGATGTGTTAAAAAAAGAATTCTAATCCTTCTAATATACCGACTTGATCCGTGAATAAAGAGATTTTTAGTCGCAGGAACTGTGGCGCAATTTTTTAATCTGCGAATAATGTAAACGCGAATAAGGAGCTTTTAATATAATGTTAATTTACAATTAGTGTATTAAAAAAAACATGGCACGACAGGCTTAGTAGACCCTTAGCCTACGTACCAATGATCTGCCGACCTCACAACCAAATATATTAATCACAGAGGTGGACAGCAAGTGGTCAGCAAGTCGAGCCCCGGAGATATTATACCTGGTTTTCTCAACCTGGTGATCAGTCTTTTACGTCACATTAACAAATATTTGAACAGAAACCATATAGTAAGCTTATTGAATTCTTTTGAGATAAAATGTTTTGATGTAATGCGAGGAAAGGACAACTTACGAGAGATTATCCAAAATATTAACTTGGAAAACGTTTGAAATACTAAAATTGTATATTCGGGAAAAATGGTCGTAAATATTTATGGACATAAACATTTTTTAAATAATATGTTTGTACCTTGTGAAATAAAACTTTGAATATGCATTTATAAAACATAGATTTCTTTGTTTTAGGGATATACACTTTAAAGAAATATTTATATATAAATTCCATCCCTATTGATTCTTGACTTCCTTCTGGGCGCTCTTCCTATGGTTTTCATGTTAGGGGTTTCCAGTTTTCGTACTGTAATCATTTCCAGAACTCTACTGTGTACGAATTTTATAATTGTATTATTTTTTTGGTGAATGTAGGGTTATATATTTCCAACGGTACAGGCCTACAAGTAGGTTTCATTAAATTTCTGTAATTAATGGTGAAAACAGAATTTTCGAGTGACATAAACCCATGTTAAAAATTTTGGTAAAATAAGTTGATATAGGGCGCTACTCTATCTAACTCACTGGCTTATCGAAATCCGTAGACTCATGGCCGCGCGGACATAACCTCTGCATATATCTCTATCCTGAGCTAATATTTTTCATAATCCTCTATACAATCTACTTACCTCAAATCATGGTTGTTATTTTCTTCCACCTCATCCTGGGTCTACCAGCTGGGCGTTTTCTCTCTGGTTTCTTACAAAGATGCTCCCATATCCCTCTTCCATTCCCCATTCGTGCCATATGTCCTGCCCCTGCTCATCGCGGTCTATGGGACTTAAATGCTCTTAATATATCTGGATCCGTATACAGATCGTGCAGCTCATTGTTAAGCTCTACTTTACATGTATCTGCAGATACAATTTAAGACTTTTTTTTCTAATGCTACCAGGTTGTCTTTCATGGCATTTCTGGCTTTCTGCACTGATATTGGCGGAATTGTAATCCATTTCTTACGTTGGAGCACCTGGAAGGCGGAGTTACGTTATCCCGATAATATGATGGGTGAAAATGAAGCGCCAGGAGAGTTCTTAACATAAACTTAACCTAAATTCCAGACCATTGGCAACCGCAGGAATAATTCATTTAAGGAAAAATTCCTATGGTTTGACCAGGAATCGAACCCGGGACCTCATGAACTGTAGTCAGAAATGCCCATGAGCTGTTCTAATTTACGATTTATACTAACTAGATTTGAATATCTAATTTTAATCATATTATTATGAATTTCTAAGTGTTGTAATTTGTTCACTTTATAGACCTACTTGACAAAGTTCAGTCTGTAGAAATGAAATCAGTTTAATAACAATGCCATTGACCTCAGTGGGGTGTAATATATATTGAAGTATATCATAATATATATTGAAGTATATCATAATATATATTGAAGTATATCATAATATATATATATTTTATAATATGAACATTCATTATAATGTATGACTGTCCTAAATTAACACAATTATTGACCTAATTGATCTTTTTGTTAAAATATGCTGAAGAATGATTTTAAAGAATTCTGTCATGAATATTTAAATAGGTATTACCTTTGTAGTTATTTGGAAAAGTCATGCAGTATAAGGGATTGTTACACAATAGGTAGTCTTACCTAATGATGACTTAGCTTTTAAAAGGTCATAGGTTAAGCGCATTCAATATGCTTTTCAGAAAGGGAGAATCTGGTTACATGTACAATACAACCAAATTGATTCTCACGTATACATTGTAACTACGTCATTACTCAACTGGTATATATGTATGAAACTTATGATTGTAAGTTAGACAGTTTTTTTCATCGGTGTTACCGATACCCTGTCTCACGTTTTTTTGTATTAAAGTCTGTTTGTTTCTCACTACTGCTCCGCTGTGTCTTCTTATAGTTAGGTTTAATCCTATCTACTAACCACATTTCCGAAGAATTCCTGGGGTTGATTCCTAATCTATAAATTTACAGATATCTACTAGAACTTCAAGACGATCTTCACCTCCTGACACAACTCTTACTTATTTTGATTATTATTTATACTTTAAAAATAATCCTTATAATTATAGAAGGAATCGACCACCCAGATATTACATGGTGGCAGCGCATCGGGATTGGAAAACCAGCGAGCAGTGAGACATCCGAAGGTGCGAACGAGCTGGAGAGACTCTTCAATTAGTCCCAGATAATTCAGAGCCTATCTCGAGGGATCAACGCTCCAGAGTAATCCACAGGCGCCGTGGTACCCGTAAACGCACCAGAGGAAAGCAGACAGTGGTCCTGAGGCCAACACCAGCAGCCACCGACGCGCTCGAGGGACGTCCTTGGTGTTCAGCCGTTGGCAGCCTGCACCGCGAGAGGAGTCGCACCCTGAGGGGAGCTGAAAGGCCATCACTACGACTCTGAACTGTGCATCTCAGACCACCCTACATCTTTCTTTAGGTGAGTCCAATTCCATTATGGCTAGCGAGGGCGATATTGATATTAGCGAGGAAAGCTATATCCCTGTAGTTCAAGCAGTTAAGTTGATACCCCGAACATTCGATGGAAACCCCAAACATTTAAGAGAATTTATAGAAGGAGTAGAAGCTGCGGTTCAGGTAGTCCATCCAACCAAACAACCCTTATTGTTAAGATTTATAGAATCCAAAATTTCAGGAGACGCTAAAGATAGACTTTTAGCTAGGACAGAGAGAGAAACTTGGATTCAAGTTAAAGCAATATTGGAGGAGAACTTTTCTGTAAGGAGAACGCTAGAATATTATGCAGGAATACTCTTTAATTCAAAACAAAGTACAAATGAAACAGTTGCACAGTGGGGTTCAAGATTAGATGGAATAGCCATGGATTTAAGAAGAGAAGTCAGAAATAGATTGGAGAGGTTAGAAAGACGCGATAATTCGAGATATGTAGAAGGAGGCCTACAGCTGATAGGAGAATTTTTAAAAGGTACTTTCGTAGCAGGGTTAAAGGACGATAAGATTAAGTATATAGTAAAGGCTAAGGGTGAAGAAGAATCATTAGCGCAACTAATCGAAACCGCATTACAGGAAGAAAGCGAGGTAAAGTCCACGAGATTTAGGGGTAATCAAAATGGACAAGGACATCCAATCACAGGGGCAGTAAAAAGGGAATTTAGAAGACCGTACGGATCAGAGATAAAGAGAGAGGTTAACCTGGCCACAAAAGAAATAAGGTGTTATAATTGTAATGAGATAGGGCACATTAGTAGAGAATGTGGTAAGAGACCGCAACCCCGTAGGCATGGAGGACGGGACAGAGCAGCTCTGGGAGGCCGCCAGGGAAACGAGAATTCGGGTTACCTGAGCAGTCGCAGGTAATCCTCCCGTCTGACTGCGCGCCAGGACTCATGGAGTGCCTGAGGGATCATACTAGGGTAAATATGGAAGGGGAATTACCTGAACTAGTTGATCAGAAGTTTAAGGATAGGATAGATAAAGCCGCTAAAATAGTTAGTGACGCAAACGAATCCCCAGATGACAGTGTTTGTTGGGCAGTGTCGCAAGGCGAACTGCATAAGTTGACTAGAACGCCGATAAATGGGTTCTGTGACTGTGGGCCTAGCGTGGTTGGGGAACGCCAAGAGACTGTAGGCTCGAAACAGTGGAATAATAGAGAGAAACGCCAAGAGACTGTAGGCTCGAAACAGTGGAATAATAGAGAGAAACGCCAGGAGATTGTAGGCTCGAAACAGTGGAATAATAGAGAGAAACGCCAGGAGATTGTAGGCTCGAAACAGTGGAATAATAGAGAGAAACGCCAAGAGATTGTAGGCTCGAAACAGTGGAATAATAGAGGGAAACGCTACGAGTCGTCCACAAGGGATAGAACTTGGGATAGTGGATTTAAGGAAAAATCCAAGGACACCAAACCTACCTCAATGGAGACAGCGTGTTGTGAGATCGAAGTAGGGACTCTTAATGCTATTAATCAGTGGGACGCCTCTGGTTATGAACCGAGACCCTGGGAGATGTATATCCTAAGTGAACAATTAAAAAATGGCCTAGGTTTAGTATTGATAGATACTGGTGCACAAATATCATTAGTTAAAGAAACATCACTAAAGAGAAACGTTATAAAGGATAACTGTAATATGAAAATACAAGGTATTAGTGGGAACTCTATAAAAGTAAATGGGATAACTCAATTAGTATTGAATAATTGTGAAAATCATACAGTTGTTAATTGTCATATAGTAGATAAATTACCCAGAGATTTAGATATAATTTTAGGCCAAGACTGGCTCATGGAACAAGGTTATATGTTAAATAAAAAGATGATTATTCCTCCGTATAGTGAAAATTTAATGGAATTTCCTACGAACGAAAGAGGGAACAGATTCATAGAACGGCAAATTTTACAGCCAGGGCTAATTTGCGCTAACGGGATAACAAAATGTGATAAGACATTCACATGCCTAGTAATTAATTTAACAGCTGACGCACAGATAATAAAGAAAATACCAGAACTAGTTAAACCGCCCACTCAAATAAGTAAGGAACAGGAAGTATCAGTTGAAAATTTCGTACCTCAAAGATTAGATTTATTAAATAAAAATCTGAGACTTGAACACGTGAAAGAAGGAGCCCATAGTATACGAAACATTTGCACAGAATACGCGGACATATTTAAGCTTCCGGGAGATAGACTAACAAGCACAACAGCTGCTACACATTCCATACCCACACCTTCAATTCCTAAAGGAAGAGCTATAACTTTGAAGAATTATAGGTTAGCAGAGGCTCATCAAGAGGAGATTGACAAACAAGTTACACAAATGTTAGAAGACGGTATTATCGCACATAGTAAGAGCGAATGGAATTTTCCACTAATAGTAATACCTAAAAAGGAAGATGCTTCTGGAAAGAAAAAGTGGCGAATTTGTATAGATTTTAGAAAGTTAAACGAAGTAACCGTAGGAGACAGCTATCCTCTTCCTAATATACAAGATATATTAGACAAAATAGGAAAGGCTAGATATTTTTCAGCAGTAGATTGCGCAAGTGGATACCTTCAGGTGCCGATCGCTGAGGAAGACCAATGTAAAACCGCTTTTAGCACCCCTAACGGACATTTCGAGTACAAGAAAATGCCTTTTGGAGTTAGGTCGGGACCAGCTACATTCCAAAGGATGATGAACTCGGTACTCCAAGACTCAATAGGCAATAGATGCTTTGTGTACATGGACGATATATTAGTAATGGGCGAAACCTTAGAAGAACATAATAAAAAATTACGGGAAGTGTTTAATCAGTTACGGAAACACAATTTAAAAATCGAACCTGATAAATGTGAATTTTTGAGAGAAGAATTAAAATATCTAGGACACGTGGTTACCGCTCAAGGTGTCAAACCCGATCCGAATAAGATACAGGCAGTTACCGAATTTCCAACTCCAAAGACACCTAAAGACATAAAATCATTCTTAGGTTTGGCAGGATATTACAGAAAATTTATAGAAGAATTTAGTGCGATTGCAAAACCTCTGACTGAATTGTTAAAGAAAGATAAAAAATGGAAGTGGGAAGATACGGAACAGAATAGCTTCAATAAATTGAAAGATAAATTAACGACAGCTCCGTTGTTACAGTATCCAGATTTCACACAAACCTTTATAGTAACGACAGACGCGAGTGGATACGCTTTAGGCGCAATTCTTAGTCAAGGAACGTTAGGAGATGATAAACCCATTGCTTACGCTAGCAGGACTTTAAATCAAGCCGAATCGCATTACAGCACTGTAGAAAAGGAACTATTAGCAATAGTATGGGCATGCAGACATTTTAGACCTTATTTACTAGGACGTAAATTTCAAGTAGTGACAGATCACAAAGGATTGGTCTGGCTATTTAAAGTGAAAGACCCTAGTTCGAGATTAATACGTTGGAAACTTCAACTTTCAGAATTTGAATTCGAAATTCATTATAGGGCAGGTAAAAGACACGTAAACGCAGATAGTTTGAGTAGACACCCTGTAGAATGTTGCACCTTGGATAATACGCACTTAACTGAGGATCGTAAGAAGGAAATAATCAAGGAATTTCACAGCTGTCCAATTGGAGGACATCTTGGAATCAATAAAACTACCGATCGAATTAAATTATACATAACTTGGCCGGGAGTAGAGAAAGACGTAACCAATTACATTAAAACTTGTAAGATTTGTCAATTTAATAAAGACGAGAAGCAGAAAGTAAAACAACCTTTAGAGGTCACGGACACACAAAAGGAACCTTGGATAAAAATTTATTTAGATGTAGTGGGACCACTTCCGCTAACCGAGAGAGGTCATAAATATATATTAACTTGTCAAGATAACTTAAGTAAATATTTAATAGTCATACCCTTAAAGACACAAACAGCTGAAGAAGTGACAGAAGCTTTCGTAAACAATGTTATTTTAATTTATGGGATTCCTGATATCATATTAACTGATCAAGGAACAAATTTTATGTCAGATTTATTTAAAAGAATATGTAAACTATTTAAGATTCAGAAACTAAGCACTACTGCTTATCACCCTGAAAGTAATGGAGCTCTAGAAAGAACTCATAAGACCTTAGTAAACTACTTACGTTGTTTTTGCAATCCTAGAGGAGCCGATTGGGACAAATGGTTACCTTTCGCCAGTTTTACGTACAACACTACCCCCCATAGTATTACTAAATACTCTCCTTATGAATTATTGTATGGAAGAAAATGTAATATCCCAGGAATTTTACAAACTAAATCACAACCTTTATATAATTACGACGATTTAATTCTAAATGTACGGAATAAATTGCAAAGTTGTCATGAGATAGCTAGAGAAAGGCTTATTAAGTTTAAGGAACTACAACGATCGCGTGTGAAAAGCAATTATGTTGAATTCAAGAAGGATGATCTAGTACTTCTCAGAGTAGAAAATAGGAATAAATTAGATCCAATATGGAAAGGTCCATATGAGGTTAAGACTACTGAAGGTCACAACGTGATAATACAAAAGTTAGGTAAACGCAAATATGAGACGGTACATTCAAATAGATTAAAGCCATATTTTCCTTTGCAGGGAAAAGAAAATGAAACTTCATAACACATGGGTAATACTAAAAATGTTAATACCATTTTGGTTGGGGAAGCTTACAGACGCTCAAGAAGTAAAAGCTCTGGATTCGAAGACCGGTGTGTACTTTGACGAGATAGGAATTATACAATTTTACCCTATACAATGGAAAGTGGTAAGTTATATAAACTTGGAACCAACTAGAGATCTTTGGAAACAGACAAAAAATCATTTACGGTTGATAACTGATTATTGTGATAAGATAAAGGGAGAAAAGGTGGTATCATTTGACAGATTGTGGGAGTTTAAATCACTTTGTAAAACCAAAAGTCAGGTATGTTGAAAATTTAAAAAGAATTAGTCACAGAATATTTAAAAACACCTAATGAACAGAATACTAGAAGCAAGAGAGGCGTTTTAAATTTTATGGGAGATATTGCTAAGATATTATTCGGTACTCTGACTCAATCTGATGCAGAGGAATATAATAAGCACATTTCACAGTTAGAGAAGGAACAGGCAGAATTTTTGCATATTCTAAAGGATGAAATTACAGTGATTAAATCAACCATTAATTCAGTTAACTTAACTATAGCAAGGGTGAACCGGAATGAAAATATTTTAAAAAATGGTTTAATAAAATTAAATAATTATACCACTAATAGGATTAACGCACTGCAGAAGGAAATAGAAGGTATTAGTTTAGCCAATGAACAAATAAGGATTTCTCTTAGAGGTGTGGAAGAATGCCAGCATTCTTTTGAGCTTCTTATAGACGCATTTGTACACGCAGAGCAAGGAACTCTTCAACCTCAATTAATTACGGTGGAAAGAATTAAGAATGTTATGAAAGCCCAAACGCTACCAACTGGTCTGGACTACCCTAATTTTTCTTTTTCAGAACTTCAAAATTTAATTACACCTCACACCTATTCTTATAAACAATATCTAGTATATGTATTACAAATACCCCTTCTCTCTCCTACTCCGTATCACTTGTATAAAACACTTCCTTTTCCTGTCAAGAAGGAAGGTAATATTTACATTTTTCTAAGCGCAAACAAAGAATATATTTTCAGTGACCCGTTGAGACAACATTACGGAAAAATGACAACTAATGAACTAACAGGATGTTTTCGTCCTAATCTTTTGCATTATGTATGTAAAGAAAATATACCGATTTATTTGTACACCCCTGAAGCTGATTGTGAAGCTTCACTTCTTCATCCATCCACCACTAAAGTTCCAAAAAGTTGCGAGACTAGAATTTTCACATGAACAAATCCTACTGGATTCCCTTATATTTATCTAATGAATGGTTATTTGTCACCCCAAAACCAGATCGTATGACTGTGTTATGTGGCGACAAATCAACACAACTCAATATTGAAAAGGAAGGTAAATTATCGCTAGGACAGAATTGCAAGGCTTTTAATGCCCACGTAACCCTTACATGCCATGAGTAATTTGGTAAGTAACTTAACCATAGATTTTATACCGACAGCACCTCTTGACTTCGACTGTTGCTTTGATATGGATAAAACTAACGACTACGAGAAATTACAATTGGACATGCCTATGTCTAACCTAATGTCATCGGTAGATGATTTGAGAATGGCCAGTATGAAGGCCGATGATTTAGGTAAGTTAATAAAACAGCAAGAAGAAAATGATTATTCGAAGTGGTATATACATATAACCACATGGAGTTCTGTAATGGGTACGATCATATTCGTAACCTTGACTTGTTGTTGTTGCATTTGCTGTTGTAAGAGCTACAGAACTTTAATATTTTGGTTATGGGATAAATGGACTCCAAGAAAATGCTGGAAGGAGACGACCGAGAGGCTGTGTGTTTAACATACATAATTACTCTGGGCATGATCGTGTAGTATACACTAAAACTACAGGTAATGATGAGAGTTCACCTGTCGTGTCCCTCAAGTCATCACCGCTTATCGGAGAAAGAAATTAGAGACCCCAGTTGTCCACAGAATGTATCCCCAAAAGATGAAGAAGATAAAGATAGTATTGCGCATAGAACTAGAAATAAAAATAAAACATTTCGTTAGTAAAAGTTTCGAATTATGTAATTCAAAACTTTCTATAGGGGGAAGAGTGTAATATATATTGAAGTATATCATAATATATATTGAAGTATATCATAATATATATTGAAGTATATCATAATATATATTGAAGTATATCATAATATATATATATTTTATAATATGAACATTCATTATAATGTATGACTGTCCTAAATTAACACAATTATTGACCTAATTGATCTTTTTGTTAAAATATGCTGAAGAATGATTTTAAAGAATTCTGTCATGAATATTTAAATAGGTATTACCTTTGTAGTTATTTGGAAAAGTCATGCAGTATAAGGGATTGTTACACAATAGGTAGTCTTACCTAATGATGACTTAGCTTTTAAAAGGTCATAGGTTAAGCGCATTCAATATGCTTTTCAGAAAGGGAGAATCTGGTTACATGTACAATACAACCAAATTGATTCTCACGTATACATTGTAACTACGTCATTACTCAACTGGTATATATGTATGAAACTTATGATTGTAAGTTAGACAGTTTTTTTTCATCGGTGTTACCGATACCCTGTCTCACGTTTTTCTGTATTAAAGTCTGTTTGTTTCTCACTACTGCTCCGCTGTGTCTTCTTATAGTTAGGTTTAATCCTATCTACTAACCACATTTCCGAAGAATTCCTGGGGTTGATTCCTAATCTATAAATTTACAGATATCTACTAGAACTTCAAGACGATCTTCACCTCCTGACACAACTCTTACTTATTTTGATTATTATTTATACTTTAAAAAATAATCCTTATAATTATAGAAGGAATCGACCACCCAGATATTACACGTGCAAAATAGACCTACCTAACCACAAAGCAAAGCGCATGTAAACTAAATAACTGAGCTGACTATACCATAAGACGGCATAAAGAACAGTCCGAAGTTAAAAATCGCTTTGTGTTTTCACTGCGGTATGACACTTCAAAATAACTTAAATTTTGGAAGATGAAATTTTATTTATTTAGACTGTATATAGAATAAAAAATAGCCCAAACCTTCTGGTGGCACCATGGCCCCGGGGTCGACTCAGCCTCTAACGGAAATGAGTACCAGACGCTTGTTCTGGGGGTATAGGCTGCCGTCACGTAGTGCTGACAACCCGCTGACATCAAGTAACGATTGTCTAGAAATAGTGGGAGCCTTAACCTCCTACTACCAAGTGTCTTTTAAGGTCCTTAGTGGAATAATTTTATCTTTTTTAAAGAATATGTTTAAAAATAGAATTGATTAGTTTACTGTCGTTTTAGCAGCATTAACTAAGAGCTTAAATTCCTTTTCGGACTATAAATTGAGTTTCTCCAATTAACCACAAGATACATATGGTATACCGTAAACTAGCAAAATAGGATCATAAATTCAACTTGTTGAGAAATTCGATTAGTTTAAGCATTTCCTGCGTGACGGCCTTTTATGTTTTAAAAGCAATTTTCTATTAAAAGATTTTTCAACGTAAACTTAACTACATAAAACAATTAATACCACATTTGTATTGGCTACGATGTCAATTACAAGCAATTTCCGAAACACTTGATTAATGCAGACTTTCTCTCTCTCCCTCCTGGAGAGGAGAACGTGTTTGTGCGGCTTTTGGAGGATCTATAACTTGTTAGTATGGAAACTGTGAAAATCACTGTCACTTAAAATTAATTACAGTAACTGAACATCTCTGCATATAAACTTAAGGCATTACATGGCGTCTAAGCCAATCAATAACATCAGCACACGCGCATGTAAGTGCGATACATTCGAAGTTAAGTAACTCACTGAGACTATCGAACCCATAGGTTCATGAACACGCGGACTTCAGCTCTCCATACATCTCTATCCTCAGCTAACGTTTCCCAATCATCCCCTATATAATATATTTCCCTCAAATCATGGTTAATCTTACTGTCCCACCTCATTCTTGTCCTACTAAGAATGGTTTTCTATAATACGTTTTAATGCCCTCTGTTATTCCCCATTCGTGCCACGTGTCCTGCCCATAGCAGTCTACGAGACTTGACCGTTCGTCAAGTCTGACTAGTTTCTTATAAAATACCATATAGCTAACTGAAATGAAGTATGATATATCTTCTATTACATAATTATTATTATTATTATTATTATTATTGTTTGTATTGAGGTAGATATATAGAAACAGTTGGCTAGCCCATGGATCGTCACAGAATACCAAAACAAATTCTTCACTACATTCCTCGAGGCAGAAGATCTGTGGGTCGACCTTTTCGGAGATGGCGGGAGACCGTAACGGGCCACTGGGCCTAATACTTGAAAGGACAATGATGATGATTGAGGTAGATATAAAATGTTCCCATAGTATAGATTATAACATTTATTAAAGCTCCAGTTGTTTTATTATCCTTGTAAAGTTTTATTTTTAAGGGTCCATTCGCCTGTTTGTTCATCTCTTTTTGGTCCACAATTTGTCCTACGAACTTCATTCTCAAATACTCATAATCTCTTCTCCACCCTTAAAGTAAGAATATATGTTTCGCATCTATGTCTCTGGTCCAAACATTTTCCTAACATTTTTATACTTTTTTTTTTTTTAAATACAACTTTATTGATGAGCATGTTGCATCACAAAATTGCAATACTACACGCTAATGTGTTTCAAAATGCACTATTTTAAGTCTTATTCTACAATATATACACACAATATTAATGGAGTCTACTCTATGTTGATTGAGTAATATTTACAAATTGTCAAAGTTAATACTTTTTTTGGAATTCTGGAACGGTTTTAAGTGTTTTCAACTAAATCATGATTGTTTATTGGCCAGTGTCTGCCAGCGCGTGTTATACAGTTTCTTAGCTTGAGTCTTTCGTTCAAGGCCTGAAAAGGCCGGTACCTAACACTCACATCAATGACTGACAATGCTTCTTTAATATTGGACAATCCCACAATATATGGTCAACAATTTGTGTATCTAATCGACAAGGTCACATCGGGTTATTTGTGATCTTTTTTTTTAAATTTCTTTCTTTGTCGTTTTATTTCGTTTACACTGTTATTCCTTTTTGTTTTACCTTAGTTAACCTTTTTATCTTATTCACACATACAAACACAAGACAGGACACACCCAGACCCAAGGTGGAGATTTAAAATCCTCTACTCCGCCGGGAATCGAACCCGGGTCGCCGGAGTGGAAGGTAGGGACTCTACCGGGACTAAGCCAAGGCGACGGACAATTTTCTTTTTTCGTTTATACTGGTTTTCTTTGTTGTTTTACTTTTATTTACCTGTTTCTTAACCTTCTTTTAATTCGTACATAGACACAAGGACAGGACACACACCCAGACCCAAGGTGGAGATTTAAAATCCTATACCCCGCCAGGAATCGAACCCGGACCGCCGGAGTGGAAGGTATGGACTCTACCGACTACGCCTCGGCGACGGACATCTTAAATCTATTAAAGTACGATCGTATTTTCCCGTGACCCGTGATGATAGTGACATGTTTATATTAATTTGTTTTTCAATACTCGTAATATTTTCTACTCCCTCTAAAGTAAGAGATAATCTTTCGCATAAGTTTTGTAATCACCATTTTATCTATTTTTAGTTTATGACACTTCTAATATAATATATTATCTAATTTTAACAATTCTAATTGACCGAAAAGTAGAATCTTACTTTCAGTGCTCGTTAATAACTATTTAGAATAAATTAAAATATAAATTTGGCACTGCTGGGGCAAAAGCTAACATTCGTGTTTATGCCAGTGGATTTACACGTTTTATGAATAAACACTGACTGCGCTCTGGCAATCGTCCAGCAGGAGCAAGGGATCGATACCAAGCGGAGGTGGTCCGCTGTACATACCACAATCACAAGTGAATTTAAGGGTCTTTTTATAGCTTTCTCACAAGACGATTTCTGATCCTTCTTGAACGATGAATAACAAAATCAATTTGGACAAGACGAATATTGAAAAAAGTCCATATGAAAATACTGTTTTAACACTTTGCAAATGTTATCAGCTTTTACAGAGAAATTCAAATAATGTTTGCATGAAATGTTAGAGAGAGAAGAGAATACATGTTATTTTATTAACCATAAAAGAACTGCCTCGCACATTTTTAGTATTACAGCAGTTTTCTAGATTAGGTTGATATTTGTAGAGTCCCAATAATTTAATCGAAAATAAACTATTTTGCTATGAAATCAGAGGCTAATATAACTATTCATCAATCCATCCATAGTAACGAAGGTAGGTCTTTCACTGCAATCATAGCATTTTCATGCTATGCTTACAGCTTTACTAGGGAATTGTAAGTGTGGTAGCTTCCCGTTGCTTTCCACACCGGTGAAGGATGATGATGGCCATATGATTTCGGGGACCGTTTGGGCCTTAAAGTTTTCCTGACATTGGCTTGCAGGTGAGGAAAAACCCCGATAAAAACCTAACCCAGAAAAACTGCCCTGACCGGGGATCGAACCCGGGCCCGCTGCGTGACAAGACAGCCCGCTACCTCGAGACCACAGCGGTGGACAATATAACTATAGGAACCGCAATAAACTTCATGTTCAAGCGCTGTTTCAGAATTATGTCAGGATTTGTTCTTATAACTGGCTCCATTATAACAAACTACTTATACACCTCACTGATAGTATTCTTTTAACAATTAATAAATCTAATTATTCATGAAAATAATATTAAGTTTAACAATTATTTTCTTTTCTTTTATTTTAAATATTGTATAATCGTAAAATTAGTTTTCTACATCTCATTTTTTTGTTTTGTTTTTTATGTACGTACATTAGACCAGGGACAATTTAATATGTCTTGCTTGTGTACGTTTTATTATTAGTTTTAGCCTTAATTTAAACTAACATTAAATGGTTGCATTATAGATCGTAATAAATAGATATTATCTTTTTTGATCAAATTTTCATTTAGTATTTAATACTAGAGTTAATTGAGACTGTTATATTCTGATGTAATATATGTTTGTCCTGGTGAGTGGAAGAGAAGGCCATATGGCCTAAACTCCATCAGGCTAAATAAATAAATAGAGGTCCAAGTATAAATCACGTCTTATTTTGTCCAAAACAAAGCAAATATTTCCGGTCCTCAGTAAATAATGAACCAAAGCAAGATTTAACAACAGCCCTTATTTTTAAAGGAGTCTAAACAAGTATGAAAGTATTTATTAGCGATATGATCTCTTTGAAAAACTAATACGTAGCAATTGTTGTGAACAGCATTTTCAATTAATGTAACTAACTGGCACTATCGAACCCGTAGGTTCATGGCCGCGCGGACATAAGCTCTCCATACATCTCTATCCTGAGCTAATGTTTATAAATTGAAGGTAGATCTATGTTAAGAAAGCAGCTATTATTATTTCTCTTTTAAAACTCCATGGCGCGACAGACCTAGTACCTTAGCCTACACACCGGCTGCTGGCCTCACATCTACACGTGTTAAATTATTTCTCTTTAGCTTCATGGTATCATCAGAGGTTTAGTTCCTTTACTCCCCAGCGAAGCGGAATTAACCCCGGGCGTGGACAATACAGGGTGTCCAGTAAATTACAGATATGAAATTTCCGACTATTTCCCGCGGCTTTTTCAAGACATCAAAGAATTACTGAGTTTTTTAGTGCTAATTTGAATTAAACTATTGAACCTAATTTTGTAAAAATATTTTTTAAGTATGTGTAAGCATGTAAAAACACACAATTTATAATACATGTGAACAAGTATTGTAGTGTAACGCGATATCGTGTTAGAAAGGACCGGCATTTCTTTAGCGGCGGCAATTTGACTTCGTCAAAGTATGCTATAGTTTCATAAACATTTCTTCCAAGAAATATTGTAATATATGCAGTAAAAATTTGTAGATTGTGATTTAAAGAATGCGATTCATTTTATTCGAATATGAGACCAAGATAGATGCATATCGCTTTACGAATTCCCGTCTATTTCCGGTTGCTTTCAAATAACCTGTTATCAAGATTTTCCCGACTGCTGGACACCATGTGATGGATATTTCAGGATAGAAATATCCAAGAGACAAGTCCTCCGAGAGGGACTTTTAAGCCATGCATTCCGAGAGTTAAGACTTTCGGGCTCGTAAAACAATCTCTAAACCAGAACGTCTGAGAAAAATTGAATCCGACAAATCGGTCTTTCCCGAGAAATTTTCGTCCGATTTGTGAAATTACAGTACATTGTACTGCAAGCCTCCGTTTTCGTCATTTTTAACTCTTTTTTTGTACAATGCCACCAAGATGTCATATATTTCTGAGGTTGGAGCACCTGGAAGATGGATTTACGTTAACCCATTAATGAGGGATAATAAATGATGGCGACGGCCGTCTTTACCCCCAGAATAAGCGCCTGGTACTCATTTCAGTTAGAAGCTGAGTCGACCCCAGGGTCATGGTGTCACCAGAAGGTTTGGTTTAGTTTAAAAATCCTGACCCCACCGGGACTCTGAACCCTCGACTTTCCGGTTTGTAGCGCATTGCCTTAACAATTATGCTTACGACGTGCCCCAATAAATGACGGTGGAGGAGAATTCTAACTTAACCTAAAATTCACAACCCTGGGAGGTCACAGGAATATATATACTGTCTCATAAGTAGAGTCCGGATGTTAGGCAGTTAAATTCAAAATAGGCAGGCAAAAAGGTAACTAAAAATCATTAATATAGACACTATAAAATTCAAAATAGGCTCTTAAAAATAAACTACAACATAAATTTTTACAGCCTTACGTAAAGAATATATACATATGATATCAATAGCGTAGTGGTTAAGGCACTGCACTACAAGCCGGAAGGTCGAGGGTCCGAGTCCCGGTGGGGTCAGAATTTTTAAACTGACCTAAACCTTCTGGCGGGCACTATGACCCTGAGGTCGACTCAGCCTCTAACGGAAATGAGTACCACACGCTTGTTCTGGGGTAAAGACGGCCGTCATGCAGGGCTGAAAACCCAGCTGACATCAAGTGCCGTTTGTCCAGAAAAGTGGGAGCCTTAACCTCCTACTACCCCAAGGCCCCTCTGAGGCCTGTAGTGGGATACCTTTACCTTTTTTAGGGGGCACGCTGTAGCGTAGTGGTTGAGGCAGTGCGCTACAAACCGGAAGGTCGAGGGTTCAAGTCCCGGTGGGTCAGGATTTTTAAACTGACCCAAACCTTCTGGTGGCACTATGGCCGGCCCTGGGATCGACTCAGCCTCTAACGGAAATGAGTACCAGATGCTTGTTCTGGGGGTAAAGGCGGCCGTCACGCAGGGCTGACAACCCGGCTGACATCAAGTGCCGATTGTCTAGGAGAAGTGGGAGCCTTAACCTCCTACTACCCCAAGGGCCTCCTGAGGCCTGTAGTGGGAACACTTTACTTTACTTTTACTATCAATAGCATACGAAGATATCAGAGATGATTTTGAACTTGTTTTGCCTTTCCTACAAAGAGCATACGTATGTTTTGCAGTGTGCACGTGCTGCGAAACATGGCATTTCTTCGGGCAATTCACTGAAATTTTACACACTTTGCAAAACAATATTGAACCGACGCTTAAGAACATTTCCGCACCAAATTCTTTCACGAAATTGGTCAGTTTGTCTTACTGTTCACTGTTGTCCGTTCTTATGGCATAGTAAAACAACTGTTCTAAAGATTTAAAAAAAGTCACATACATTTGTTGCACCACTTTGTCTTTGAACGAAGACTATAGACTGAATTCAGTGTTACCAACATCAAAAATAATATTGCCAGTCACTTAAAGGATTCTATGCAATGATATGTGCCATGCAGTTTTTCCATTTTAATTAATTTCATTGAAATACTAAGTTAATTTCGAGAAAAAAATGGCAAATGGGCATTTATAGGCATTGTAAGCTGAAATAGGCATTTATAGGCAAAATTAACTTCATGGAAAACAAATCTAGGGTCGTCGGTATGAACTTGTATGAAGTCACTTTTACAATATCTTTAACAAATAACTGTAGGCATTTTCCCTAACATCCGGTCTCTACTCATAAGTAATGTCTTTCTTTAAACAAAATTTTATTTGAATTTGTTTTTTAAGATATGAAATTTAACTACTTTTAAAAGTAGAGATCATAAGATTTTATGGTCTTGACCCTCTTTTAGATCTGTTACCCTCGACGGTACGAGTATCTGGTTTTTGATGAGAAGAATTATTTTGAGACCCACTTCCACATCTTCAATGTTTCCGAAAATTGACGCAAGAAATGAGCCTTGGATCAAAACAGATGGTTAATCTGAAGGCGCAACACAATGGCTATATGCTGGGTGCGGCAGATGTTCGATTCTTCGAAATTCCTAAATTTATGTAATGACTTCGTGCAGTAATAGGTCCCGGTTGGGTTTGTACCCGAGACTTTTAAAAGTTTAATGAACTCGTTCCATTTGTTGAGAATAAAGAAAGATATGTATCTACTGCACGCTCGTTTGGAACAAACTCCCAGTAAATCGCATCTTCAAAATTTCACTAGACACACAACATTACATTAAGAACTGAGACATCCTAATAATTCTCTTTAAAGAAAAAAACGTGTGGCCTGACCGGGAAATAAACCCAGAACCTCATAAACTGTGGTCAGAAGTTCAGACCAAAATACCACGAGGCTTGACCCATTTTATATTTCAAAAGTGCTATATCGTCTCAAATTCTATAGAAAAATTAAAACTATATAAAACTGTTATTCTCCCAGTACTCTTATATGGATGTGAAACATCGACGCTTACTTTAAGGGAGGAGAAAATATTACGAGTATTTGAGAATAACGTTCTTAGGAACTTTTTTTGGACCAATGAGATATGGGCGTATAGGCGAATAAAGAAGACTACATTACACGCCGTAGCGTAAATGGTTAAGGCACTGCGCTACAAGCCGGAAGGTCGAGGGTTCTAGTCCCGGTGGGGTCAGGATTTTTAAACTGATCCAAACCCTCTGGCGGCACCATGTCCCTGGGGTCGACTCAGCCTCTAACAGAAATGAGTACCAGACGCTTGTTCTGGGTGTAAAGGCGGCCGTCACGCAGGACTGACAACCCGGCTGACATCAAGTGTCGATTGTCCAGAAAAAGTGGGAGGCTTAACCTCCCACTACCCAAAGGGCCTCTCGAGGCCTGTCGTGGGATCATTTTACTTTACAATGAGCTGCATGATCTTTATGGGAAACCAGATATAATAAAAAACAATTAAGACTCGTAGACTGCGATGGGCAGGGCAAGTGGCACAATGGGGAATGAAAGAGGGACACGGAAGCTTGCTGTAGGAAAACCAGAGGGAAAACGCCCAATTGGTAGAACAAGACTGAGGTGGGAGAATAACATTATCCATGATTTTAGGGAAGTAGATTACACAGGGGATGATTGGAAAACATTAGTTTAGGATATAGGATGTACGGAAAGCTTATGTTCACGCGATGACAGTGAGTTAGTTCTGAAATAAGGTACAGTATGAAGGTAAAGAAAAGTACTAAAAACAAACTTTGGTAACTTAAGTTATCCATTAGAAGTAATCAGGTGGAGTGTTCATGGTCTCGCAGGTCAGTTCTGCCTCATGGGGCTGGAAACTAATCGCATTAGCGCCATCTTCAGGGAGTTCAAGTAGCTTTAAAAAAACTCAGCCAGCACGTAACAATCAAATTATACTGACCAACCAAGTTTCATATCATTTAATGATCACGCTATCACAATTTGAAGTCCTCCGAGAATCAAAGGCGTCATACTAATATAATACAATTTCCTTGAATAAGACGCAAGAGCTTTTGGCAATGACGTGATCAGCTCAAACTTCAAAACTTGTTTCATTTCCCAACATATGAAATTCCAAGGGGTAAGGCATCATAAAGGCAATGCTTTTTAATACAGAGTCTAATAAAAGAGAGAGAATACATTTAGGTCCCGCGCCGTAGCCGAGCGGTTAAGGTAGCAAGCCTTGGCGCAGAGCTACGGGACTTGCGCTGGTTCGAGTCTCCATGGGGGAAGAAATTTTCTCATGGTATTTCGGCCAGTATGGGACCGGTGCCCACCCAGCATCGTGAGGCAATTGGGTAGCTACAATAAGTAGCGGCTCCAGGTTGAGGAACCAGCTATAACGGCTGGGGGACTCGACATGCTAACCACATGTCACCCCTACACTGGCTGTTGATCATCTACCTCTGTGATTGACACATGTGGATGTGAAGGGCCAGCAGCCGGCTGGTAAAAGGGCAACCGCTGAAAAGTGGAAAGACCCTCAATCGGATCGGGAGAATACATTTAGACAGGGGCCCAGTGCAGGGAATTTCAAATGCCTAATTACGGTAGGGTAAAGGTAGGTGTATTCATGACATTAGTAAATCGTGTAGTTACCGTATTTTACGGACTATATTTTTCTTCGAAAAATTGCCTCCAAAATTCAGATGCGTCTTCTTTCTTCACTTCACGGGCCACGCAAAATGCCTGTTCCGCCTCACAGTTGTTCTGTCCATCTTTTCACTCGATCCATCTTTAAACTCGAAATTAATATAAAACATTCCAGTGTTTGATTTAAAATTCCCGCCAATCTTAAAAATGACCATATATTCGATGCCGTGGGGATTATCTCTATCTGGCAACATTGGATTCAACTGGTAGCAGCAGTGCACCGATGCGACGAACATCAGTTGCGGGGATTCACAAGCTTGCTAACATTGTCTCCCTTCCACCCGCCATCACAAACCCAGAACACTGTCTAGCCGATGATGCGTTATTGCAGTCTGTGATGTCAATGAACTTGGACAAATAGATGATGGATGAAACTCAACGTGAATTCACGCCGAAGGGAACTTTAAAACGACATACAATCAAACAAGTTTGTCAGTGGATAAAAGAGTAGTGGTCTAGAGTGAGGGAAGACATTTTTTGTTAAATCTTTCAAGAAGTGTAACGCTATCGATGTCAGTGAAGACCATCTTATATATGAAATGACAACGATGACGAAGAAGAAGAAGAATAAGAAAGTTCAGATAAGGATTTTAAAGATCAGAACGGTTTAATATATATATATATATATATATATATATATATATATATATATTATATATATATAAATACTCTGGCTTTGCAATCTAATAATAAAAATGGTAAAAAAATATTTAAAAAATGAATAAAAATTAAGGTGCGTCTTATAGCCTGTAAAATACGGTAATTTTGAAATCACGGTAGAGTATTATCATTCTAGATAGAATACTGAAATTAAAAAAAAAATATGTTACCTAACGATATACCTTTAGTCTAAATACCCCAATATATATTTATCTAGCATTTTAACTTCGGGGCAATGTTTCAAAATTAACTATCACGGAATACATATACCACTAATGTACCTCACTTTACCCTACTATTTAATAAATAAAACTATCAAAGTTCTATATATTATTTTCATAAATATTTGTTTTATTTAACATTCGTACTATCCGATACAGCGGAACATTGATCTGCTTCGATTGTGGATGATTTGAGAACTAATGCCGTGTCTTCCCGCGTACACTCGCTTCACGTCAGTCTGTGGCGTCGAGGAGAGCAGCTATTACCCTAAGTAAGCTGGGTAGGTGCTTTATTTACTATTTGTTCCAGACTATACAAGATTAATATCCACGTCAGTGAGACGCAGTAACAGTGCTGCTGTGACTGGAGGTAAACGTTCGGCTATGTCGTATAATAACACCTGTTTCAATACACTGTATCTTCATTAGACGGATGTCAATTTTCTACATAAAATATATTTGTATTTATGGCATTCGTCTGACGAAGATAGAGTGCATTGAAACGGCTGTTAAGAATGTTAAAACAAAATAAATATATATGAAAATCATATAAAACTTTGATTTTTTAAATACAACTTAGATTTTCATAAAGTAAATACTAAATCAATTGATTGCCTAATTACTAATCACAGAGATAAGATGTGCAGGATTAAATTAAACAAAGGCTCAACTGTGGAAGGGTATACTATTACGCATTACAGGAACTGTCATCCTAACTTTTTCTAAAAAAATGTAAACTAAAATATACAAACGGTGAAAATTCCAGTCATATGGGTGTGAAATATGGTATCTTACTTTTAGAGATGAGAAAAATTACCCGCCGAAGCATGTCCTAAGCCAGGTTGAAAAAAGGTGGGGGGAAGTAACAACTTCGTTAAAAAACCTAGGTTCAGCTCGCCCGGGCCGCTGTCTAGGGAACAGACACTGCTGTCTTGTAGGTAGACGTTGGCTCGTCAAAGGTTAGGGGAAGGAAACCTCGAAAACAACCTGGTCCTCCAGGTTGGGGGTTATAGCGACGGGCTAGCTCTCCCACTTACATAAAAATCAGACAATGCTAAAAGACCCAAAGAAAAGAAAATTACGAGTATTTGATAATAAAGTGCCAAAGAACATTTTTGGACAAAAGAGATGAATAAACAGACAAATGTATAAAAGTATATAATAGAGAGCTACATGTTCTATATGGGAAACCAGATATAGAATAACAGTTGGGGCTCATAGTCTGAGATGGACAGGACATGTGGCACGTATGAGAACGCAATCGGCAACTTCTTTAACTCTTAAAAAAGTAAGTGTGTTTATTTTAGAAATCTCGGATAAAGAATGAAATATTTAAAGAAAAGGAGACAATGGAAATGTGGCAGTGACCTAGCGAACAGCTGTTACGATGTTGGCATCTTTTGCATATTGCATAACAGTTGGCAAAACTTCTTGACAGAATGTTGAGATAAGCCCAGCGGAAACTATTTGCGTAATTCAAATGCTTCTTTTAAAGACGCGAAAAAAAAAAAAAACTAAAGCAACGTTTTTCATTGACTCGAGATTTCAGTACGTTTCTTTTTTACAATAGATAATTGTACAGTGATTTTTGCCGCTCTGTTTATGTTCCAAAACATAAATGTCCCTGTTTGAAAAAGACAAACCGGAGGAGAGAGAAGAAAAAAAAACTATTTGATGTTCCAAGAAATCCTGGAGGACTGGTTTATGGTTATACTATAACAAGGTTTTACACCGACTATTTAACTCATGCCCCAAATGGGAGTCAATGACCAATCACATATCAATGAATTTTGTTTTACAACGAATCACAGTCTTTTTCATATCTATTTTTTATCAGTTTAATTTTATCATATTAAAATTAAGATCCTCCTTTTTAACATTCTGAATAGGTCACAGCATTATTTTGCAGTGACTGACTCTTAAGAAGTACGGCTACCAGATTGTATATATAGTGCACGAATGTAAACAGATACAGCTTGCGAGATATAACAGAAAAACATTCGTAGTAATTGATTATACCACAATAAAAAGAAACCACTGTTTGCACTTTCTTAAACGTATTTACCAGGAATTTACGTTCCAGAAAAATATAATTTACATAATTGGACATCAGAAATTAATTAATTACCTATAATGTTGGTTATAATATACAGTTTGATGGGTTTTCATTTTTCTCCACTAGGGTGCATTCTTAAAACATTGCGATCATTTGGCAAAAAATAATATGATCTGGTTGCAGTGATGAACAAATGAAGCATAACAAACGTTTCTCATTTGTTTTTAAACATCGCCATTTACGTTAAATATATGAATATTTTAAAATAACTATATATAAATAATGATTTGTGAGTAAACAGCTTAATTTTATTCGTTAAATATTCCTAACAAATGCCACTGTTGATTTGCAAATTCTCTAGATAAATTCACTCCTCACTTCGTGAGTCGTGAATTTATCGATAATCTGGAAATCACTCGTGGGATTACTTATGAAGAAAACCAGAAAAAAAAAATGTTATGTGGCACGGGACATCCTGAAAAACTATCACCTGAATCAGTTATTCTTCTACCTATGGTAGAAAGCATTGTAGCGAGTCTATTGGTTCTGAGTAGATCAATTTCAGTCTACCTATCAAAGTGCGCGCGTTTGAAGGTGCTCTTTGTATAGGCATTTCACATAGACTGAGAGCTACATCAAAAGGAAACTTCTTTGATATAACGGAAATGTGAATTTTGGCGAAGAGTTTAACCGTGAGACAGGGGAAGAGCTTTGCCGTCTGCAATCAAATTCAATGATGCTCACTCATAGAAAACGAGAAGCCAAGTGACCGGAAAATCTACAGATATTGCTTCCTTTCCGTTTAATTCTGTATTACGTCAAGTTTACTATTTTTGTCGCTGGAGGGCGAAAACACGTAGCAAATCCTACCCACACATTACGTTCTACCAATTCGCTGGAGACAAGAAAATAAAAAGCAAGGGATTGCAAATCGAATATCAAGATTTTTCGCGATTCGCGTAAGAATGAAGCTACTGAGGTTGTTCTAAAAATATATATATATACACCGCTGTGGTCTCTAGGTAGCGTGCTGCCTTGTCACGAAGCGGGCCCGGGTTCGATCCCCGGTCGGGGCAGTTTTTCAGGGTGAGGTTTTTATCGGGGTTTTTCCGCACCTGTAAGACAAATGTCAGGAAAAACTTTAAGGCCCAAACGGTCCCCGAAATCATATGGCCATCCTCATTATTATTATTATCATCATCATTATCATCATCATCACATCATCATCCTTCACCGGTGTGGAAAGCAACGGGAAGCTACCACACCTACAATTCCGTAGTAAAGTTGCAAGCATAGCATGAAATGCTATGATTGCAGTGAAGGTCCTGCCTTCGGTCAGAATTACTATGGATGGATGGATGGATATATATATATATATATATATATATATATCACAGATCTTCACCGATCCTATTTATAAGACACAGAAAATGACAATGATTACATTTCATATATGTATCTATAAGAAGGGTACATGAGAACAAACTGAGTAAGTCACTTTTCCTTAAAACCTAGAAAACGTACTTTTAGTTGCAATACCTAGAAAAATAATTACAAATAGGAAGAGATCCACACAGAAATTAGAAATAGACTCCATTCCGAATATATATATATATATATATATATATATATATATATATATAATTGGTATTCTCTCAGTTATATAATATGGATGCGAAACATCAACTCTTGCTTTAAGGGAGGAGAAAAGATTACAAGTATTTGAGAAAAAAGCTCTTAGTGAAAGTTTTGGACCAAAGAGAGTTAAACAGACAGGTGAATGAAGAAAACTACATTACAGTGAGTTACATGATATTTATAAGAAACCAGATATAATAAAAACAGTTGTCTCATAGACTGCGATGGACAAGAGACACGAGACAATGAAACGAAATGAAAGAAGGAAGTTTCTTGTAGGGAAACCAGAGGGAAAACGCCTAGTTGGTAGACCAAGGATTAGGTGGGAGGGTAACAACTGTGATTTGAGAGAAGTATATCATGCAGGGAATGATTGGAGAACACTAGCTCAGGAAATAGATGTATGGAGAACTCACTTCCTCGTGGCCATGAATCTACGGGTTCGATGGTGCCAGTGAGTTAGTTACAATGACGTAACACCCAGTGTTGGGCCTTAGCCTCTCGTTTGTTATGACTTACTAGACCGAGTTAACTTAGTTACGCCTATTCCCCTACATATGTTATGGTTGGTAGGCGGTTAACATACCAGGCTAATGAGGCATCTATACTCTGATTCAACTGAGGAAGTTACTGTGTGTTTGGAATAGGGAACTGGGTTGCCATTTTAAACAGTATTTTCTCGAGAGAAATCCTTATATAAAACTGAAGATTGCAACACAGCAGGTACATAGTTGTAAGTTGTAGCCGTCCAAGCCACTCCCTTTTAAAGAAAAAAAAAACAGTTACCACTTGTCACTGAGCTCTTGCGGATTTGTACTATCCTGTGTGAAAGTGTCGACTGAGATTTATATTATAAAACTACTTTGCATGCCGTGAAGAAAAACTATGTTTTTTTTAATGTATAGTACATATATTTGGAAAAAGCACTGCTAACCTTGCCGCTCCACCCCTCCTTAACAAACAATAGTTATGAGTTTGGCAACATCTACCCTCTGCAGGTACGGGGACACTGGCGTAGCCAATAAGGTCTGTAGTAACTTCCTGGGTTGAATTAGAGTGTAGTAGGAAACTCAGATAGTACTTGGGATTATGAAGGTCGGTAAAATTTGCTTAGAGGCCTCTTTATTCAGGTTTAATGTTCTTTTACGAGGCTAAAAAACTTCAGACTCTGCCCCAAGGCTTAAAATCCCTTTCGGAGGACTTGCTCCATGAATGTTTACATCCTAAAAAATCTATCGACTCAGGCGGGTTTGAACCCGCGACCCTCGGGACCAGAGGCAAGGAACATAACCAGTAGTTCACCGCGACCGTCACTTTCACATTAATGCAAGTTTCAACCTTTTGTTTTAGTACACAATATACATAAACCCGCATGTAATTGTCAACAATAAGGTTATCGCTACAGGCGTATCTAGTGGTGTCTCAGCAACACAACTGTTTTCTATATAGTAAACACTCCACTCGTGCCCGGCGTAATGTCAGATCGACGGAGAGATTAAGCCCCTATTGTTGAAGGTCTATAATATAGATGTGTCTCTAGAATCACTATTCATTTCCATGATAACATTTTTTTTATTTGCTTTGCATGCACTGTTAGCTTAGTTCAACATCAACTTTTAGGCCTATAACATTCATGATGTGTTTCCGTTGATTAAGTATATGGCAAAAACCAATGGCTATAATGAAGAATTCATAGATAAGCTCGTAAAAAAACAAAAAAGGAAGTCCAACATAACTAAACTAGAAAAAGAATCTGACAACAACAAGAAAACATGGATAACACTTACATACACAGGAAAAGAAACGACAAAATTAGCCAATGCACTAAACAAAGCCGATAAAAACGTAAAAATAGCATACAGAACCAATAACAAATTAAACGACATAATAAACAATAACATTGAAGAAAATAACATTTTCAATACCAAAGGAGTTTATAAACTGACATGTAAGGACTGCAACAAATTTTATATAGGAAGGACAAACAGGAGTTTTAACATCAGATTCAAAGAACATCTTCGAGCCTTCATTCACGCAGAAGGGAAATCAAGCAATGCAAAACACGTTATCCACGAAGGACATCGCATGTTAAATATTGAAAACACCCTAACAGTAATGCACAGAGAAAATAATCCACGCGAAGATAAACGTACTCGAAGAGATGGAAATCATGAAAGCAGCTCACAACAAACGACAGCCTGATAAACGAAAACGAACCCAATACATGCAAACCCCCTCTATCAGATCTTCAGTGAAACACCAGTTTTGAATCCTGCCGATGATGGGACAAGTCCCGAAAGCGCTACAGTTAAATGATTAATTAAGTTGAGGAGACGGACCTTTCAGGTGAATATTCCATAATTTTATATTAATTTAGTTCAACATGTTTAGCACGGAAGAAAGGATTGCCATTGTTCGCGCACTAATACGTGGATTGTCGTATGAAGACGCCAGAACTGAATTTGCCCATAAATTCTGTAAACCAGACCCAACAAAGGCACACGTTCGTCTGCTTGTAAACAAATTTAACCACACACAGGCAGTGTGTGTGATGACCAGGGCTAGGATTTTTATGTACTAAAGTTAAGATTGCAACATAGTACAGGGTGGTCCAAAAGTCTCGATCCATTTCCATTGAAGAAAGAATAACAGTTGTTTCCGCTCGATTGCGATTGGTAAGCTATGAACAAGTGCGTCAGGAATTTGAACGAAAGTTTCATGAACCAGCACCTACTAGAGCCAATGTCCGGATGTTGAACAAATTTAGACGAACAGGAAGTGTTCTTGATGAAAAACGTTCAGGCAGACCACAGACCTCTGCAAATGAAGTTGAACGTATTCAGCACGCTATTGAACGCAGTCCAGGCGCGTCGACTCGCAGGCTCAGTAATGAACTGGACATTCCCAGGACAACAGCCTGGAGGGTTTTGAGGTTTAAACTCAACAAACGTGCATACCATCTGCAAGTGCTACATCACTTGGAACAGGAAGATTATGCTGCCCGTCAGGCTATGTGCCATGATTTGCTTCAGGCTGTTGCTAATGACGAGGCTATATTCCACATTTGTGGTCGTGTAAATAGGCATAATTGTGGAATATGGGCCGACGAGCAACCTAATGCTACATATGAATGGCAACGAGATACACCAAAAATTAAGTGTAACAGCAACAAAACTGTACGGTGCATTCATGTTTGAAGAACCCACAGTCACAGGAGTCACCTACTTGGACATGCTTGAACAATTTCTAGAACCACAGCTTACGCAGGATGGTGTTTTACACTCTGTTGTATTTCAGCAAGACGGTGCTCCACCACATTTTGCTCTGTGTGTGCGTGCCTATCTCAATGCAACATTTCCGGGTCGCTCGATTGGCAGAACTGCGCCAAGAATGTGGGCACCACGCCTCACCAGACTTAACCCCACTTGATTTTTTTGCGTGGGGTTTTATCAAGTCCCATGTGTACAAGACTAAGGTTCGTGATCTTCCGCATTTACGAGGCAGTAGCAGAATATTACACCAAGTCATCTGCTTAATGTGTTTAGAGCAACAGTGCAACGCTGGGGGCAATGCCTCGAAATGCAAGGGGGGGGGGCAGATTGAACTGTACTGAAGATTGTTCACAGACATCTGACAAATAACATATGTAACAGTCATGAACGTTGGTCAATGCTTTCAAAGAAATGGATCCAGACTTTTGGACCATCCTGTATAATGAGAAGTTAGACTTAAGACTGTCTTTTGTTTTTGTTTCACACACAAACAGTTGAATAGTATAATGAGAAGTAAGACTCCTGACTGTCTTTTATCTTGTTTCACACAAAAAAGTTGAATAACACTGAGCAACAAAAAATAAACTTTTTTTTTGTCTCGGAAAGAAAAATATGTGATTCTGACAGAATTTTTTCTCCTGAATTCAAATATGATATCGGGTTTTCTGCATCACACAAGCTTTCCGAGAGACAGGCATTTATAATTTCAAACACTTTAATATTTTCTACATTCGTAACTACACAATATTCGTACATTCGGACTCATCTAGAAAGTAAGAAATGACGATTTTCTGCTATATTTCGCCTGTGGAGCACCCATCTCGATGGTCCAACAATAATCGGCCAGCATATTAGGATTCCATTTGCATTGATATATATATTTTCCATAGCTGAAATCTCCTGATGAAAGTGTTCCGCGTTTTATTTTACAATGGACAAATGGACGAAAAAAAAACATTCGAAAAATAATTATTTAAATCCATTAATTGAAATTGAAATAAAAAAACTGCATTAAGTACAACTATTGGTACTCATGAGACAAAAATCATGTTGACCAGTGTAATATAACGAAAATTATAACACATCTTATAGTTGAGGACGACTGTGTTATATAAGGTACACATTTTTATAATTGAAATAATTTTAACCTCAATGGTGTTCAAAAATGAATATTAAAAGTGTAAATCTAATAATGACAACCCACTGTAAGAAGCAGTTGGACCCCCTGCATGAGTGAAGAGGAATGTGGCGTGAAGGGACGCGGATTGCACGGGCTGGTTGTCACGGTTGGAGTGTGACGGGACGCGGCCAGATTGTCAGGGTTATCCATTTCACCACAATTCAGAAGTTGTATTACTTCCCTGTAGTTTAAAATGATACATTTAAAACCCTTTTTAGTGCATTGCAGTTAAACACGGCACTTTTTTTTAAAGACTTAGATATATCACAACGCTTCTATGGGAGAAATTTAAGGTAGTTTTCGCATGCAATGGTTAACAGTTCCCTTGTAAGTAACATAGTATATTTTTCAACGGAGGGGTCACAAAAAAACCACATGCGGCTTGTCAGGTTGACACATCTGGCTTACATGTTAAAGCGGCTATTAATATTTTTATTAGGAATATTCCACATAACAGTGGTTCTCCTTCAACCCAAAGTGATTTGTCGCCAGAAGTTTCTGTCTAAAGCATCTTCTTCCCTCAAATCTTCAGCTTCCATACTTCTCCTAACTCCATCTATCCAAAGTTAAATAAAAAAAAACGAATAAAACTTGTAAACTGTGCAATTTTACATTTTTTGTCAAATGCCCCAGGTTGTCATTTCGACATTTCTGATGATCTCTCCTGGCAATGGCTTAATTGTAATCTACTTCTGAAGTTGGGGAGCCTAGAAGGTGGAGTTACGTTACCCTAATGATATGATGTATGATAAATAATAATGAAGCTCCAGGAGAGTTCTTAACCTAAACTTAATCTAAATTCCAGACCATGGGCAATCACAGGAATGATTCCCTTTAAGGACAAATTCCTATGGTTTGACCGGGAATCGAACCCGGAACATCATGAACAGTGGTTAGAAATGCTGACCACTAGCCCATGAGGCTGGTCATAACTGACTCAGATAATGTGATCTCAATGCCACCTGCCATTTTATAATAGTGAATACTGTTTGCAACGTGGACAAAAGTAGCGTGTCTTTTGTTACTGTCATACTAGTAATTTTCCATGCAGATGACATGTTGATACCGTAATAAATGTACATTTATATTTTAGTTTTCCATTATCATTACATATATCAAATTTACTGTTCTTTTAGCATGGCGTGTTCTGCGGCTATTTGTTAACAGTAGATGGAACTTTGATATATATTTTTATATACCGGTATTTTCCTTATTTTCTCTCTTTGTAGGTACGTAACATGCCCACATCTCCCACAGACCTTAGGTGAGAGGATTCTACATGGATCACAAAGGGCCTACAATGATTTGAGTATACGGACATGAAGGACCTTATGAGATGAGTGATCATCCAAATGCCAGGGTCACGTCCGAGACCATGAACGTATAAAGACACATTCATACTAAACAAGATGGATAACTGGCATTATCGAACCCGTAGGTTCATGGCCGCGCGGACATAAGCTCTCCGTACATTTCTATTCTGAGTTAATGTTTTCCAATCATCCCCTGTAATCTACATCCCTCATATCATGGTTTATGTTATTCTCCTATCTCATTCTTGGTCTACTAACTGGGTGTTTTCCCTCTGATTTTCCTACAAGAAGTTTTCATGCTCCTCTTCCAACCCTCACTCATGCCAAATCTCCTGACCATTGCAGTCTACGAGATTTAATCCTTATTATATCTCGTTTTCTATAACGATAATGTATCTCACTGATTGCCAGTTTTCTCCATTCACCTGTCCGGTGCTCTCTGTTTGGTTCCAAATTATTCTAAGCACTTTATACTCAAATGGGGCACGCCGTAGCGTAGTGGTTAAGGCACTGAGCTACAAGCCGGAGGGTAGAGGGTTCAAGTCCCGTTGGGGTCAGGATTTTAAACTGACCCAAACCCTCTGGCGGCACTATGGCCCTGGGGTCGACTCAGCCTCTAACGGAAATGAGTACCAGACGCTTGTTCTGGGGTAAAGGCGGCCGTCACGCAGGGCTGACAACCCGGCTGACATCAAGTGCCGATTGTCTAGAAAAAGTGGGAGCCTTAACCTCCTACTACCCCAAAGGCCTCCTGAGGCCTGTTGTGGGATCACTTTACCTTTTTTTTTTTTTTTACTTTATACTCAAATATTCGTAATTTTCCTCATCTTTAAAGTTAAGAGGTCTGTTTCGGAAACATATATTTTACCAATGCCACCAGGTTGTCATTGACATTTCTTGAATTCTCTCCTGGCATGGCGGAATTGTTACCCACTTCTTAATTTGGGGCGCCTGGAAGGAGGTGGACTTATGTTACACTACCCCGATGATATGATAGGTAATGATTATTAATGAAGCACCAGGAGGGTAATTAAACCTAAACTTAACCGTAGAAATAATTCCCTTTAAGAAAATAATTCTTATGGCGTGACCTGGAATCGAACCCGAAACCTCTTGAACTGCAGTCAGAATATCTGACCCACTAGCCCATGAGGCTAGTGTACCTGAAAAGTCACCTATCTATATATTTTTAATTCAGGCGAGCCTCATGGGCTAGTGGTCAGAGTTTCTGACTACAGTTCATTGAGGTCCAGGTTCGATTCCCGGTCAGACAAAGGATTTTTTCTTAAAGGAATTATTCCTGTGGTTGCTCAGGGTCAGGAATTTAGGTTAAGGACTCTCCTGCCGCTTCAATATAATTTATCACCCATCATATCATCGGGGTAACGTAACTCCGCCTTCCAGGTGCCACAACCTATGAAATGGATTACAATTCCGCTATTGCAAGGGGATAAAATCCACAAATGTCACAAAATACAATCTGATGGCATTCAACAATATAGATATATATTTTTAGTTCAACTTTTTTTTTTTGAGGTAAGTTGGGAAGAGAAGAATATTTTAGTACATAATAGCATGAGTTTCCAAACTTCAACCTATGTTTAATTCTTTCTACACCTCATCCCCCCCTCCATCTTTTTGAAAAATCCTAATTTATTGTGAAGTATCCATTCCCATTTAATAATGTATTTATACGAGTTCACCACTGTGGTCTCCAGGTAGCGTGCTACTTGTCACGCAGCGGGCCCGAGTTCGATCCCCGGTCGGGAGAAGTTTCCTAGGTGAGGTCCTTAAAGACATTTTTCTTTAGTTTTAAGACAAATGTCAGTAAACTTTACGGCCCACACTGTCCCCGAGCATCATATGACCATCAAAATCATCATCCATATTCGCCTTAGATTAAGTGGCGCACCACTATCATTAATATCACCCAACATATCATCGGGGCAGCCGTAACCCCGCCTTCCATCCAGGCGCCCCGATCTCAGAACTAGGTTAAAATTACGCCAATGCCAGAAATGTGGAAGTGGCAACCTGGGACACTGGAAAAAAAAAAAAATGTATATCTACGCGTGACTCCCAAATTGCGCGCTTATGTATGGGTGTAATGAATTTCATGGTTATTTAAAATATATTGACTTTAAAACGAAAGTAACTCTGGACAACAACTGTCAACACTTCAAACTCAGTGAAACGTTCTGTATATTTCTATATTTTACAATACATTGAATAAAAAGTAGATTTATAAATGTGCCGAGAACACAGCATGTTTAATGATGTTTATTTGTCAAAGTAATAGCCTTATTTCTGTCTGGTCATGAAGGGTAACGAATGGACTTGTTGCAGAAAGACTATTGCTATTAATAGTCATAGCGTGTTCATTCCCCATGACTCAACCAACACCCTCGCACGCTTCAGCGCAATTTTTCACTCACTGGTGCTATTTCAAGCGAGTTCAATGCATTCCTGTGCACTTTTTAATTACGATTTCCCTAACAATCACTTTTAATTTAATTGAGGTATTTTACCTTACAAATTAAAACAGATTCTAATTTAAATTTAGGCATTCTTTATAGTGGGAGTACCTATGATTTGAGAATAGTTTTGGTCATCAGGGTTCCTTAACCCATGTTCCCGACCCTCTGGTAGTCCAGAGGGAGGAGGGTCGAGAAGTATCCCAACGTGATTAAGGGCCCACAAAAAATTTACATTGCAAGGTAGATTTGAAATTAATATTTTTCCGTTTTTTTTGTAATTAATACAATGATTGGCTAAACTTTACAACTCGTGACGCGACCTTTTTTAATTCCTTCATAAACTCCTGTCAAATTTCATTTTTCAAATTATTTCCCACCATTTACATTTTTTTCTAACGATTATTTCAATATATTTTTCTATGATATTTAACTACATACGTAGCATGGAGACGAGAGGGCCATATTGATTTTAACGAATATTCTAAGACGTGTTCCAGTGCAGCCAATATAGAGCATGTACTAATTAGCTGTACGCATATATTTCAGAACTGCAAAAAGTTATTATTTATTTTTGGACGTTGCATTCTTTAACAGGTTAGAAAGCTTAAATTGCGTGAGGATCGATTTTAAGTTGGTCTTTCACAGGTTAGAGTACTTAAATTACCTTAGATTAGCTTTTAGGTTCGTTAAATATCGTATCCGTACAGCAGGTTATACAAAGTGGGACCATAAAAGAAATGAGGAAATTATGGAAGAGTTGCATGTAGAACCCATTCTTCACCATATACAAAACTACCAGAACTGGAAAGCCCATCTTCAAGGAATGCCGTCTCATAGAATTCCAAAAACAATGCTTCGTTACTGCCCCCAAGGCAAAAGATCGCTGGGACGTCCAAAAAAGCGCTGGATGGAAAATTCCTCTTTGAGACCGTAACCCTCTTTGAGACCGTACAGGCCACGCGGCCTAATACTTGCATGGATGATGAAATATCGTGTATATATTGGCTGCATCCCGTGATTCAATAGTGTAAACCGCTTCGCGTTTGTTGGCGCATGCGCATGGAACTTAGAAATAAAATCGCGTCACATATAGTAAAGTATTTCCCAATAATTAATACAGATGGTTTTCTTCTCTCATGCCATGTGAACTGAAACATGATATATATTATAAAGGAAAATTAAAAGGTATGATGCGAGTGTTCGACTTCATAATAAGTTTTCAAAATCGAGATGGAATCGGCAAATTCCAATTTAATCGGTCCGTCGCCGTGGTAGGGGATTTTTAATCTTCACCTTGGGTCTGGTTGTGTGTCCTGTCCTTGTGTCTATATGTGTGACTTACAGAAAGTTAACAAAAAAGGTAAAACAATAAGGAAAACAGTATAAACGGAAAAAAAAATGTCGCAATCTTTTACGGAATGAAGTAAAACATGTGCCTGCTAATTTCATTGTCATAAGAAAACGTGGAATTTATATGGCAAAATTAAAAGGCGTGCATTTTTTTGCGATGTAACACGCTAGGAATGAAATGTTTTAATTCCCCACTTACAAAATTCAATTTCAAATGAGAAAAGGGGAGGAAGAGGAAAACGTAAACATTGTAGAGAGGTAAATGTCGGAGCCTCTTCCACTCGTAGACCCACGAGTGGATAGTAAACAAAAGCACGTAAATAAAGTACAGTAACAAACAAGTCCTAGTTTTTAATGAAGTGAAGAGGATGAAAACCGAGAGTTACTCAGAGAAGTAGGTCGACACTGTTTTCTGAAGTGGAAAAATGATATGTACTTCTAGACATACGGATAAAGAGTGAATGCTGTAACAAACTCTGGAATAATAAAGACGACTCCACATTTATCTAATACAATATTAAGCAAATAAAATACTTTTATTAGAACTAGCGGACCCGACAGACGTTGTCCTGCCCCAATTATGCTCAGTGGTCAACTATTCATGAACTTCTCAGAAGGTTTTACTCACTGGCACTATCGAACCCGTAGGTTCATGGAACTTTGGCATGGGTTCCCTGAAGTAGTCCCCGCCCGGATAACCGAATGGGGGACTATTTGACCTCCGGAGAATTTTACCCCAGTTGAACCCATGTCCGCATTTCTTGACGGTTCTATTTTTAAGGTGAAATATCGTCACTCTTTCGACCAAGGTACTTTTTCCGTCTGGCTTATCACCTTCGACCATGGGTAACCCTATCGGCAGCAATGATATCGCCGGCATAGCTCTCAGGATCATTTAAGGACGCAAGCCAATCCACCACGACAAGGTAAAGAAAGATACCATGGAACCTTCTCTTCTCTCCGAAGGTTTTATCGGTCAATTATTTTTTTAAATATTAAAACATTTTGGGGGTGGTGAAGGGGGTGAAATTTTGGGGTTATATGTTCTGATAGTCCACCGCTGTGGTCTCGAGGTAGCGTGCTGCCTTGTCACGCAGCGGACCCGGGTTCGATCCCCGGTCGGGGCAGTTTTTTTTTGGGTGAGGTTTTTATCGGGGGTTTTCCTCGCCCGTAAGACAACTGTCAGGAAAACTTTAAGGCCCAAATGGCCCCCGAAATCATATGACCATCATCATCCTTATCATTATCGTCATTATCATCCTTAACCGGCGTGGAAAGCAACGGGAAGCTACCACACCTACAATTCCTTAGTAAAGCTGCAAGTATAGCATGAAAATGCTATGATTGCAGTGAAGGACCTGCCCTCGGGCAGAATTACTATGGATGGATGGATGTTCTGATAACTAACTCACTGGCACTATCGAACCCATAGGTTTAAGGCCGCGCGGACATATGCTCTCCATATATCCCTACCCTGAGATGTTTTCCAATCATTCCCTGTATAATCTACTTCCCTCAAATCATTAAAAAAACTCCTGGCGCGACAGGCCTAGAAGGCCCTTAGCCTACCAGCCGGCTGCTGGCCTCACATCCCAATGTGTTAAACACAGATAGACGATCAAGCCAGTGTAGGGGGTGACATGTGGTCAGCATGTCGACCCCCAGCCGTTATAGCTGGTTTTTTCAACCTGGAGCCGCTACTTATTGTAGCTAACCAAATGCCTCACGATGCTGGGTTGGCACCTGTCCCATACTGGCCGAAATACAATGAGAAAATTTCTTCCCCTATGGAGACTTGAACCAGCGTAAGTCCCGTAGCTCAGCACCAAGGCTTCCTGCCTTAACCACTCGGCTACGGCGCGGGACTTCCCTCAAATCATAGTTGATGTTATCCTCCTACCTCATTCTTGGTCTACCAACTGAGCGTTTTCCCTCTGGTTTTCCTACAAGAAGCTTCCATGCACGTATTCCAGTCCCCATTCGTGCCACATGTCCTGCCCATTGCAGTCTATGAGACTTAACCGTTCCTGTTATATTTGGCTTCCTATAAAGACCGTGTAGTTCACTGTTATGTAGTCTTTTCCATTCACCTGTCTGTTTGTCTCTCTTTGGTCCAAAAATTTTCCTAAGAACTGTATTCTCAAATACTCGTAATCTCCTTTCCTCCCTTAAAGTAAGAGTCCGCATCCATATAATATAACTGGAAGAATGATATGTTTTGATATGTGAAAAATCTTAAAAATAAATTCGTAAAAAAAAACTATAACCGATCGCAGCGCCAACCTTCCGGGTACAACTGTGAACCTAAACCATAAAAAAAAAATCAGACCGCAGCGCCACCTATCGGATCCAATTGTGAATCAAACCATTCAGGGATTCACTCAAACAATTTCATCCAAATCGTTCAGTCGTTTAGGAGGAGTTCAATGACACATACGTTCAGGAATTACAAACCGTATATAAAGTTAAATGATAGGGATGTATGGAGAGCTTATGTCCGCAAGCCCATGAACCTACGGGTTCGATAGAGCCAGTGAGTTAGTTTATATAAAGATAAATGTTTTCATTTACACAAGTGTGTACATTTAGAGCACAAAACGGGGATTCTGGAATTATTAGTTGCATGCTGGACTATCTATTCCAGCAAGGCGCCACCAATCTCAATTATGGGGATTGCAGCTGACGTCATGAGCGGCCTTGTTGCAACGCTACATTACGTTATAATCCTATGCACGTTCGTGATTTTCCATTTCCGTTATTGCAGCTTTTCCCGCTAGGAACAGTCCTAATATTTTCAATATGCAACATCGACTCCATATCGAGATCCCAGTTTATATAACCAAAACATAATCCACCTGGAATTTTATTAATAAAATAAGTGAATAAATATATCCTAGCCTCTCTGCTTTTGTCTCAGAAACCTACAAATTAATCAGTAGGAACCTGATTTTTAGGTTCTAAAGTTAAAGATTGTAACATAGTAGAGTGATAAAATTAATTTAATTAAGCCTTTATATTATACATCCTACTTTTAAATTAAAATGGGCTACGGCGCAAATGCGTGCTATTATGCATTGCAGAGACTTTTGAAGTCCCAACTCCTTTCAAAAAACGTTAAACTGAAAATATATAAAACTATTATTCTACCAGTTATATTATATGGATGCGAAACATGGACTCTTACTTTAAGGGAGGAAAGGAGAATACAAGTATTTGAGAATAAAATACTTAGGAAAATTTTTGGACCAAAGAGAGATGAACAGACAGGTGAATGGAGAAGATTACATAACAATGAACTACATGACCTTTATAGGAAGCCAGATATAATAAGAACAGTTAAGTCTCGTAGACTGCGATGGGCAGGACATGTTGCACGTGGGGAATGAAAGACTTGCATGGAAGCTTCTTGTAGGAAACCCAGAGGGAAAACGCCCAGTTGGTAGACCAAGAATGAGGTGGGAGAATAACATTAACTATGATTTGAGGGAAGTAGATTATACAGGGAATGATTGGAAAGCACTAGCTCAGGATAGGGATGTATGGAGAGCTTATGTCCGCGCGGCCATGAACCTACGGGTTCGATAGTGCCAGTGAGTAAGTAAGTAAGTACGGCGCAAAAAGTGGACATCCGAATTACGAGATAATTTTGGTTTTGAAATGAAGCTTAGGACCACTAAACATGAAAAAAAAAAAACAAAAAATTTGCGGACCATCGAGAAACAAAGCAGTAAAATAACATTTTATAAACACTACAAAATTTGGTATTAAAATGAAGCTTAGGATCACCAAAGATGAAAACACAAGCCCTATTTTATTTTAAGGGAAGAAAACAAGCTAAAAGTATTCCAATGGCTTTTGTTGAGTTTTGTTGCGTAAACTCGAAAATTGCAAACGCTAGTGCAAATTTTAAATTTTCGTTGTATGTGAACTACTTTGCGTGTTAACGAACTCTAACTCGTAAGTTCATGGCTGCGAGTTCTCCATATATCCATATCTTGAGCTGTTTTCCAATCATTCCACTATATAATCTACTTCCCTCAAATCATGTATGTTATTCTCCCACATCATTCTTGGTCTACCAACTGGGCGTTTTCCCTCTGGTTTTCCTACAAGAAGCTTTCATGCATCTCTTTCATCCCCCATACGTGCCACATGTCCTGTCCATCGCAGTTTACGAGACTTAACTGTTATTATATCTGACTTCCTATACACATAATGTATTTGTAGTTTTCTCCATTCTTTCTTTCTCTCTTTTTAATTTATTGCTGTAAGCCAAGTTTGGTTCCGAAAAAAATACAGGCGCTAGAGTGTTGACACATTTTGTAATGGTTATTTTCGGTGTCTACTAAGTGCAGACATGTAAAAATGTTTCCTACATCTTATCATGAGAACAATAACATTGTTTTATTCCATCAAAAGTCGCTAAAATTCTAATAAAGAGATGAAAGAATAGCAATGATCATGATTTGAGAGAGGCGAATTATGCAGGAAATGATGGGAAAACAATAGATGATAGGGATATGAGGAGAACTTATGTCCGCCGGGTTCAATGGTGTCAATGATTTAAAGTTAATGACGAGAAAAAAATGTTACCCTTAAGGAAAGTTTATGCTTTTTTTAGAGGTCCAGTTCACTGGACAGGAAATTTAAGGGTGCGTTAACAAGGCCTCATTTCCCTAGTTATCCTTTGAAGAGGAAGCGAGAGAGAAGAGACCGATGGGATAAGACTATGCACAGCTGGAAGGGTGGGTTTTGAAATTATGAAAATTTATTACCTTGATAACAGCGCCTCGCGTTCTCTTTCTACGAATTATGCTATAATTTTTCATCATCTGTTACTCAGCTAACGCTGGTATGCTAAGCGATGACCTCATTGCCATCTTGCATAGTTATGGAATAAAACAAGAGTAACTACTGGAAAATTTATCCCAATCCGAGTAAGAATTCAGTTTCTGGATTGTAATACATACAAGTTGCAACTTTCCATCATGAACAACAATAACGGATTAAGCCCATGTGGCTTATTCCGGTCTCATAGATTATCATTCAAAAAGTTGAATCCATCTCTTTTTCAGTCTATCAACATTCCTGTTTGGTTTGTAATTAAGTATAATTTTTGGTATATGTTTATCTTTCATTCTTTGAACATGTTCGTTCTAGTTCTTTTTAATATTATTTTATTATATCTAAAAGGTCCACCGCTGTGGTCTAGAGGTAGCGTGCTGCCTTGTCACGCAGCGGACCCGGGTACGATCCCCGGTCGGGGCAGTTTTTCTGGGTGAGGTTTTATCGGGGTTTTTCCTCACCTGTAAGACAAATGTCAGGAAAACTTTAAGGCCCAAACGATCCCCGAAATCATATGGCCATCATCTTCTTCATCATCATCATCATCATCATCATCATCATCATCATCATCCTTCACCGGTGTGGAAAGCAACGGGAAGCTACCACACCTACACAATTCCCTAGTAAAGTTGCAAGCATAGCATGAAAATGCTATGATTGCAGTGAAGGACCTGCCTTCGGGCAGAATTACTATGGATGGATGGATATCTAAAAGTTTAAAAATGTTTAGCTCATTTATAATATTTTCATTTCTTTTATCTAGAAGTTTGCAGCTAGCTACACTTCTCAGCTGCTTCTATAACTTCTCTTCTATTTTATTTTCGACATTTTCGGTCAAATTTAGCATTTTTTGTTTTTTTTTTTTTGTATTAAAGATACTACGTAGCTTAAAGTATAAGTTGGCGAAGTTTCAGTGTCATATGGCGCTTGTAAGTCTCCCTAATGACTGTAGGAGGACATGTATGCTAGATTCTAATTTAACTGCATGCAAACTTTCAAATTGGTTTTTCCACACTTTTATTTTCATTGCATTTCAATACATTCAAATCAAAATAAAAAAGTAAAGTGATCCCACAACAGGCCCGGAGACCCTTGGGGTAGTAGGAGGTTAAGGCTCCCACTTTTTCTAGACAATCGGCACTTTTATGTCAGCCGGGTTGTCAGCCCTGCGTGACGGCCGCCTTTACCCCCAGAACAAGCGTCTGGTACTCATTTCCGTTAGAGGCTGAGTCGACCCCAGGGCCATAGTGCCGCCAGAGGGTTTGGGTCAGTTTAAAAATCCTGACCCCAACGGGACTTGAACCCTCGACCCTCCGGCTTGTAGCTCAGTGCCTTAACCACTACGCTACGGCGTGCCCCAAATCAAATCAAAATAGCATTGACAAATTTAATGATAGAAACACGAAATTTTAACTACATGTCCCACACACTATGGTTAACAATTCTATGCATGGATTTTGAAACAACGTCGATAGTTTTTTAAATAAAAAATAAAATATGTAGTAATTAAAAAAACAACAAATTTCATATGCAGATGATGTATATATTTCCCCCCCCCTTTATTATAATGATATAGAAAAGTTAATGCATAGTATTGTTCTAAATAAGTCAGTGGTCGTGTAGAAAAAAATTAAAAAAGTTTACTAAAAAATTATGGGAAATATGCAAATTTTTAAATGGATTTTCTTCAATAACTCAAAAACCTTTAAGCCTAGAAGGATGAAACTTTAATATAATATTACCTATTATGGCATGAATGTGTGTACAAAATATCAAGTATGTAGCTAAAAAACTGTAGAAAATAAGAAATTTCACCCATCAACCCCCTTAAAACTAAAAATTCACTACCATATACAACAGTAAGGGGACTGCCACTGCTTTATAAAATTTTAGTTTTGTTTCCTTACAACTTTCAAAATTCCGATAAATATGATCTATGAATAACCCAACCATACTATCATCATCATGAACTTATTTAGGTTTAGGTCGCTTGGGCCTGTTCCTATGAGATCTTAAGATGTGGTATCTTCATATACAAATTGATTATAATTTGTTATAAATAAATCTATAAAGCTGTGGTCTCGGGCAAGCATCGCTGCCTCGTACGCAGTGGGCCCGGGTTCGATCCTCGGTCGGGAGAAGTTTTATGGGTTTTTCGTGTTTTTATTCACCTGTAAGATACATTTCTGGAAACTTTAAGGCCCAAACGGTCTCTGAACATCATCTGGCCATCATAATTATGGCCTTCATACTTCGGTAAGTTTAAAATATTAAGTTTGGCGAATTCCAATGGATGACGAAAAGTTCTACTTAGATAAAAATAATAAAACTCCAAAAGCATTTTCAGCAGTTGACATGTTTGATTATATAAACACCTTTAAAATGTTACATGGTATAGTCAATTTGTACAACTAAACACGTAAAGAAAAACATAAGCAAGAGTCAGGGTGTCAATAAGTAGAAGCAACAATTATAATCCAAGAAGGAATCAGTTGAATTCCAGAGAACATTATAAACAATATCTCCTATGGATGAAGAAAGAAGGAATAAGCATCTATAATTTGCAACAAGAATAATCAATAACTTTTAATTTTCTCTGTAACATATTTTGAAGCAATAAAAATCACTATTTTGTGTGAATTCATAATTATTTTCATTACAGAGAATCTCTCACCACAATGTGTTTCACATCTTTTGCAGAAATGACGTACTTAATCACTTCTAAAACCCACAAACATTGCATAAGTTTCAAATAGAACAAAGATATTTCAAACAATGAAAGCCGGTTTCAACAGATGTGAAAAGTACACTAACACATGCTAAAATTTGAATGCCTAAGTAATACAAACACTTATAAATACTATAATATTTTTGATTCACAAATCATTTTGCACAGAATTTTATTTAAGATTTCAATAATCTAGTTTCTGAAAACATAACACATTGATATGGCAGTGACTCAATCATAGAGACTTCAATGCATTTTGTCGTGATTTTTAAAAAATGAATAAGAGTAATGGGCAGGTGAATGTAATGCCAGATCAATTTATTTTTCATGTTCCTCAAAAATTCTGATGAATTTCCAAAACACAACACTTTGTGATAATATAGTTACATACGTTTAATAATACTTTTTCTTTACTTCAGGTTCTGCATTCAGTAAATGGAAGGTATTATAGTCTCTCTTCAATTTATGCATATCATATGATAATGAATTGTGTATAGAAAAGAATTAGAAACTAAATAAAAATATCAAATAAGATAAAGTGAAAGTAAAATAAATTCAAATCTTAATAATGTGGCTAGCAAATGTTTTCGATTTGAAGAAAATACTCAAATTCTCACATGTCTTTGTTTTTTCTAGATTGAGGGAAAAATTATGTAAAGAAATTTAGGGATGCTCTTCAAAAGCTATGGTGATTAGTTGTGCAATTCAAATCTGCACATGACAGAACTGAGAAATTATGCTTATAGGCTTTTTTTCCGGAATGAGGTTCTTTTTTTGCATTATAAATACATGACATAGGTATTAATATTATAAAATTTATTAAGGCTCCAGTTGGTATTAGACTTATTATAAAGTTTTATTCTTGCTTATTTATTTACATGGTACTACCACATGCCCTTCTTTCATACTCCCATTTGTGCCAAATGCCTCCTGCCCATCGCAGTCTACGAGACTTAACTGTTCTTATTATATCTGATTTCCCATAAAGATCATGTTGCTTACTGTTATGTAGTCTTCTCCATTCAACAGTCAGCTTATCTCTCTTTGGTCCAAAAATTTTTCTGAGAACTTTATTCTCAAATACTTTTGCTCTTTTCTCCTCCCTTAAACTAAGAGTCCGTGATTCACATCCATATACTATATCTGGGAGATGTTGGAATGACAAGTGTCCCTATATAATGCATAATAACATGCACTACCAGAATTGAGCCTATGTTTAATTTCTTTGTGCATCTCATTCCTATTTGTAATTATTGTTCCTAGAGTGTTGATGTTGGCCCTTAGTATCTATGCAGTACCGCATAATAATACTACATCAGCAGCTTATTAATACAATTGAAGGGTTTAGTGAGAGAGGGAGCTATGCCACTTTGAGAAGAAATGGAAATAATCAATGCTATTTATCGATGTTCTTATTATTAATTTCATACATCTCAATGATGGATAAATCATATTTGAAGAGAAAAATTATATGCTCAGACCGGGACTTGAACCCGGGACACTTGGTTTTCTAGTCCAAGTGCTCTACCATTTGAGCTACCTGAGCAAGTACCGATCTAAACACAAATTTTTCTCTAAATACGTTGTAATTCCCGCCCACCAAATGCTTTGAAGCCTTTGCTTCTATCTTTGCAAATGGCGGCTCCTATATTAAGAAGACATATTTGGGAATTATATATTACATTATAAATGCCAGTACGGCTTTTGGTGGGCGGGAATTACAACGTATATAGAGAAAAATTTGCGTTTAAATTGATACTTGCTCAGGTAGCTCAAATGGTAGAGCACTTGGACTAGAAAACCAAGGGTCCCGGGTTCAAGTCCCGGTCTGAGCATATAATTTTTCTCTTCAAAAAATGCTATTTATATTAAAATTTATATTTTTCCTTTTGCATAGTTTACATAAGTCAGTTAAAGAAAAAAAAAGTCACTCCTTTATTGTACAAATAGCTACGTAATATAATGCTTTATAAAACCCAATTTATTTTTGCATTTCTTGTCAAAATGCATAGCTCCCTTTCTCACTAGACCCCTCAATTGAGATGTAGGCCTTCTTCAACTTCTATAAATATTTGACGGCATTCTCTAATACAAAATTTACAGTAGAAGATTTAGTGCATCTCTTTCTTTAATCCATTGTGAATTTCAAAAGCACTTGAAAATTGTTTGCCTATATGCACCTTATTTTTATGCCATTTAAATGCATTTGGATAATTTATTATTTTTTTAGGAATTCACACTATGAGGTATATATATTTAGGTGATTTTTTTATCACTCACCTCATATTCATCATATTTTTTTAAACTAGTTTCAAAACTTTACACTTCAGTTCCATCTTCAGTAATTTCAGAACAACGGTAAAAAAAAGAATATGAGGCGAGTGATAAAAATTTGTTTACCTAAACATTTGAATAAGCATATATATATATATATATATTTTAGTTGGCCGCGGTGGACTAGTTGGTTATGCTCCTTGCCTCTGGTCCTGAGGGTCGCGGGTTCAAACCCGGCCGGGGTCGATGGATTTTTTAGGATGGAAAAATCCAAGGAGCAAGTCCTCCGGGAGGGACTTTAAGCCGTGGGTCCCGAGTCTGAAGATTTTCAGGCTCATAAAAAATCCTTAAGCCTGAATGAAAAGGCCTCTAAGCAAAATTTACCGAATTTTCTCGTCCTAGTACCACCTTGGTTTCCTAGATGTCAGTATGAGGCGGAACGCTGACCATGGACCACTCAAAATGACATCTATACAAAAACAAGTATAACTAAATTAGTATGGTTCAAATTCTTCCCCGTAGGGGGAGAGCGCCTAAATCTCTGTAAAGGGAAAACATAGGCTTACAATACAATACAAATAATTTTTTTTGGAATTCCAAATTTCACTGCTTAATGTAGTGTATATTAATAGGAATAACATATCATCTTCATCCATGCAAGCTATTAGACCGTGTGGCCTGTTACGGTCTCAAAGAGGAATTTTCCATCCAGTGCTTTTTGGATGTCCCAGCGATCTTTTGTCTTGGGGGCAGTAACAAATCATGGCTCTTGGAATTCTATGAGATGGCATTCGTTGTAGATGTGCTTTCCAGTTGTTCTGGTAGTTTTGTATATGGTGAAGAATGGGTTCTACATCCAACTCTTCCATAATTTCCTCATTTCTTTTATGGTCCCACTCTGTATAGCCTGCTGTACAGCGCATAAATCACATCTCATTTGCAGGAATAATATAGTTTCTACCAAAATATTAATCTGGGTATTTTATGCTTAATCATGTAAGTTATCTTTTATAGCTCAAGTTGAAAAAATATACCCAACTGGAATTTGATCTTGTATCTATAGATCAACATGCAGATCTTCAACCATCTGAACTATTGCAGCTGACAGAGTAAATAATGATATAACATAGTCTAATTTTTTTAGGAATTCAAAATTCCACTGCTTAATGTAGTAAGTGGTATTGCATAATGACATTTCCAATAGTGATTGCATTATAAATTGTTTGTATAAGGAATGTTAAAAGTTGTACAGTCATACTTTTATTAATAAGACGCATATTTTTATGAATAATGCCTAAATCACCTTCTTGAGCAAGTGCTATTGCATCATTGTTTCTGCCTGGCCATATCCGAGAATGTTTATTATTGACCTTAAGTCCACCGCTCGAGGTAGCGTTGCTGCCTTGTCAACAGCGCCCGGGTTCGATCACTAGTCGGGTCAGTTTTTCTGGGTGAGGATTTTCCTCACCTGTAAGAAAAATGTCAGGAAAACTTTAAGGCCCAAACGGTCCCCGAAATCATATGGCCATCATCATCCTATCATATCATCATCATCCTTCACCAGTGTGGAAAGCAATGGGAAGCTACCACACCTACAATTCTCTAGTAAAGCTGCAAGCATAGCATGGAAATGCTATGATTGCAGTGAAGGACCTGCCCTTGGGCAGAATTACTATGGAGGAGGATTGACCTAAATCAAAAAGGAGTATTTTAATGTTTATTATCAACCTTAATCGAAGGAGTATTTTAATGTTTATTAACGACCTTAATCAAACAGGAGTATTTTAATATTTATTATTGACCTATAGAATCAATGAAACTAAGAGGGAATGGGAAATAGAAGAAGATATATGGATGAACAGACAAGAATGGAAGAATGTGTTGAAACAAATGTGTAGTTAACTGTGAACATGGGTACCGGAAAAATGTATATTCATTGTAAAAGCCGGAATAATAAAAATAATGGAAGATAAGTATTTTACTAAACTTTTTCCACTCAACGGAGATATACATAACTACTAGATTGCGCTTAGTTTATAATTATCAAAATAAAGCAAGAGTCCTTCAAATACATTATTTATGGCAGCCATTTCCAACCATTAAAAATGTGTTAACACTTATAACAAGTGAAAGAGGACATTAATTTAAAATGCAGTATAACACATTGTTAAAAATAACATTTCTCAATGAAATGGAAATTTTGTTAAATTATTGTGCTGAAATAATAAAACAATGTTTTATCTTGATATTCGTTGTTGAATATCAGGCATAAATCTGGTATAAAAATATACTAAAAAACAATAAACCAGAAACATGAGGCAATGTTTCTAATTAGTTATGGAAAACTAGACCTTGAAACTGTAATATACAATGTGGCATGGCTTGACGTTTTCATGTTGTGTCAACTGCGATGAGCTATTTTCAAGCACTCATTACCATTTATCATCTCCTCCCTAGAGTAAAGTGTGACACATTGTATGTAGCTTTTATAAAATTTAAAGCGTGCAAGTGACATCCAAATTATGGCAAAGTTTCAATTTTCTCCACCCCGAGCTGACAACAGTACACCATCTGATCTGATACTCATAATTAATTTACATCTAAAACCATCTCTCTCTCTCTCTGTAAATATCGGGCATAGTTTTCTTGAAATTAAATGTTTATCAAACTGCCATGCATTATAAAAATTTCTACTCCAATTAAAATAACAAATTTTGATGCTGCAAAAAGATAAGCATTCCTGCAGCTACTGGTAATAGACCAAATGCAGGGTAAAACCGGATATTTATCCCCATATAATATAATAAGGGTTTTTATCTAATATTTAAATATAATTATTATTTATTTCTAGTAAGAATGGAAGTAATATTGATTTAGAGAATACAATTTTTTTATAAGTAAATAAAAAATTCAAACTGGTCAATATAAACTGATAATACAGTTAGATGTATTTCTAACTGATTTAATATATGTAAAAATGCTTTAAATATTCAAATTGATTTTTTTATAAACAAATAAATGGGATTGGACGAATTGGATAGGAGTCAGCCAGTAGTACTCCTTCCTTTTCAGTTGGACCAATCAGAACTTCCAGGTTATGACAGAAATGAAATGGGATTTTTCCCAGAATAAAAAGATGGCTACAATACTTGAAAGAAGTTAGACACATGTTAAACAATGGCTCATCAAGAAATAAGAGAATTAGTGTTCATTTCTTGATATTAGTTGACCAAATGGTGTCAAAGTAATGGAAAATAATATTGTAATACAAATTTCCTTCATCTGGAGTATAAATAATCCATAAAGTGGAAATAATGTGTGAATGAAAAATTGACTATTGGAAATAGTCACCCATTACATATATGAAGTAATAATCTTCTATAAATGAAATTTATTAATTTAAACCGGAATCTTTTAAATTATTGATCATTTACAAGATTTTGAAGTGAAAACTTTAATAAAATAACATTTAGTTTAACTGTTAACAAAGTGTTATTTGTTTATGTAAGAAACTTTCCCCCATTCCCCTGAAGGGAGTCATCAGTGCCGTGGCAAATAACAGTGATCTAAATTATTACAATCATATATCTACAACATGGGACATCAAATCCAACAACCCACCTTTAAGGGTTGGTATTGGATTCTAAAGTAACTATGCAAGAAATAGCTTTAAATAATCAATCTGCTCCAGAATTAATTATGGAAACGAGGAAATTAAGTATTCTTACAAACATTCTCTTACCACTATATTAAATACTTGTAAAACAAAAGTAGATGATATTTTTCAAGCTGCGCAAAATCAGTTTTAATAATTAACATGCAGGTTTTGAAAGACTACCAGAGTTTGTAGATAAACAAACATAATTCATTGAAGAATAGCTTGTAACAACAGGATATCAAGTGGCAAAGCACAACAAATGGATACATTAAGAAAATAATATATGCTCTTGTTACTAATGAAATACTTTTACTACAGTATTTAGCATTAATATTTTAAAATAAAAATTCATGCTGTCTACAATATAATACACATTTTCTGGGCTTAAAAATATATCTTATGTAGTTTTGTTCAAATATTTACATATGGAATATCAAATCATCTCAAAATACATTAGAAATAAGTCAATTGAGGTGTTGACATGTGAAAGGTAGTAAGTCATAAAAAACAAATTTTATAGGTGAAGCGAAAAACAATTTTCTTAACATTGATTTTAATATAATTTTGACATTACTAAACAAAAAATTTTATTTGCAAAATAGTTACAAAATATCCATATTAGGTTTACAAAAAAATATTTAAATTTAAAAGCGTCAAATTGTTTTTTGCTTCCTCTGTAAAATTTGCTTTTATCACTTACTACCTTTCCCATGTCAACGCCTCAATTAATTTAACAAGAACTAATGAGAAAATGCATATTTACAACGTTTCATGATATCTGAATAGAGTATATTATACTTTTTTAAAATTATTTTTCACTGAGAGTAATTAATATTATAATTACAAAGAAATAAACGTTATCTCAGTCAAAACATAAATTTATTACGTCAACGTTTCAATCTCCTTATGTGAGATCATTTACTAGACATGGTTGTTTATAAACCATGTCTTGAAAATGATCTCACATAAGGAAATTGAAACATTGACGTAATAAATTTATGTTTTGACTGAGATAATGTTTATTTCTTTGTAATTATAATATCTGAATAGAATTATTCCTATAATTCTTAACTTCTCTAAGATCCTAACATTTGACTTTCATCTTTCCAATTATTAGAAAAAAGGTATGAAAATGACAATTCACACATAATCAAATCTGAAATATACTAAATTCTACACATTAAATAAATATATATATATATATATATATATATATA